>VMBQ01000129.1:41284-51292 GCA_007657795.1 Dreissena rostriformis
TTTAAGTTTCTTACCCCAATGTCTTGATGTATAACTCACTGTTTTCCTCCCAAATTGTTGTCCAGTCTAGCCTGACCACATAATAATTATTGCTGACCAGTTAAATTTAATGGCCAGTCAATAGAATTACATAAACAGGCTAGAATCAATTTTGAGAATTTATTTCCTTTGTTTACAACTGCTAATATTCACTTCCTGTTGGCAGGCAGACATTTGTCTGTAAAAGGATAACGTTTTCCGTCAGTAATTTATAAATGTACCTATGCATATCAATTAAGAGTGCTACTTTACACATTTTTGGTAAATGTTACCAGTTAAAACTGTCTTAATCCACAGATTTCTCCATTTAAAGTTTAACTCGTGCTGTTGTGAAAGTATATTTTAAGCCATCTGTTGTTGTTGTTGTCAGGTTACATTCAGCTAAGATGCAGGCTACATCGCGTTATTCTATTGTTTTTAAAAGTATTTAAAGCAAATTGTACCCGTTTAGAAATGGAAGGAAACTGTTGAATCGACGATTCCGGGTGGCCATTTTGAATGTTTCTACTGCTCCATATAGTCTACTGACCCCATATAGAATAATATTGGGTCAGCATGTGACGTCATGTTAGTCTACTGACCCCATATAGAATATATGGGGTCAGCATGTGGCGTCAAACAGCCAATTGGAGAAGAGTATTTTGCAGTTGGCGTGATATAAAAATATATCATGCATATCAGGCAGATATCAATGTAGCGGTATGATAAAAAAATGATACGATATATGAGCACATTCTCTAGTCAAGAAATGAGTCTCACACGTCGTCACGGAGGTGCAGCGTTCCGAAAGAAACGCATGCCCTTTATGTTATTTTTAGTGACGTCGGTGTTTGAAATAAATGTTATACCATATTTAGTGATAGTCAGCTTTCGACAATATGATCCTGGCTTTGAAGCAAGGCAGACTAAAGCTGGGAAAATGGCTTTCAATTTCATCCTAAGATTTTACCTGATTAACAGTGCAGTCAATCCAGTTATTTAATGTTTCTATAACCAGAATTTTAGGCACGGCGTGAAAAGGTTATATAGAACCATACGTAATATAGCATATAGAGAGGATGTGGTTTGACATTAGTTTGCAATGTAATGATCATAATTTTTAAATCACTGCCATAGTTTTCTGTGTTTATAAATGTTTAATCTACAATAATAGTTTAATGTAACAGACAATACATTCCAGACTTTGAATAACAACACCTATGCTGGGAAGTATAATTTTTAAAATAATCCATAAATCCGATGGACAGCCACATGTTATATAAAATTAAAATGTTATATTACATTATTTAGTTTGGTATTGAAGAAATGTAAATAGTCGCAATCAGATAAATCCGAAGAAAGAAAGCCAGATAGTTCTAGACATTATTTATACCTTTTTCCAAATGCAATTGACACTCTTTTCAAAATACGTATCATTTATTTCCAGAACGGTATAGGTGTTGTATTCACAATTAAAGTCTTCACAATAAATACAAGTCCACTTCAGTATCCTAGCAGAATTGCTGCGCTTATTGATCCATACATTGTATCTTTGTGCTGGGCTGTTGTAATCATGAACACATTGTGTTAACAGCATGCTTAACTTACTTGTAGGAGCAAAAGCATGCACATAACCCTTGAATATAAAACACTGTATCTTAAATCTTCATAATCTTATTGTTCGGGCTTTATTGTAATCATCTTCGCACTCTTTTAAATATCAAAATGCAATCATTTATTGAATTTAATGTAAATGCATTCAGTGAACTATCGTCTTGTTCTTGAACTATTCATCTTGTAATATCTCGATATTATGTCTGCTCGTCAATACAGCCGGTTTATTTATGTAATGGTTATCTTATTTATTGTGAATTAGCAATTCATGATATGAATATTGTATTGGTTCATATTGACACCCGATCTTGTAAATGTAATTGAATCCGTTAAATCTACGGGCTTCGTTGTATAAACGTTTATGTCTTCAATTCTACCGAACATTTGTTTTTTTAACATGGATTTCTAGCGTTCATTATTTTATAATATCAATAATATGCTTTTACCAGAAGAAATATAACGGTTCGACGTATAGGAATCATGGACACTGTAGAAGAAATGATACACTTAAACTATAAGACGAAATATGTCACAATGTTAAATAACGGCACCGTCCTTGCAAACAACTGAAACACAATCACAATGGGAAACATTGCGGGAATCAGGTGGAATCTAGTAGAACTACGTGCTAACAAACACATTTCAAGTGTTTCAAGATGGTAACATATTGTAAAGAATGTGGTATAGCTTTAATAACAATAACGAAATCTTCCTAATCATTCACTTGCTCTCACATTTCAGTAAGATATACAGTTGTTTGAAAGCAGGATGAATAACGATATTCTAGCTGGATGGCTCGGTTGCTCTTGTGTAAGATGTATGAGTTCAAACTGCATGGGTAGTACTATATTAATCTTTTAAAGTCATTCATGAATTTTCTACACACAATATCTTCTTATCCAAAGGTATTAAGCCGGATCCATCATTTCGTTTGCTCGTATCCACCTAATTAATGAATAAATTAATCAAATTACAGGTGTAATTACAGGTGTAAATGTTATAAACAATATATTTTTTTCACAAATTTCAATACAACTTTCAATGATATACCGAAACATTTTATAGATTATTTTTATCTGAATATTGAAGGTGCTGAAACCTGATGTTTTTAGTTCTTTTTCTTACAAATGCATGTGGTATTTAAACTGACGTATTTTAACTCAATAGCATCGAAAGTGTTAATTACATACTGAATCTATCGAGTCCGTTTCCTAGGTAGTACGTACTGACTTTGGAAAGATTTTCGATCGCTTTATGAGTGAGGATCTAACACTAGACCCCAACCTCAGGAACGCAATGTGGACCCCTCAATTAACAAGTTGTAGCTAAACTCGTGATGTTCGTCATTCGATTATCAAAATATGTAAATACTTACGTTTTATAATTCGTATTTTGCAATAATTAATCCTAAGAAATACAATTGCTTTCAAAATCCACCTTGCTGATCAAATATGCGTACCTGCTATGCTTATGCGAACAGTGTCCCTATAAGACTGATTAATAGATCGATGAAAGCTCGATTAGTTTGTTTGTAAAAAGGTGAATCATACAACGTATCGAATTCATACTCGGTATCTGTTGTTAACGCAATATTCATAACATTTAAAGTTGCGTTAGGTTGACTTGGACTTACATTATTGAATACAAGAACAATATTGCATTTTGTTTTAGTAAAGGCAATGTGTAGTTAAAATGTATTTGTGTTTCTTTTCATCGTACACCAGACAGTTAAAAATCAGTTGTTCTGGTTTGCATTCAACCATTGAGTAGTTAAATGGCAATTAAAATGAAATGAATTTTTTATTGCTATTTAATAAGAATTATGATTCTATGAGTTTCACTTATGCTATGTGTATGCACTTAAATGCAATCTATGAAAATTAGGTTTGTGTGCCTTGGTATACACCAACAATGCTAGGTTTTGCATTGAAAGTAAAAAGGCGGGGACTCTGGTTTCATTAATTCCTGCTTGCAATGTGTTTAATTGTTGTGAGACGAATAAATACAGACTCGTAGTCATTTCAGATATCAACATGTTCGTAATGTTGGAATATGTTAAATTGAAACTTAACTAAATCTCTGTTTTCTCTATCATAATTATTAATTAAATGGTTTATACTTAATTTCTATAAACAGGTGAAACTTCAGATGTTTGATGTAGACAAGATTTGAACAGAATAATTTATTTCAAATGGAGTTATACAGCACATCATCATAACAAACATAAAGACCAATATTTAACATGTGTATTAATAAATACAACACATACAGCATTTCAAATGTACACCAATACAACACAAGGCATGCGTGTGTAATAAATATGGATACGAACTAAGATTTAAAAAATAATCATGCAAGTATAATTATTTTCGAACTAGTGTAATACACTGGCTTAATTGATTAACAATAATAATATTTTTTTGTGTTATTTTTGCTTTTTCGTAAGAATGACAAATATACCACTTTTTCAGTTTTGTATAAAAACCGATATTATTCATTTTATAAATTTTACAATAACAATTTCATAATTTGTATGTTCAAACTGTTGCTTGCAATAATGACACATATACCCATTTTTTGAAACGCCACTGATAAAATATTTGAAATATTATTTTGTAAAAATGCAATAGAAGCATTTCAACTTAGAAAAGGCTAGAAACACTTTTCTCTCCAGAGCCTAAGATTGCGATACAAATCGTCCCAAGTATTAATTCCAGCCTCTCTTTGACGAAAAACTAAATTGCTTAGACAAACAAGCTCGTGTTTATTTTTAGGGACGGTGTTAATGTGTCTATTTTAGTATTTTTAACTCGTTCACAATTGGCCGTTGATATATGTTCAGTGTCATCGTGTAGCATGTATGATTTGTTTTCAAAGATACAATTACCATATAATGCTGATTAATGAGTTTTCAGTTTATATTCGTATGCAACGGTAAAGAAAAGGTTATGAACCGGTCATGCATAAAAAGTTTATTTGATTGGTAGTATAAGCTCTCTGATAACTTCCTCATGCTTTGGTTTGATCATTTGCATTTGTCGACTGTTGAATGCAAATGATGCAAAATAGTTTGCATATCTTAATGCAGAAAATTACATGTGTTTAGAAAATAACTAAATATGATTCTGGACTGAAGATGTTCAAATGAAAAATACTACAAATAATTTTTTTTGGCCATCGTGGAACACTTGACAATTATATTAAATACATTTATGTTAAAAGTACAGTACTGTATTTTTTTTCTGTGAATGTGTCGGTTTTTTAAATGGTCAGCATATTTATGTTGCCTTCATCATCTAAAATCATATTGCAACTCGCATACAAGGCAAACAAAAACAATAATAACGATAGATAAATAAACACAAATGTCACAATCGTCATCACCACCAATTACAACAGCAACACAAAATAACAATTCATAACAAGTTATCCTCATGTATGAAAAGCTGTCATTTTTGTTTTGTTTTATGTCTTGCGATTTTATTGGACCGTTTTTAGATCAAGCTAAAACACCATTAACAATAAACAATTAAGCCCAGCAGCTACTGCAAGGTGTGCATAGCACTAAGAAATATTCAAATTTAGTTTTGAAGTGGGATCAGAATGTGCCAATTTCAATATAGTATAATGTCTTTTACAGTATTATTTATAATAAAACGCATTACAGGATTGACCTGTACTTCAAACGTTCAGAGAGATATTGTGTAATCAGTTTTAAAATTTCTACATTTATATTCATCGAAATTCTTAAAGTAGCAATCGTTATTCACTGAGATATGCTTAACTTACTGTATTGGATTTTTGGTTATAGCTCTTGGACTTGGAATGTTCAATGACAAATTCAGAACGATGCATTAAATTCAATATGATCGCGTTAAGTTATATATATATATATACCTGCTATGCTTATGCGAAAAGTGTCCCTATAAGACTGATTAGTAGATCGATGAAAGCTCGATTAGTTTGTTTGTAAAAAGAAGAATCATACAACGTATCGAATTCATAATCGGTATCTGTTGTTAACGCAATATTCATAACATATAAAGTTGCGTAAGGATGACTTGGACTTAAATTATTGAATACAAGAACAATATTGCATTTTGTTTGAGTAAAGGCAATGTGTAGTTAAAATGTATTTGTGTTTCTTTTCATCGTACACCAGACAGTCCTTGAACTATCCATATTTTAATATCTAGATGTCTATGATTGTAATCTAAATAATCACGCCCTAGTTATTCATTGGAAATAAATGCAAAACAACAGTAATAATACACATTTGATTTTACGGTTCCAGTTCATGGATGATCGATCTTTGACGTACTTAAGAAGATAGTCATCGCGTCCTTGAAAACTTCTAACGGACGACAAAGCCTGTTTTCATGGAATATCATACATATTATTGTGAGGACCAGACATTGCAAATTGATTCCGCTTGATAATTAAATTAAACAAGTATAGTGTTTTCGTAGCACGATTCAGTGATCTCATTAAGAAGAGCAAACATGATTTCATCAGTTCCATGTCAGATCAGGACAACTTTGCACTGTACTTGATTCACATACTGTTCGAATAGCGTAATGTCGTATTCATTCTTTATATTGGGTATACACATTAGACCAAAGAGCCTAATGATCGGAATTGAGGGTAACTTGTAAACGGTTTTCAATACACCAATTGAATTATTGACGTTAACACTATGTAAATAAGCCAAAAATCAAAAGCAGCTATTTATTTTATTTATTGACATTTTGCGATCAGCCAGGGGTATTTCACGGATTATATTACAACAAGGAAAGCTTTCTACAATGCTATGAGTTGATATTTCAGAAAAGCGATTTCATTTATTCACACATATTACTTTCGAACGCTGACATATACAAGTGCTTTTAACTGCATGTGTTTGATTTTTGGTTTCAAAACACAATTCCCAAAAAAGACAAGAGATTGGACATGTGATGATGTATGTGGAATGTAAATAATTTAAGTATTATACGTTCCTTTCTTACGTATAAGTTTATGCCAATTTTGTACGTAAACGTGTAAGAGTATGAAACTAAACTCTATGTAAACGTGTATTAATTATAGCAGGCCACGGTATATGAAATTAACTTTAAGTATTGTATTTGTATTGAACAAAAAGGTCGTTATTGCTAGTCTAATTAGTGTGTAATATAATATATTGTGATATCTTACGAAAACATAATGTCGTTACAAAATACTGTACGCTACATAGGGCATTGAGTTCTTCTATGATACCTTTTACTTTACGCTAATTATTTACCTTTCTCTATGGTTTGTTCTTCTAAATATTAATATAACATGTACTCTGATAACGTTCCGTTCATTCAACAAACCAAACATAAGACATTATGATTTACATGTACACTAATATTGAATCCGATCAAGCATGTTATAAGTCATTTTTCTTCAATTTGATGTTTGCCAATACAAACCATCGCATGTACATATTCCTTTATTTCGGAAACGAATAACAAACACAGGGTTTATGTATGGTAAATTTTCAGGGAAAAGAAGATTTAAAACACTTTATATTTACATACGTTCACACTCAGTAGATTTGTTTCCAAAATGTTTCATAAACTATTTAACATACTATATTAACATGATTTTGTGTTACATAATGACATATACTATAGTATACACGTAGCTACATAAAACCAGATGTTTACATACAATGAAAGTTGGATTACAATACTATATCGATACTTTGCTAAGATTGTGAAGATTGGTTTTTACAAATAACACGTTGTAACATGTATGTTTTCAATACTGAAATGTCAACTATTATTTATCAATTTATGGTTTTTGGTTGTTTGTCTTACACATAAAATTACAATTAAAAATTACAATGTTTATTTAAAGACACGCTTGAGCCCATTTTCTGTGACAAACTGACTTTGAAAATATCTTGAGACCGCTCCAAGGGTATGGATGTAAGCAGGCAAGAGGCGCCCTACATCTATTCAAGTGGCACTTTACTCTTATTGCTGGTCAATTTATTATTAATATAAAAGTTTTGCAATAGATATTGCAACAATAAAACAATCAATCTCTTTATGTTTGTTCAATTGTATATGCATAGGGTACACGAGGATTGTATGTTCTTACTATACAACGTTACATAACATATCTTGCACTTTTGTAACAGTGTGTGATTGCTGTATGACAGGTATTTGGAAAATTTGAATGGGGATACGAGTAGTGAGATAGTATTTAACTTTCAATGATTTGCTGCATCTATATATCGTCCAGCTTTTAAAACACTTTTTTAATTTGCTATTTACAGAGTAATAACTGTTGAGCACGCAGTTCTTTTAATCAGTAACAAACATGTACGTTAATGTGACGTAGAGGTATAGTTCAGTACAAGGCAAACCGGTTATGCAGTCACAGATAGCATGTTCATTTATAAATTGATGAAAGCGTTTTAATGACTGCGCGCAAAAGCTTTCAGCAGACATTTGCCTAATGAGTATTTTTTCTAAAGTTTCCAATGCCATTTGTGAATAATAGATAACTGAATAGGCGTCGTGTGGGTCGAATATTATGTTCCAGAGCGTTAGTGAGAAGTTACCATAATTCTCAATACTCAAATTCTCGACAATTGGGCAATGTCATTTTAGCTAATTAGTTGACGTCGTTTGTTGAAACAGCTAAAATCTCGGTTGTGTTAGTTTGTGGCATCAAACTAAATGCCATCATGTTGCTGGAATGATGTTAATAAACAAAACACACAACATAACACAGTCTTTCGACCACCATCGATCCATTAATCCTTCCATCAATCCATCCATCCATCGATACGTAGATTAACCATCCATCCATACATCCAACCATCCGTTGATCAACAATCAATCCATCAATCCATCCATCCATCCATCCATCCATCCGTTCTTCCGTCCATTAATACTTCAATCCTTCTATCCATCGATTCATCCATCCATCCAAACATCCATCAAACCACTCAAACACCCGACAAACAAACATATCAAACCATCCAAAACCCGACTCTAGCTGACCAACCCTATCTGACCGACCATCCACCTATACATCCATCCTCCCATTCATCCATCCACGCCTCTTTTTCATTCAAACCTCGAAATCAAATTTATGATAATTCAAGGGTTCGGGCGTTTCAGACACGAACCCTTCTTGTCTCTTAATCCACTACTATTGAAAACGATACATCACATCAACGAACCACTTTTGCAATATATATATCCTTCGACCACCACACAACTGAGCGGGCAGTAGGAAACAGTTATAAACGTTTTAAATTGATAAATACCCTCTAAATTGACAGTTGATACAGTATCCCAACGGAAACCCGTAATTGGCATTTTCGTAAACTTTTTGATGCACTATTTATGACAATTGATAATCGAAGATGTCATAAAACGTGAAGGATTGTAGCGAATAATACCTTCTTTGGGAAATTAGGACTAGGAGAATATGCTCTTAATAAGAAATGATGACCGATGAACTGTCATATCAACGGCGAAATATTTATATCTGTGTGCTAAAACCAAGGGAATTGTGTTCAATATCAATGTCATGCATTCACACCTTTGTCCAAAAAAGTATTTGAAAACAGGTTAAAAAACACGGACACATACACCAGCAGTATATAAATAACAAAGCTCTAATAAGTCTGATGATTCTTTCTACATACTGTTGCAAGTGGGTATGCGTTTTATCCAGGAGTGCAAAGGGGCGTGGCGCATTACTTTCAAAAAGGGCATTTTAACGCGCAGTTTAGGCAAAAAGGGCAAAAACGTTCCATGAATACCTGGTTTTGGGAGAAACATGTAATCGCATCAGAGGCAGTTGTGGGAAAAACATAAATATATAAACAAGCACATGATTTAATGGTAATTGATGCATTTAACTTACTTTAATTAATATTAATATATTTACCTTGCAATGTCCATTTAACTTCCATGCTGTTTCAGTAAACTGTACAGCATGACAAACATAATAAAGCAATATATGCATACGAATCTGATTTTTCACAGATTCACTAACATATAAATGAAACCATGTTTGTCTTATCCCATTTTCCAACGATTATCTTGTCAGATGTTTTAACTTTGCGAGTAAACTGAACACTTACAATTTACAAACACTCGTGTACGTGACATACATCCACTGATAAGATTACTCATAAATATGTTGTTGGTATCTAAAACGTGTTATGCATCGTCGATTATCAGAGGCATTTCATCAATCCCTTTCTAAATGTATGAATTCCATCGTTAATTCGATCGTTATTTGCCATTTTTGCCGAGTCACAATTTATTTTTTAATGTATAGTCTGCCATCTTGTTAAAATGATGTAAGCGACAGGTGCGCATA
>VMBQ01000129.1:51442-139074 GCA_007657795.1 Dreissena rostriformis
ATGCCGATTCATACCATTCATTTGAAGTTTAGTTCGAAAGTTCGTACCGGATTATTTAAAACAATCTCGAATACATTTTATCTGTATGTTTTCAATGCTCATAACTTAACAAAATACTGGTGTGTATTCATTATTTTACATCTACAAGTACACTCAGTGATCCTTTGGTATTTAATATAGAATTCAGGGAACGCGAAATTCATGTAGTATTACTTATACACTGTTGATAACTGTTTTCTGCACTAGCATTTGTTGTCTTTGGAATTATCAGGATAAAGCTCTCTTAGTGTGGAAGAGGGACCCCCTTTACAACTAATCAATTCGTATATTATATTATATTATTCCACTTTACAATAATTTAAAAATCAGTAACAAGCGGAGCTTTATATCTTTCTTTAGGCTAGATATATTTACGTATAAATTAGCATACGCTCGTGTTCTGACCAGCCCGCGTCCACAAAAATAACAGGGATGGTATTGCAAACTTGTGAGCAGTTAACGAAGGTTTTCTAAGAAACTACTTGACGAGAGGCAGTGGTGGTAATACAAAAAAACAAATGTTTGCCGTCCAGAGACAGTACTCATGTGTTCTTATTTCACTCCTGTTATTTCGTTTAACCTGCATACTTTTAGCAACACAAGTATCCGATGCTGTGTTTGATAATCTTACATGATGTATCGTTTTCTAAGAAAAGTTTATTTTTGTGAGACCTGGTAGCCTGGATTATCTATTAAAATTTGTATCTAAAGCTTTGTCTAAAAAGATGATTTTATTATGCATAGGTCATACGCAAGTATTTAACACAATATCTTAACGTTTACGTTAATTTGATTAAATATACTAAACTAAGAAAAAGAGACTTATGATAAGTAATACAAATGTTATTATCTTACAGAAATCAACTGTATGGTTTTGTTATATTAATTTTGAGATCAGAATAATATGCAATTACGTTCACATTTGCATGAAATTATATAAGTTTGAACATGCTTTTTTAAAACAACATATCGCATTTGATAGTCAGTAATACCTGTTCTTAAATTTATCTAAAGCATTGGATTGAACTCAAGCTTAAAACTGTTATTGATTGCCATGTCATGAAAGGTACAAAAGGTAAAGAAAAACAGGTGAAGAAAACAAACAAGATAGATACAATTTCTGGAACGTGTTTCTTTTAAATACGTTTTATATTGATAATAATTAACAATATAAATAAAAAGTTGACCTTTGTAAACAGTTGGTCTGGTTCATAGAAAGGAAACATCACCATCAAATATAAACAAAGCAAAACTCAAGCTAATTCAGCAGGAGAGCATACGCTTACTATCATCACGATATCCTTTATTTATGACAAATGACCGATTGCCGTTCTGTCCAAATAACTAGGCAAGGCATACACACGCAACACAAACACAAACTTAAACGAATACAACTAGAGTGACCGCCTGCGTTCAGTCAATGTTAATTATTCACTCGAATATAAGAGTACATTTATATCAACAATATTAAAAGCTATCAGTAAATACGAATTGATGGTGTGCCTGATTTGGCCAATTAACAATATTCATACGCATTTTATCGTATTTGTCATGCATTTACCCCATGTATCACCATCTAATTTAGGATGATGTACATAACCAAATTGAACCTTTCATGGGGTGTATTTGAATATATGTGTTATATGAGAATAAATAATACACACATATTAATGATTGCCCAACATGCGACACCTTCATTATATTTACATTTAGATGCATTGATGTATCGCACGACACAATACTATTTTGCAGGGATTAAAACGTATTAATCGGGATAATTGTTAGAGTTCTTCAACGTTATGAATATACATTAGAAAGAATGTCAGCTAATGTACGTGTATGGGCTTTTTAGACATCACGGAATATCGTGTATTGTATTACATTTGTAACATGTATAATTATGTTTGACATGGAATGAAAAGATACAAGATAATACTTAATCGTTTGACATCAGCGTGACATTGGTTGATCACATTTAACATTAAAAAAAAGAGTCTAGAATAAGAAGTTAAACAGTATTCCAATGACACTAATACATTGATATTAAGGCGTAATGTCCCAGCAGTAGCTACTTGTGACACTGGGGGATAGCAAGAGACGTCCTTGGTCTAAATGTAACCGTCAGAAAGACTTAGATGAGCGTGGTGGACAATTAGATCAACAGACCCCATAGGAGGACTAAAATTAAAGAATTTGCTTTTTGTTAAAGTATAAGCATAACAATGTCTGCGATGGCATGTTGGATAATCGGCGATTGGTATATTTTTAGTAATCCCTATATGTGCATACACGATACACATATTATATACAGCTATATCTCACTTGAGCAAGACGATCTGAACACTACAGTCAACATTAAACAGCGATGTACAGAATTAAGACGCCAAATCCATTTAGTTCGTCGTGCATATGTTATTAATGGGTTAGTGCCTTCCATCATAATGAATTAGACATTATTCTGAACGCAACAAATCTCGAGGATAATGGATTACTCTATGAGAATTGGTCATGTGTATTTGAAGCTTTCGTAAATAAGCGGAAAACAACCCTTTACAGAGTCTTGATCAACGGACTGAGTTGTTCTAACAATATTGCAAGAATTCGAAAATGACAAGCACATGCACATTATTATGTTTGCATATTTTATTAATTGGATCACGGTACATTCATACATTGTGTATCATGTTTTAATGCCAGCTTGTGGGCAGTCACTTGAACTTGAACTAACATTTTTACATAATTTTGTATATTACTATAATGATGTTATGGCGTTACAAAGTCAAAGTAACTCGAATCGTCTCAGCTAGTGTTGCCAAAAGACATCGTCATCGTGGCATTAAGCACTTCTATGATACCCGTTACGAAAAACTGTGCTGTACATACGACCTTGAGTTTTTCTATTAAACCCGTAGAATGCCAATTCTACTTTTCAAATACTTTTCAAATATTACATAAATCACAAATAACGATTATAACCATATTGGACCAAATAAACTGTTAAACTTGGAATTGCTTGCTATACTTGCGTCCAAATCACTCTGGTTGACGTTCAATGATTGCTGGATCAATATATCGTCCAGCTGGAAAACAATTTTATAATATTTAAATATATTGCAATTTGAAAGTTTAAATACCATTCCAAATAATACGATTTTTTTCTATTTGCACAATATTTGTCTTTGAATATATTAAGTCAGGCTCCATGCGCGTTTAATTATGTTCTGTACATCTGCTACATGTAGTTTGTTCTTAGTTTGCTATTTTTATAGAAATAACCATTAAATACATTATTTGTTAAAAGTCACACATACATTTATGTCACGTAGAGGTGCAGTCGACATCACACAGACATCTTCCCAATTGCTCATTTGTACAAAACAACTAATTATTTATATCAAGCAATACCAAAAACGTGTTTTCCAGTAGTTATTTAAATTATATGATTCCACATACAGACGTCTGAATAAAACATCAATTAATGATATTCTGCTCCTTTAATTAAGGCGATTGTTCACAATATAAAAGAGTTTATAACTGGGTCTACATGCTGAGCTTTAAAATTTATTAGCACTAATCACAACATATGCACTCTTAAATTAAACACACGCTTTTAGCGTTTCAAATTAAATTGAATACTAATAAAACAGAACGAGGATGGAATTACAGTTAAATACGTTAATGGTAATTTTACCCAACCTGACAATTTGCATCGCTTCTCAGTGGCGGTAGTATTACATGATTGATACGTATTTATTGAGGTATGCCTCAATCCTTCTGGTGGGCTTTGGTTTTTTGTGTAAACATAATTGATTGCGAAATATTTCCGTTGTTTGATGCGGACGTGATATATATTTAGTACATTTGGTGTAAAAATACTTTAATTTTACTCTTGTATCTATTCAGGGCAATTCATGAGTTTTGCTACTAAATTTGCTAATGCCATTTGTGAATTATAGATAACTGAATAGGCGTCGTGTGCGTGCAATACTTTGTTCCAGAATTTACCATACTTCTATAGAGAGACTTGTTGGTTCACAAATACAAATCACAACAAATGTGCAATATCATTTTAGCTAATTATTTGACGTCGTGTGTTGGAACAGCTATACACCCGGTTGTGTTAGTTTGATGCATCAAGCAATGTGTCCTCATTTTGCTCGATTGATGTTGATAAACACATATATGTAAATTTTGATACAATTATTGTAAAAAGTTTTAACTGTCTTAAACATGTGAATCCATGATCATCAAGCTTAAAGGAATATGTACGAATAGCTTTGTATATAACATATACATGTAAGATTGTAATAGGCAGGTCTGAATGGTGTATTGTTTATGACTTTGCTATGTTATGATATATCCACCGAACTGGTTTGCTTTTATTGGATTTGGTTTTAAGCGTTATCGTTCCATGTATCACCTATTTATCAATCCATTCATCCAAACACTCGACAAACAAAGTAATTACACCCGCCAAACCGCACAATCCTAAGCGCCAAGAAGCCCAACTCCCTCGCACAAACCCATGCACCAAATAATTGATGCATCCATCCGTTTCAATTATACATTATACCCTCGGAAATAAATGTAAGAAAATTCAGGATAATTTTCGTTTTAAACATCACGGACTTATCTCGTCTGTCATCTAAACTATTGAAAACGATATATCACATCATCGAACCACTTTTCTATGATATATGTCCTTGGACCACCAGACAACAGAGTGGGCAGTAGGCAAAAGTTGTAAACGTTTAAAATGGATAAATGCCATATGAATTGACAGTTGATACAGTATCCCAACGGAAACCATTAATTGGCATTTTGGTATTCTTTTCGATGCACTATTTATGACAAATGATACTCGAAGACGTCATAAAAAGTGAAGGAGTGTAGCAAATAACTATATCAACTACCTCCTTTGGGAATTCAAGACTAGAAGAATATGTTCTTAACTAGAAATGATGACTGATTGCATGTCAGATCAACGGCGATATATTTCTATTTTTGTGCTAAAACCATGAGACCTTTGTCCAATAGCAATATTTTTCATTCACACTTAGGACCACATAAGTATTTAAAAACAAACACGGACACATGCACCAGCAGAACATAAATAACAACGCTCTTATAAGTCTGAATTTGCTTTATACACACTGTTACATTTGGGTATGCGAGTTTTCTATTTACTTGCATACAATTGTATCCTAAAAGACGCGTCAGCAAACGTCAATCACATTCAATTTTATCTAAACTAGAATCCAATCATATTAAGTTATAACCTTTATAGTGCTTTAATTATTCTTGCAATCGTGTTAAAGCATAAAGTGATGAACTGATGACAAACCATTTTTAGTAAATATTGATAACACCGAATAAAAAGAGTTATAATTCAATTAAAGTTTACAATTCGTAATGAATTTTTTTTTTTGCAGATTAAAGTATCCGATAATAAATAAGATTACAATTTAACATCGATTAATCCTTCATAAAGGTTTGTTGGTAATGTGAAGAGTGCTAAAACAATGTATTGCACTTACATGCACCCTTATTTTGAGAACAACAACGCTGTTTTATTGCATAATTATTATAGCAGAATCAGTATTTTTCTGATTGGTATTCACCAGTGAAAGTCACTCATTGCAAACATCAAATTTCCTCGATATTTCTTAAAATATAATAATCTCAGAGATTGAGATTATATTCAACATAAAATCTTTATATGTACTGCTGCCAAAACAATGTAATATTAATATATAAACGCCGCTTAATAGGAATTTTGGGTCGAAAATTCTTCATAGATTCTTTAAAACAAACTCGAATATTTTTATCTGTATTTTTTAATATACATAACTTAACAAAATAATGATGTTTGTTCATCATTTTACATCTCCAAGTACAATCAGTTAACCTTTGGTATTTAAATCGAATTCAGTGAACGCACCCATGCATGTAGTATCACTTATTCACTGTTTGATACTTTATCTGCACGCGCATTTGGTGTCTTCGGAATGATCTGGAAACAACTCTCTTAGTGTTGATTGGAGAAAGGCAGCATTAACACCAAACAATTAAAAAATGTTATATCATTGCATTGCGTCTAAAATAGATGGTGCTTTAATCCTCTTTAACAAATAACTTTCAACAAAAACTCTTTGATAAGGATGTTTAATCAACGAACTCTTCAAAAAATGTGTGTAACGTAACATTTTCTATTTTTAAAATCTAATTTTGTGAATATGATTGAATGTATGCATGTTGATAAAAAAACCTTTGTAAAAGCTACTTTTAAGGATATGAATTTGTCAAAATTTATCAAAAACTCATTCTCTTTTGATAATTGGTTCACTCAATGAACTATCCAGGTCACACTATCACAAACCACATATCAAAAACATCATTACTTTTACACATTAATTGAAATTAAACGTTTATATGTCTGATTGATATTCAGTGCCGAAAATCATGTAGTGCAACCACTAATTTCCTTGAGAGTTCTTTATGTACATTATTAAATGATCACTGGAAAGTAATATATTAAATCAATATACATCGTGTGTTGACGTTACATATGAACAAATGACATTTTTCTCGAATTGAAATGATTAAAGGTTAATGTTTATTTACATTTGTGTGTTTTGCGAATAATTCTGGAAAAAATTAAAATTATAAAAATAAATTATATTATGGTGTTGTTATATAAATGTTGAGATCAAAATGATGTGCAATTATGTTCTCATTTTATATGAAATTATCTCATTGACTTTGCAAATGCTTTTTCAAACACCCAGTCACAACTGGTAGCCTGGAATACAATTTATAAAATGTATCTAGTGCTTTGTATTGTACTCAAGCTTAAAATTGTAATTGATTGCCATTTTCATAAAATGGTACTGACACAAGGTAAAGAAAACCAACGGGATAGAACATATTTCTGGTACGTGTTCTTTTCAATTATGTGCTATATTGGCATCAATTAACAATATCAATATGCAGTTGTCGTTTAACAAACATGTGTGCGGGGTAATAGAAAGGTAACATCAGCATTAAATATAAACAAAGCTAAAATTAGCTTTATCAGCAGGGGAGAATACGCTTACTATCATCACGAGATCCATTATTTATGACAAAGTGACCGATTGCCAATATAACCGGCATATTACAAAGCACTAGACTAGGCAAAACAGACACAACAAAAGCACAAACTGAAACGAATACACATGGAGTGACTGGTCATTGCAAAGAAGACCTGATATAAATTATGCACTCGATTATAAAACATACAATGATATTGACAATATTGAAAGCTATCAGTCAATTTAATTAATTTTCTTCCTTATAACACTGATATGGCCAATCAACACAATTTATGGCAATTGCATCGTATTCATCCTGCATTTACACCATGCTTCGCCCTTTGATGTTGACATGCTTTACATAACCAAATCAAACATTGCCAAGGGAAATTTCCATATTTTGTATTATAAAGCAATTGTTATGACTGTCCAACATCCGAAACCTTCAAATAGGCGCTGTGTATTCCGTTTTAATATATTTACATTGAGAATGATCGATATTTCAAACGCTACAATCCTACTTTGCTGATATTAAAATGTCTCGTTCATGTTTATTGTTATTGTTCTTTAACTTAATATATATGGAACTAATGTCAGCTAATCTACGTGTAGAGGCGTTTAAAACATCACGAACATATCTAGTTTGTTATCATCTCTGTAATATGTAGAATGATGCTTGACAGCAAATAAACAGTTGCTATATAAGACTGTATCGATTGAGTGGGAAATGGTATATAACATTTTAAATTGAGAAAACTTCAGTCTGGAATAGGTAGTTAAACAGTATCCCAATGACAATTATTGGTATTTCGGGATAATGTCCTAACACTCGATAGCCGTGGCACTTATGGATAGTACGAGACGTCCTTGGTCTAAATTGATCCTTCAGAAAGACATGGGAGGTCTGGACTAAGAGAACATGCTTTTTGTTAAAGTCTAAGCATTACAATGTCTGCGATGGCGTGTTGGCTCATCGTCGACTGGTCTATTGTTTGTATTTCATATATGTTCAGACATGATACAAAAATTATATATTATATTATCCCACTTGTTATCGACGATAATAACACTACAGACAATATAAAAACAACCGCGACGCGAATATGAGAATAAAGAAGTCCACATAGGCAACTCCATCTAGTTTGTTGTGCAAACTGTTGTTAATGGGTATATGCCCCCCATCATAATGCAGCAGGCATTATTCGGAACGCAACAATTCCCACGGATAATACATAACTCTACGAGTATTGGTCATCTGATTTTCAATATTTCGTAAATAAGCGGAAAACCCACTTTTCTGGGTAACACTGACTTTGGAATTATCTTGAGACCGCTTATGAGTCGGGATGAAAAATGGGACCACACCCCTTGGTCGCAAGACGCACCCCACATCCTTTTAAGGGACACTTAACTCGTATTGTTAGTCAATTTGTTATTAAATGGAAGCTAATATTAACGTTTGTCAATAAATCTTGAAACAATCACAAGCAGGTGCATCTTGTGTTCTTTTCAAGTTATATACATGTATACGAGGATTGCATGTTCTTGAAACAATATTATACAACGTTACATCATATCTTGTGCTTTTGTAACGGTGTGTGATTGCTGTATATAAGATGGATGGGATATTTAAATGGGAATACCAATAGTGAAATAATGAAAAAAATACAACAACACCCACACACAAAACCCAACACAAAACAAAATGACTGATTGTTTTGTGTTATATATTTAATATATTCGTTGCCTGTTTTATTCAGACTTGCTAATTTGATCATTACAAATACAAAGAGCTATTTCTTACAACTAATTATTCTTGCTAAATATTGCGTGATACAAAAATAACGGTTATAGCCATTTGCGACAAAATAAACTGTTAAAATTGGAAATGCTTGCTTTACTTGTGTCAGAACCACTCTGATTCACGTTCGATGGTCGCTGGATCTATATTATATTATCGTCCAGCCCGGGAAAACCCTTTTCGAGTTTTCCATTTAAAGAGAAATAATTGTTAAATACATAGTTTGTTAATCGATAACACAAACATTAATATCACGTAGAGGTGCAGTCGCATCACACATACATCTTCACAATTGGTTAATTGTACTAAACAATTCATCATTCATATCAGGCGATTCCAAAAAAAGGCATTTTCGATTTATTATTGAAATAATAAAATTATACTTAATGTCGCCGGAATATATAACTCGATAACATGATACTCTTATCCGTTAGTTAAGGCGATTGATCACAATATAATGGTGTTTAACCCATTTATGCCTAGCGTCTAGAAAAAAAAGCCTTGGCAAACAGCGTAGACCCAGATGAGACGTCGCATGGTCTGCGCTGTTTGCTTAAAGGAATTGCTGTAAGAAATATTCTAAATATAGAAATAAATATACTAGACATCCATAATTTTGGAAATAAATTGATCCAATTTAGAAGGATGGGAGAGTCCACTAGACATAAATGGGTTTAAACTGCGGCTACTGTACTGAGACGGCCAACGCAATGCATCGAGGTTCAAACCGATTTAAACACGTGCTGAGTCTCACTCTTAGAAAGCAGTTATCACAAATCAAAAAGCTTTTAGCGTTTCAAATTACACAAAATAGGCAATTCAACGGAACGTGGCTGAAATTAAATAAATAAATAGTAACACTACCCTCTCTGACAACATGCTTGGATGCTGAGTGTTAGTGGTGATAAATGATGGATACGCATTTATTGAGATATGCGGAAATCCTATTGTGGGCTATATTCATTTTTGTAAACATAATACATTATTAAATTGTTCCGTTGTCTGAAGCGGACATGATATTTATTTGGTACGTTTGGTTAAAGCATACTTATATTTTACTCTTGAAGCAATTCATGGAAATTCAGGCAATACTAGATGATTGAACCGTACTTAATATTGTATTTGACATAATTTGTTTTGTGTTGTATACGTATTTGTTGTTCGAAAGCTATTGCAGTAGTGAGGTTTAAATATACTCTTACCGAACTCGTAAAATCGATAAATACAAAACAAGCAGGCTTCAACGACAACAAACTTATAGTTTAGTCTAACGGTTATACACTCATATATTGCATGTTCTTGTATACATGGGTGAATGCGTATGGATGGCCGTGCGCACATTCTTTCAGGTTTTCCACTGAAATTGCCATACCATGTGAAAATTATAGATATCTTTATAGGCTTCGTGTGGGTTGAACATAGTGTTCCAGAGCGTTGTCGATAAGTTACAATAAAACTCGAGAGAGACTTGTTAGTTCACCACATCCAAACAAATGCACAATGTCATTTTAGCTAATTATTTGACGTGTTGAAACAGCTAAAAACCCGGTTGTGTTAGTTTGTGGCATCTAGATATGTGTCATCATTGGGATATTAATTATGTTATGCAACAAATATATGTAAATATTGATACAATTATTGTTGTTTAACTAAATGACTTCAACATGTGAAGACATGATCCTCAAACTGAAAAGCACTTATACACAAAGCATTGTATGTACAATATGTATGTAATATCGTAATGGACATGTCTGGATGGGGCATTTTTGCTTGTCTTTTTTGTTTTTGCAGATCAAAGTATTCGAAAGTACATAAGACAAAAATTGAACATCCGCTAAATCCGTCAATACTATTTGTTTTTAAATTGATGTGTGCCAAGACAATGGATTGCACTTAAATGCACCCTAATTTCGAGAACAACAACGCTGTTTTAATGCATATAATTTACTTCAGAGTCTGTATTTGTCTGATTGATATTCACTAGTGTAAGTCACTCAGTACAAACATCAATTTCCACGATATGTTTTTACATATCATAATCTCAGAGATTTAGATTCTATTAAATATTACATCTTAATATATATTGCTGCCCAAACTATTTGATATTAATATATAAACGCCGATTCATAAACAAATTTGGTTCAAAAGTTCTAACCGGATTCTTTAAAACAAACTCAAATACGTTGTATCTGTATGTTTTCAATACTCATAACGTATTATGGTGTGTGTTAATTATAAAATATCTACGAGTACACTCAGTTATCATTTGGTATTTAAGATCGATTTCATGTTACGCAAAATTCATGTAGTATCACTTATTCCCTGTTGGGTACCTTTTCAGCGCGAGTATGTGTTGTCTTTGGAATGATTAGAAGAGGTGTGGATGGAAGAAGGATCCCAATGACAACTAATCAATTCAAACATGTTATGTTATTCCATGTACTCTAAAATACGTGGTGCTTTAACCTCTTTCAAGAACTGCTTTCAAACTCTTAAATAACTCTTTAATAATGATGTTTAATCAACGAACATTCCAAATCCTTTAACTACGTATCATTTTTTTAAAGCTACTTTTCTGGATATGATTGAATGTATTAAATTTGATCAAAAACTCATTCTGTTTTGATAATTTTATCACCGCCTATGAATTCTTTCTTGTAAATATTCATACTAGCCAGGGCACACTCAGTTGATCCAACAAGCCAAATATCAGCTTATGTTTTCCAGAAAGCGTTAGACGAACATTGAAAATCTGACAAAGCAAGTATTGCAGTTATATTTGTGTTTAATTTGGAAAAAAAGCAAATTGCTCTTAAATACACCTTTATTTATACGAACAGCACATTTTCACATTAATTGAAATAGAAAGTTTACATGTCTGATTGCTATTCAGTGCCGAAAGCCATGTAGTGCAAACATAAATTTCCCTGATAGTTCTTTACGTACATTATTTGAGCTGAGCACTGTAACAAATTATATCAATATACATCGTGTGTTGACGTTTCATGTGAACAAATGACATTTCTAGAATTGAAATGATTAAAGATTAGTGTTAATTTATTCGTGTGTCTTTTGCAATTTATTCTGAGGATATTCTCGGGTATATCTTTTTATTGTGTCACTAAACAATCAGTTGAGTAACACGAGGGGCTTTATATCTTTATGAAGGCTAAAGTCCTTCACTCAAGAATTAGCATAAGCTCGTGTTCTGAACAACCCGCGTTCACGAAAATTACAAGTTGTCTGAACAACTAATGAGAAGTTAATGAAGGTTTCCTTAGAGACAACTTGACGATGGCCAGGAGTGGCAATACAAATTACGAACGTTTGGCATTGAGAGACAGTACTAGTATGATCTAATTTCACGCCTGTTATTTCGTTTAACTTGCATACTCTTAGCAACACAAGTATGCAAGGCTGTCTTTGATAATCTTATATGATGTATCTTTTTCTAAGAACGGAATACATTTTTTTTGAAGACCTGGTAGTCTGAATAACCTGCTTTTTTTATAGAAAGCTTTGTCTCAAAAGATGATTTATTTACATGTATACACAGGTCAAAAGCGAGAAAATACCACTTTTTTAACGATAATTCTATTAAAAATATACTATACTAAGTAAAAGAGACTTATGAAAAGTAATAATTATCTTACATAAATCAAAAATGTGGTTTTGTTTTATTAATTTTGAGATTAAAATAATTTGCAATTATGTTCACATGTGCATGAACATATATATAATTGAGTTTAAAAATGATCTTTTGGAACACAACATCACATTTGGTAGCCTGCAATACCTGTTCTAAAATGTATCTAAAGCTTTGGATTGTTCCCAAACTTAAACTGTTATTGACTGCCGTGTCATGAAAGGTACGGATACAAGGTAAAGAAAACAAACGGGATATATACGATTTCTGGAACGTGTTATTTTCAAGTATGTTATATTGGCATCAGTCGCAATATCAATAAGTAGTTGTCGTTCGGACACATTTTGCGGGGTTATATACAGGAAACATCAACATCTAATATAAAGAAATCAAAGTTTTAGCTACACCAGCAGGAGGGCATAAGCTTACTATCATCATGAGATCCTTTTTTTAATGCCAAGTGACCTATAGTCACTCTGTCCTACATACTTCAAAGCACTAGGCAGAGCACAAAACACGCAATACAATCTTAAACGAATATAATAGAGTGACCGCCTACATGCAGTCATTGGAAATCAAATCTGATTTAAATTATGCACTCGAATATTTAAATACAATGAAAGTAACAATATTAACAACACTCAGAAGGATAAATTGATTGTATTTCTGTTCTGGTCAATCAACACTATTCTGTGAACAGTGTATCGTAATAGTTCCTGCATTTACACCATGTTTTGCCTTCCACTTTAGACAGACTTTTTATAACCAAATGAAAATATTTCAAATGGAAATATATTGTCATTGTTTTACATAATAATGAATAATACAGAATTTAAAATGATTGTCAAACATACGACACCTTCAAAAAGGAAATGTTTATTTTGGTTTGATATATTTAGATTGATATTCATTTCACAAGCCACAATCTTACTTTGATGATATTAAAACGTATTGTTCTTGGGTATGTTTTTCAACTTCATGAATATATGCTGAACGAATATCAGCTAATATACGTGTAGGGGCGTTTAAGACATCCCGAACATATCTAGTTTGTTATCATCTCTGTAATATGTCAGATGCTGCATATTTAGACTTACATCTAACTATTAATAATAATATGATCAAAACAAGTTTATACGACAAACGGGACGACTATAACTTTGAAATTGTAAATTGTCCTTTCCTAGATGGTAACATCCCTAAAGGTCCTCCCTACGGTATTTACATTTCGCAGTTGGTACGATACGTTAGGGCATGTTCATGTGTTAAAGATTTTAATGATCGTAATCCGATATAAACGAAGAAATTGCTAAAACAAGTTTTTTTGTAGCATAACCTTCGGCGTAAATTCGCTAAATTTCACTCTAAATATAGTGATTTAATTTCAAAATATAATGTTTCTTAAAAATGGCATTTAACTAATGGAATTTCACAACCATCATTTTATGGAGATGTTTTGAAGCGTGTTCGCAAATGTAAATATCTTAAAGCAAATGCTAGTAATACACTTTTGAATTTAATAAGCTCCTTTTTATCAAAGGGATATGATACTGATGTACTTAAAAACACATGCTTGTTAGTTTTTGATTCACTATATCTTTCTTCTCTTAAAATTTGGGATAATTAATGTAATGACAATTTTATATGTTTGCTTCTATATTGTTCGATAAGCATAGCTGGTTTTATTAGTAAGTCTAGTATACAGTACAGTCACTTTAATAATATTTAATTTCGTTGATAATTCGATTATTTAGTACAGTCCCTTTAATAATGCTTAATTTTGTTACTGGTGACGTCATCGTGTCTTTCCTCCTAAATACGTCATCGATACGAACAACCGACACTGTTTTAGCTACATGATAGGTACATGTACTCCAGTTTATATCGGTCAACTTTATTCATAATTATTTTTTCTCTGATGGTAGTTTCTTGATCAATTTATTTTTAAGCTTCGTTTTATTTATTTCGAATTAGTCACATAAACAATCTAGTAGGTAATTTGGATCTTTTACACCCAATATTGCTGCTTCTTCCTGTAGGTGCGCGATGATGATCTGAAATATTAACTATATGATGCTATATTCTGAAATCTTTTTTTGTATAAAGAAGGGATGTAGTTGATGCGTGTTAGTAATTTCATTTCATCGTGCCTCAAAAAGTTGTAACTCTGTTGCTCTGGTCTCCTTTCAACCATTGAGTAATAAAATAGTAATTAAATTGAATGCGTTTTAATTCCCTTTTATTACTGTTTAATTTGAGTTGCAATGCTATGAGGTTAAATTTTATTTACACTTATATGTATCATGAATATTGCTGGGCCAAGTGTGAGGTTGAGCGCTCATTAACTGGTTTAAACCCCCAATGCTTAGCATTGACCGTTCCAAGGCGGTGACCCCAGCGTTATTCTACTATGTGTATATGTTGTTTCGTTTTGTGCCGTACTGTACCGTTTTGGCAATTGGTTTCTTGCCATAAATAAAGGACCAAAAAGATTTGTATGATAGAAATGCAATACTGCTGCAGCTTCTGGAGTTTTACTTCTTTATATTGACACTAAAATCACAGTTTTTAGATGATAAGGTTAAATCGATTGACATCAACGTGAGCAATTGTTCATTAAATGTAAAATTTACAAAAAATCAGCATGAAACAAGAAGTTAAACAGTTTCCAAATGACATTTACTAATTGGTGTTTTGGCCTTATGTCTTAGCATTAACTAGTTGTGACACTAGAGGATTGCGAGTGGCGCTCTAAGTGAAAAATGATCAATCAGGAATATTTGGAGGAGTATGCTGGAAAATCTGTGGGCTATAACCATATGGAGAAATACCGGTGTGCTACAAGCAGATGTCTTTTCGCCTATGCCTACTGTAGTTGAACATTTAAATTACCAATTTCTTGTTTACTATCAGGCGTAGAGAATTATGGTTAGGCTAATATAGCCTACGAATGTATCTATAGACAACCCGACAACGATATTTAAGCTTATGTTTAAAGAGTCTGCAACTGAGGCCATATGTGTCCTTAGAGAGAGAAATATAGTGCTATTTAAATTCAACAAACCGCACGGAAGGTCTGGACTAGGAGATTATGCTTTATATGCTTAATAATTAATGATTCTGCATTTAGAAAAATCGACGATGGGTATATTGTAAGTAGTTCATATGTGTGCAGACACGATACCAATACGATAAATAATATTATCCATTTGTTCAAGACAATCATAACAAAACATTAAAAAAATACGGCGACGCATACCGTCATTAGTGGGTTTATGCCTCCCCTCATAATGTAGTTGACATTATTGGGAACGCAACAAATCCAAAGGATAATTCTATGAGTATTTATCATGCGCATTTGCACCTCTTGAAAATTAGCGGAAAACGATGATTATATAGAGTTCCGGACGCAGTTTTTGAACGAACTTAAAAAATGGCAAGCACATTCAAATGATTCTGTTGTATAATGTAATAATCACACGCAAACGATACGTGTTCAAATTATGTTTCATGTTTTAATTCCAGCTTGTGAGAAGTCTGTTATTTTTTACAAAGATTTTAACCGTGATCGAGATTTTTGTTAACCCGCACCTGTTTACATTATGTTGTACTGGAACGAACATTCATGCAAAATTCCTCATACCAATATATCGATGGTATGACGTAAAAACAAGTAACTGTCAGCCAAGTTACTCATTCGAGTCGAATTGCCTCAGCGATTGGTTTCAAAGACCATCGGCATCGTTATGGATATAAAGTTACCGCAGAAGCGTTAATATCTTCCAGTCGGAATTAGTCTACCCAAT
This sequence comes from Dreissena rostriformis, assembly GCA_007657795.1. Lineage (NCBI taxonomy): Eukaryota > Metazoa > Mollusca > Bivalvia > Myida > Dreissenidae > Dreissena > Dreissena rostriformis. Next base: position 67,808 of record VMBQ01000129.1, read on the forward strand.
CGCCGATATCAACCAGCTGTAGCACGACTACATGCGGGCTGCGGTTATAAATGCAATTTTTAGTATGAGACAAACTATTCTTGAATGAGCCTATGCATTGTACAAGCTTCGATAAAGAACAATTTGGAACTTATTTAACAAGTGCGAACGACCTAAAATTTAACGAACGTGTTTATGTGTTTAATTAAATTACTTCATTTTACAATAAGCAAGACGCTTAGATTTAGTCTCGTGAACTTTTAATATAAATAACGCGTTGTGTAGTTTGTGAATCCTTGGGAACAATAAAGTCTTATTTAAGATGTTTCAATGAGGATTAATTAGAATTTAATGTCGGATTTTTCAACAATTCGCTGTTTGGATTTTCAAATAAATGGAATAACCTCGGCTGAATTAAATAAGGTAATAGTGCTGTTTGTGCATTAAATGAATTATTTTATTATCCAAGTAATTTTAATTTAATTTAAAATTATGTTACTTATTTGAAACGTTTTGCTTTATTTATACTTTTTTCATTTGAATTACATCGAATCTTATTTTTCCGAGCGTATTTGAATTAATTAACGTTAAGATTAATTACTTCAAAGAACAGACATCAGTATTATGAACATTAACATGTCGCCGTTATCACAATAAATCATGTCCTGTTTTGGTCTGCATTTTATATGAGCACATAAATTCGAACTAGGCTAAGTTACGACAGTAGCTATATAACAGCAAGATTTATTATAGCATATATCAATATGATTAAAGGATTAAATACACTATTACAAATAACATGAAAGCCCTTACTTCCAAAAAGTTGTTTCAGTAAAGATGTATGAAATTAGAAAAACAATAAAAAAGGAACGCAAATCATGTTTAGCTGAGGTTTTACTTATCTTTATTAGTTAATTGTAAATATATATAGAATTCTCTAGAACATGCAAACAATTTAATACCTAAATTATCATTTTATAACTATTTAGTTTGATTTAATGTAATTAAAACTGTAAGAAGTAGTGACCAGTAAATGTAACAGTTGTAGTAGTAGTAGAAGTAATTGTAGTAGAAATAATATTAGTTGTTGTTGTACTTGTATATTCAGTAATAGTAGTAGTATTAGTAATAATAATAGTACTTTAGTTCGTATGTCTTCGCGTGGCATTTTTTGTATCTGCATATGATTTGATTATTATCGCTAACCACGCTCATAATGCATACATAAACACAACAATACACGTAAAGGATATTAGCCACTTCTATAATTATGGAACAAAGGTCCGAGGCATATATTGAAAAAAATAAAGACTAAAACCTGCAGCTGTTTAACTCATTTAAGTCTATCTCAAAAATATGAGAAACAATACATTTGCATAATCTGTAATGGCTTCCGCACAATTATATACACTTTGTAATTCCTTCCAATTATTATCTGACAGTAATGATATTCTACGTCATGAAAATTGGATGAGTTGTCGTACTTTCTCAGATTTCGTTTGTTTGCCACAAGGAATATTTCGTTTTTGAAATTGCATAATATACACAAAAAAGGTTTGAATATTAGCGGTAAAGACGGTGGAATTATTATTCCCGCACGTTTCTAAGCATTGTAATGTTGTTGGTGGTTTGATACAGTTAATCGATGGCGTACACCCACAATTGACGAAGTTTTGCTTTATATGACAAGGCAAGTACTGTCTTTTTGACTTCAAATGATCTTGAAACGTATACCAAATAAATCAGTGAATTAAGAAAATATGAAAATATGCAGGAAAATGATTAAGCAATCCCGCTTTGCTTCACACACATGTCCGGTCGTTTATGGCCACTGTAGTTGAACATTACGTGCCAAAGTTTCTTTTGACGATCAGGCTTAGGGAATTTTGGGGATGCATATATAGTCTGCATATTGCGTTTAGCCAATAATGGTGAATTTTAAATAGCCTGCCGTTTTAACCATTTGCACCCAAAGAGAGAGGAATAGAGTGTTATTTTCATTTTAATCGTCGTGACTAATGGTGATATTTAACAATTGTCACAATTTAAATATTGTCGTCTTAGACATTCAGACGCGGAAAATATGTTTTTTGTTTAAATAAATAACGTGGCATTTTTTTATGAGACCCGACGTGAAAAACTAGAATATTGTCTAATAGATTATCATACACATATCGCAGAAATATCACACCTTTATGTATAGATTGGTATTACCCCGAATAGCACTTGAACCATGCATTCGATGCGCCCTCGAATCAACTGCATACTATACACATCAATACAGGATTATGTACTGTTCTAGAATAATAAAAAAAAGAAGAGACAACATGAAATGTAAAAGTCAAATATATATTTCAAAACTGTAAGGAATACGTGAGAGCAAGTATATTGTGTTAAATTTCGTAATATTGCAGCTAAGAATGACACATTTCAAACAAAGCGCTTTGTTCCTAGAAGAAAAGATTGCAAAATGCAATTAACAACAACATTTTAAAGTAAATAAAATTTATAGTAACAAAATGGCATGTTCAATATCAATAATAATCTTTATAAGTAAATAGAAATGAATTGTAAAATACGAACTATGTTCGAAATATTGAATTAACTTTTTAACACGAATACCGTTCTATAGTTCTTTGGTTCCTGAAATATTTATATTCTTATTTTGCATGAGCAGTTTTTTACAACCATAAGAGCGAAATAAACTTCATGAAAGCAAAATTATATCATGTGAAACCGGTTCAAAGTAAGCTACATTTGTACGATAACCCAATGATCCATGCAATGAACAAAATATTCATTATTTAGCATTCACTATAAAATTAGTCGATAAGTATTCTGTTTGAAAATCTGGTGGTGTTAATATTTACTTACAATAACATTAACCCGGGGAGCAGAGTATCGTTTTATTTCAAACATGTTTCTGGTTAAGCAATTAAACCAAGACAGCACAGCAGAGCAACCGCATAACATTTAATGATTCATTTGTCGAGGATTATTTACCAGTTAACCACTGTTTTGCAACTGGAAACTACCCATGTTAACATTCTTTCAAACTGTATATTGTTAAATTCCACTGTTTGACCTTTTGTTTTTCAGATCCATAAGGCCACTGTATCCGAATAAAGGGGGAGGGAGATTACAAAGCACCGTGAGCGGTTGTTGGTAAGTCAGATAAAAACACACGTTATTAACGATCATTTCTTTATATTACATATATGTATGTATAGAGTGTGTCTTGATACATGAATTGTATGTCGCTCTCTTTAAAGGAAAAAAAAAGAAACAAAAAACAAATGCTTAATAGCAAATTTTTGTCGAATATTCTTTAAATATTAATGAATACATTATTGAATTTAAAAAGTAATACCTTTCACTTCTTTTTAATTATTTGTTGCACGTTATAAATAGGTCCTCTATTACTTTATAAAATGCATATATAATACGGTTGTAATTGATTTCTATAGGAACGGAAACTTTATATTTTTCAGGTAAAATGGATTCCAAATCATCGTCTTACTAGCAAAATCACACACTCGGAAGAAATCGGATATAATGTGTCTCCGTCTGTGAATCGATATTGTTAATTTACGCATTCAAGTCGTCACATCGAGATCAAGACATGACTCCATATATTGGCAATTATACTGACAATTCATCCGCCGCTTTCCACACATTGAACAATTACTCATATTCGAACCTCACCATGATGTCATCAATGATGTCTCCTTCAAACTTTATTGGAGCAAATGAAATTACCAAAGAACATGCAGCTACGGCTTTGGACGAAGTTACAACAGGAAACGTGTCTCTTGACGAAGACATTATTTCTCGAGCATTCCTTAAAGACTTGAATTCTACTCAGTTTCATATACTGATGCCGTCACTTGTGTTAGTGGTCGTCTTAATGGCCTTGGGGATACCAGGAAATTTAATCGCGGTTATAGTGTACGCGACTAAAATGAAGCGCAGCACTGCTGCGTATTTCATCATCACTCTTGCGATGAGCGATTTGATAAATTGTTGTATAAGTTTACCAATAGAGATAGCGTTGATAACACAGTTTTGGACATTTGACCATCCACTTGTGTGCAAATTTTCTAGATTTCTCACGGCTGCCATGAACAACACATCGTCCTTTATTCTGGTAGCTATTGCGGCAGACCGTTTCCGTTCAATATGTTTGCCGCTAAAGCCTCGAATCTCTACACTCAAAGCAAAAGTAATATGTGGTATTATAACCTTGTGCGCAGTGTGTTCTGCAATTCCTATGTTTATTGGCTATGGAACGTTTACCAATGAATTTCGAAACGACGAAGTAACTTTTTACGGGAAAACGTGTTTAGTTGACGACAACGTTGTCCAAACGAATATACCATTTATTATACTAATTTACTTTTTCACCGGGCATCTAACAGTGTTCTTCATTCTAGTTGTACTCTACGCATGCATAGCATATAGTCTTACTAGAGGATCCAATTTTTTACGCAACGAAATAGTTTTAAAGAAAGGATTGCTCCAGAGGAACAATAGCACGTATTCCATGACGTCATTTATTGTGCAGTTTACGACACCGTCACGAAATATGTCGTTAGAGTCGGATATAAACAATTATTGCAAAACAAATATAAAACTGAAACGATCTATGAGCACAATCTCTAGTCAAGAAATGAGTCTTACGCGTCGTCACGGAGGTGCAGCATTTCGAACAAAACGCATGACCTTTATGTTATTTTTAGTGACGTCGGTGTTTGAAATAAGTTTTATACCATATTTAGTGATAGTCAGCTTACGACAATATGATCCTGGCTTTGAGACAAGACAGACTACAGCTGGGAAAATGGCTTTCAATTTCTTCCTTAGGTTTTACCTCCTTAACAGTGCAGTCAATCCGGTTATTTATTGTTTCTATAACCAGAATTTTAGGCACGGTGTGAAAAGGTTATATAGAAGCATACGTAATCTAGTATATAGAGAGGATATGGTTTGACAATATTTTGTAGTGTACTGATCATAATTATTAAATCACTGTCATGCTGTGTTGTCTTTATTCATTTTTAATTTACGATAATGTNAACGAACGAACGAACGAACGAACGAACGAACGAACGAACGAACGAACGAACGAACGAACGAACGAACGAACGAACGAACGAACGAACGAACGAACGAACGAACGAACGAACGAACGAACGAACGAACGAACGAACGAACGAACGAACGAACGAACGAACGAACGAACGAACGAACGAACGAACGAACGAACGAACGAACGAACGAACGAACGAACGAACGAACGAACGAACGAACGAACGAACGAACGAACGAACGAACGAACGAACGAACGAACGAACGAACGAACGAACGAACGAACGAACGAACGAACGAACGAACGAACGAACGAACGAACGAACGAACGAACGAACGAACGAACGAACGAACGAACGAACGAACGAACGAACGAACGAACGAACGAACGAACGAACGAACGAACGAACGAACGAACGAACGAACGAACGAACGAACGAACGAACGAACGAACGAACGAACGAACGAACGAACGAACGAACGAACGAACGAACGAACGAACAAACGATCGAACGAATGAAAGAACGAACGAACGAACAAACAAACATAAGAACGAAATAATGAACAAACAAACATACAAACAAACGAACGAACATATAACTTATTAAATCAATATATATATATATATATATATATATAACACGAATCTGACACACATAAACTAGGCTATAAAACATGGTAATACATTTATCATTTATTTCGTTTAATTTTCATTTATAATAGAAAAGTGTGTGATTATCTTTGAACCAAATGTGAGGTTTGCCGCTTCATACAACCTAATCGGATTAAATACCAATGCATTCATTGACTTTTCTAATACATGGAACCCATTTATATTCCTTTGATGTCTGTGTGTTGTCTGTTGTAATAACTTTTGTTTTTGGGATGTTCTAATCCTTATGGTATTTAGTTACTTTCCACAAAAATGACCTCCTTTTATAATAAGGTTTCATTATTACTGTGTTTTATTGTTAAATTTGTTTGTAATTTGTTATATTTAAATATGTTTAATGGTTCATTGAGACATATTCTTATAAATTTATCAATGACTGCATGTGCGTACAATTTTTTACCTTGCATTTTTAGTCCGCACTTTAAATTTAAATGCACAAATTTCAATTTGAATATTTCATAGTCAACAATAACGTATCTCCTGCCAATCCTCTTGAGTTTCATTTATAGCTATATTATTCTGTCTGAAAACAATTAAAATAATAAACAACATGTGTTAAGGCACCGACCGAAACAGAGAAGTGTAACGGAAATAAACTAGTATAAATGCTGGCAATTAGCTATTGCGGGAGCAGAGTGGGAGCTATTCTAATTTTGCAATAACAAATAAACTTTAAGTGTTTTAATATGCTTTATATATGTTTTATATATATTTGTGTATACAATGCATGCAATTAAGCAATCGAGATATACACTTTCTCTCACAATGCTGTATTCAAACCTGACTTGTGTGAGTAAACTGTTGCATTTCTCAGCAATATGCACGAAATTCGTATTGCACTACTTGCACTTGATTCTAATTTGTTTGATTTATGCGGGGGTTTGGCAATGGAAATTGTTCGTGGTTCTATTTTTTTAGTTCGTGGGTAGTCTACTTAAATATAATAGTTCCCGAGGGTTTTAATTATCACGCATTTTGTTAAACGTTTGCATTTGTCATGCCAATATTAATGCAAGCCATTATTCATTGCATTCATTTAGATCACTGATTGTTTTTTTTGCAATCTTTCTTCCAACCGACAAAATATTATATATCAGCCTTTTCGCCATTAATTTAGCCATTCCTATATTTTGAAGCCAATTAAATTGCGCCTCGGCTAATGTACGTACCAGTGCATTTTAGATATCACGAAATAATCATGTTTGTCACCATCTTTGCAATATGTATAAAACAGCCTGGTAGGCAAATATCTCGTGTATTTGTATTATTTTTATTATGAGTATGTATTTTAAACCGTGATTGATTCCATCCTGTTAATATTATGTAGTGATGGCACAAACATTCGTACCATTAGTGTCATACTAATATATCGCTAGTAAATAACTGTTGGAATAAGGCTATCGAATCGCTGATATGTACCAGCAATAGAACGACCTGATGCCTGATGTGTATTGAGTTTCTAAATAAATTATGAGAGCAGTACAAAAGAAAAACACTATCCAAATTGGCATTGTTGAATCACGTGTACAATAAGTAAACACGTGTGAGGGAATTGTTTATGGTTGTGTTGCTCTACGCAAAATTAATAGCATGCCTTTGTAACTGCTTTAAAAAATTTACAATGACTTATGTGTTCACTGGTGGTATTAATTTTATGGTAATGTAATGCAATATTGTAACTGAAATTTCGTTTTTATGTTGTATTTAAACGAACGTTTTGTGTTATGGGTGTGATTTCATGAAAACGCATAAGCCTTGGACGGATAAGCGTTTCACGGCTCCTTATTATGACTTTATGTCGCATGCATTCTTCAAAAACAATTAGGGATATTTTTTTCGAAATTTAATGGAATAATGTAGGCTGAACTGAAAAAGGACATAGGTTAACGGGATGTATGTTCATTACATAATGTGTACTGGTACATGTGGTTGTGTTTTACATTATTGTATATTATGTGCCAAAACATTATATACTGTTTCGTACATTCTTGGTCACACAAAATATTGTTTCGGCGATTATATTTCCATTGAATAGTAATTAAATAATGTTCAGATTATTATAGGTAGTTTCTTATATAAACATTATTAAGAATCCAATAAAATGTCAATAGCACTGGTTATCAACGGAAAAACAGTTCCCCTGTTTTATTTGCCTTAATGAGTGAATAAAAACAATAATTAACTGATACGACATTCAACCTATACTGAGTATAAGTGTAATATCCATACAAGTAAGACTTAACGTATACACAATATTATATGCTTACATAAATATTTAATTAAAATAATTGTAAAATGTTATTAATTTAAATATGGTTAGTTATAGCAGAAGCTGTAGTAGTACGTAGTTATAGAAGGACAACTACTAGAGTAGGAAGAATTGAAATAAGCAGTAGTAGTAGAAGTTGTGGGGATGTAGTAGTATGAGGAGCAGCAGTAGTTTAAGTAGCAATAGTAGTTATTAGTAGTTATTAGTGTTGTTGTTTAAGTAATGACATTTGAAATGCAACTCGATTTTAATATGCTAAAAAAATATACTTTGTGGTGTAACATTATTTTTAACGATTAATTTTGATCATAGATTAAAGAGACCATCGTAGTTTATTCTTTGAGAAAACGAAAGTAAGTGGAGACAGTTCATTTGTCTCGAAATGGAATACCAATGAACCAACATTTGCGACAGTATAGGCGAGAGCTCTTATTTCTTGCTAGTGTATTACCCTCACACCTAAAAAGTATAGAAAACCATACAACACACAAAACAAACAACACCAACACAAAATTACCCAAGGAACAATCTTTATCGATAAATGCAATTGAACACCACACGTATGTTGAGAACATAAATGCTAAAAAGGACGGCCGTTGAACTCATCTAAGTCTGTCATTAACACACACAAGTAATAACAACTTCATTATGAACAGTTATGTACAAGTTGAAGATCCTCATGACATTATGGCAGTAGTAATATACTATGCCATGCAAATGGGATACGTGGTCATATCTTCTTAGATTGCGTTGTATGTCTCTTATGAATATTACGTTTCTATCATGGCATAGGTAACTCGATTAATGTGTGTGATTACGGGTAAGAAAACGAAATTCGTCCCACACGTTATGAACGACAGCAATTTATGTCACCCTAGGAAATTTGTAATTGCATTATTCGGGGTTTACTTAGTTCTTTGCCACATGTCACGAGTTGCATTTTTACAAAAATGGCATATTTTGTTTATTTAAAAGGTGATGTATTGTTTAACATACAAATGGTACTTTATCTCGGGAAGTAAATGTGTAATTGTTGATAGTTATATAGACAACACTCGTCATTTACGGCATGTTTATGGATGTGATGCTTTTGTTTGGCAAAGCTTTACTAAAGACTAGACATGTTAAGTGACACATTCGCAAAGACGTCGTAGTTGCACTTATATCCAAACGAACAAAATGAACTATACAGAAGGGTGGACTAGTTTTGATTTACAATAACAAGCAATACGTGTCTTTTTGACTACCAGTATTCATACTCTTAATAGCAAATTGCCAATAAATAGTCCTGGCAAAATGAACTTAAAATAAATCGGCGCGTGTAATAGTCATTGCAAACACCTAATACTTATGATTTAGGTACATAGAGTATTAAAGTGATGGTTTCGATGTTAACACGTTTAGATAAATGTCTTTAATTTGAATGAGACTATATTTTGCATATAAGTTGTTATCTGCTTACAAAGACCTGCATTTTTATTTATTTTGATCAATTTCATAACGGTAATCATGTTCTTTGTTACTCAGATTGGCAAGATCATATAATAATTAACAAACTAAAATGAAAACAAAATGGTATCATAAATCAATAATATTTTATTTAGTTGTATTTGAACAACATTTACCAGATGATAAGGGTGTCGTTGACGTCCAACAACTACATTGTTTTGTTTTATAACCAACTACTGCAGGACATGTTGACAATATTTGTAGACGGTGTGTAAGTGAGGCTGCTTCACGAGTCATCCACTGTTCTCAACAAATATAGGGACTTTTATTCATGATTTTCGACCAGTTTGTTTGTCAGTACACTGTTAGACCTGTTTTTCAAGGTCAATGGAGAAACAGTATGTGAGAGGAGGAGCATGAAACCTGCAAATCACTGTTCGTGAAAGTGAGAAACAAAATACACATAAACAATGATTACTGTTCCTTAACAGATATTTATTTTTAATGTGTTTCTTTATACTGGTAATGTGATCAGCACATACATACAAGAGGTGCCAACTATCTGTTGAAATTTCATTAACGACATTAAGTGAATATTGTCACTTTTCAGAGTCAAGCGTTCGTTATTTATAAAACACGTATCGTATGGTCGTAATAGATTACGTGATGAACTCGCCATAAGTCCTTTGCGCTCTTATAGAGTTAACGTCGTCTTCTTGAACAAAATCGTTCAGTTGAGAGATTTCGGAAATTACTCCATTCGTCTGTATCGGTCGATAGGTAATTAGCGCATTAATGTGGTCAAAACTATCGAGATCAAGGCATGGTTCCATATATTGAGATTGATTACTAGTCATCCACCAACTTTTACACATAATGCAATTACTCATATTGGAAACTAACGATGATTTCATCGATGATGACGGCTTCAAACGTTTTTGGAATGAACTGATTGACCATTGAACACGCAGATACCTTTTTGGACCAGATTACACCAACAATTTAACAAATGCCATTCTAAAAAGAAATTCCTCACTGAGGTAGTGTCGAAAGAACAAATGGATCAAAACGTGCAGGCGCGCAGTTTCACACACTGGCTTACATGTTTTTAGTGTTTCCCTGTTACAAGAGTTAAGTTACGCATGACGTAAGTTAACACTTTATACCTAAAAATGGAAGAACACAACCGAGCCAAATTTGCAACGTTTTCTCCCTTCAACAGAAATACTTGTTGAGGTACGCGCGACACAAATCCGCCTAAGGGAGATAGAAAATGATCTTAAGATAGCTCCGCACAGTATGACCACCCCCAGCTATATAAAATATTTAAATCATGAAGTTGTATGCTTGTTCACGGAATAGTGTATTGCTTGATCATATAACTCCAGGTAGGCGGAGATCTCGACTACAGGCAATAATTGAAATGTCCTTTTTTGGTATTTTGTTGCGTTTGTATCCGAACACGAAAATAATAATAATACCTTTGTTGCAAGGAAAAGATGAATACAAGAAGCAAATATTTATTCTGTCAAACAATAAAACACTGTTTCCAATGGAATGCTTTGATAATATACACGCTTTCAAACCACTCAACAACTGCATTTGATGTTGTCGGGGAAATCATACTGAATATGGAACTAGTATTAATGCTTGAAATTAGGTATTGTGGGAACCGTGTGGAAGCTAATCTAATTATGCAAAAACAAATACACTTGCAATGTTTCAATATGCTTTAGTTGTAGGATTTACGTATAAACTGCATGCAATTTAGCAATCGATTCTTTCGTTCGTGTGTACAATGCTGCATTTCGCAGCAAAAAGACGACCATTTAATTGCAATTGATTCTTGTTTGTAAGGCGTCTGTTGGCGCTTTGAATTGGAAATTTTAAATGGTAGTGTGTCTACCATCATGTGTTCTCTTCATGCAAAATAACTGTCTCCGAGGGGATTAAGACGCACACATTCCTTTGAACGTGCGCATTTATTATGCACATATTAAGGCAAGCTAATATGCATTACATGATCTAGATGATATATTGTTTTGCAATATTGATTCCAACCTACACACCATTATCCATCCTTCCGTTTGCCATTATTAATCCATTCCTTTATGCACAACGTATGCATACATTAACACCTATATATCCATCTGGCCTACCATCTTTCCGACCAATGGCATTACACCGCAATCGTGCCTACTATATAACCCGCAAATTGCATGGAAAAAAGCTATCTACAAGCGTAGCTTATAATATATCACAATCTGAGAGATTCCAACAAACATAATGAAGAAAGTAGTATACAGAAGACAAGCGTAACGTCAGCAACAGCACGTAAATATCAGTTTTAGATATTACATTATAAACGTGTTTGTCATCCTAATTGTATTATGTATAATACAGCATGGTAGCACGTGAACAGTTTCATTTATTGAAAGCGGAGCGGGAGCAATAAATTGTTGGAAACATTTGTTTATACTATGTTAAATGGACCAACACAGTATTGAATAAGAAGCTTAACAGATTTTTATTTTTGCGTAATGTCGTATCACAATATGTTACACATGAGGGCTGTAAAAAGCGCCATTGGTCACACATTATCTAAGTTTAAGAAGAATTTGAAGATTAACAATTACATTATCAAACCATATGGGAGGTTTGACTAGAAACAATGGTTTTAGGTTAAGGAAAATAACACTTTCTGCGTTGACATGATGGATTATTGGCGATTTCTCTCCTTCATGAGTAAATTATTTGTATAAGACAAACAATTATCAAATTGGCTAACGCATTGTTAACTCATTTGTACATTACACATGTGTGAGTGTAATAGTGTACTTTGTGTTGATCTACAATATTTAATAGCATGCAACCGCTTTAAAAGTACAATCTAACTTATATGTTCACGGGTGATTATACTTTTTAATGTTTAAACTTAAGGTGGAATTTACAGTATAATGTGCAGAAGTAATATAAGTTGTCGCGGAATGAATAGTTTAAGGAGCAGTAGAAATATACGTTGTTGGGTAAGTAACAGTATAAGGACACACAGTAGGTATATTAGCGAAATTTGTTATTACATGTAGTTGTGTTGTTTAATTCAGGGAATTTTGAATGTAAATTGATCTTAAGATTCTCAAAATAATTATTAATTTTGATCAAGGATTTCAGAGACTAACGTAGGGTATTCTTTGGGAAAAAGAAAAAAAAATGTAGCCAGATAATTATGCGATAGCACAGACGAGAATGATGTTTCTTAGACAGTTAAAATACCCACTCCTCCACCCAAAAAAGCAGAGACAAAGAAAAACAACCCAAACAAAATCACAAAAAATATCAACAACAAAAAGAATAACAGACACAATCATTTTAGAATATTACACTCAAGAACAAAACAGAACCTAATGACATGAAACACACGTTACTATAACCGGGATAAACGCAGAGTTGAACGTTCAATGCTGAATAATTATGGTTGAAACCAGGAGTTTGGCGATTGATTCTCGTTCTGAGGCAAGACTAATTAATACACCATTTTACAGTCAATTTAAAATTAACTTTACATAATAGTACTGTAAACATTCTCACGAGATACATATTATATATTATTAAATAAATCAATGGTTTATTATTAAAACAGTAAATATTCTTAAACAGGATCGCAGCTTTCGCTGCAATAAGTTGCAGGCAAACAAACAACATCTCACGTCAAATTTATTTTTATACAATCTAACAATCTAACAATTACAGGTTTCTAATCCGTTATACAATGTATATAAATGCAATTGGACACAACATGTCAATGACCCGAGCAATGGGTAATATTGTTGAAGAAATGTTTTGGTCCTATGATTAAACCAAAAACAATCAAAATGACGGCCGTTGAACTCATACAAGGTTATCGCTAAAAGAAGTAGAAAAACAAAGTCATTATCTTATCGGCCTCAGCACCATAAAACAAGTCGAAGATCCTCGCGAGTGTTATATGGCAGTAATAATATACTATGCCATGCAAATTGGAAGATTGGCCTTAGTTTCTTAGATTACGTTTGTTTGTCTCCTGGGAAAATTACGTTTCTGACATGTCATAAGGGACACACATGGATTAATCTGTATAATAACTAGTTATAAGTACAATTTTGTCACGAACACTAAAATGATAAACAATCATATACAATGAGACATTAAGAGATTTGCAGTTTTCAGTGAAGTCTTCGGGGTTTGATAGTATTGTAATTAGTTCTTTGTCATATTTGACGAAACACACTTGTCCAAAGATTGCACTTATTGTTTCGTGTTATTTAGATGTAGCTCATGAATTAACATGTAAATGGAATATATATTTGATAGTTAACACAGGTCATTCACGCCAGAGTTATGGGTTTGGTGGCGTTTTTTTCATCTTACACACGATAAATTTCGAAATCATAACTATTTTCTTTTGTCTCATATCCGGACGAAACAAAAACACCATAAACATTGGTGGCATAGTTTTGCTTTACATTAATAAAGAGGTAATGTCCATTTTGAAAACCAGTGTTCATATTCATGAAACAAATGTGTCGATTGATAATCGCGGTTAAATGAACCAAAACAAACAATAACAAATAGGTGCGTGTATTGGTAATTGCAATTAAGTTATTTTTCATTTGTCATTTCATCTCTTTAAAAAAGATGCCTCAACTATAGAACAGATATTATGTAAACACCACGATAAGTGAAAGGTATGACATAATTAATTATTTAGGGATTCCAGTGTATTCTGTCACCTTATAAATATTTATTTTCAACTCAAATAATACACGTATCCTGTGGTTTTAATGGATATCTTTATGAACTTCATCCTTATGCTTTTCAAGTTTAATAAATTTTATTTCATTTTCATCAGTCGGAAGAACGCGGAAATGATCTGTATTCATCGAGATCACGACATGACTCCATATATTGGCATTGATCCTGACAATTCATCCGCCACCCTTAACATTCTGGAGAATTTCTCATATTCGAACAAGACCATTATGTCATCGATGATGTCTCCTTCAAATTTTATTGGAACAAACAAAATTACCACAGAAATTGCAGCTACGGGTTGGTACGAAGTTACACCAGGAAACGTGTCTCTGGACAAAGACATACTCTCTCGTGTATTCATGAAAGACTTAAAATTCTACTCAGTTTCATATACTTATGCCGTCACTTGTGTTAGTGGTCGTCTTAATGATCTTTGGGATACTAGGAAATTTGATCGCGCTTATAGTGTACGCGACTAAAATGAAGCGCAGCACTGCTGCGTACTTCATAATCACTCTTGCGATGAGCGATTTGATCAATTGTTGTATAAGTCTACAAACAGAGATAGCGTTGATAACACAGTTTTTGGACATTTGACCATCCATTTGTGTGCAAGTTTTCTAGATTTCTGACGGCTGCAATGAACAACAAGTTGTCCTTCATTTTTGTAGCAATAACGGCTGATCGTTTCCGCTCAATATGTTTGCAGCTTAAACCTCGAATTTCTACACTCAAAGCAAAAGTAATCTGTGCTATTATAACCTTGTGCGCAGTGTGTTCCGCCATTCCCATGCTTATAGGATATGGAACTTTTACCAATGAATTTCGAAACGAAGAAGTGACTATTTACGAGAAAACGTGTTTCGTTGACGACAACATTGTAAAAACGAATATACCATTTATTATACTTATTTACTTTTTCACCGGGCATCTTAATTCTAGTTGTACTCTACGCATGCATATGATATAGTCTTACTAGAGGATCTAATTTTTTACGCAACGAATAATTCTAAAGAAAGGGTTGCTCCAGAGGAACAATAGCACGTATTCCATGACGCAATTTATAGTGCAGTTTACGACACCGTCACGAAATATGTCGTTAGAGTCGGATATAAACAATTATTGCAAAACTAAAACAAAATTGAAACGATCTATGAGCACAATCTCTAGTCAAGAAATGAGCCTCACACGTCGTCACGGAAGTGCAGCGTTTCGAACAAAACGCATGACCGTTATGTAATTTTTAGTGACGTCGGTGTTTGAAATAAGCTTTATACCATATTTAGTGATAGTCAGCCCGGTTTTGAGGCAAGACAGACTACAGCTGGGAAAATGGCTTTCAATTTCTTCCTTAGGTTTTATCTTCTTAACAGTGCAGTCAGTCCGGTTATTTTTTGTTTTGTTTCTATAACCAGAATTTTAGGCATGGTGTAAACAGGTTATATAGAAGCATAAGTAATCTAGTATATATAGAGAATATGGTTTGACATTATTTTGTATAGTACTGATCACACTTATTAAAACAATGTCATACTGTTCTGTGTTCATTAAATTTAAATCTACAATAATATTTTAATGTAACGGACAGTACATTGCAGACTACGAATAACAACACGTTTCCCGAGGTTTATGATTTAAAACAATCCCAATATCCCATGGATGTGTTAAATTTATATATAATATTATAATATTTGTTTAGTTTGGTATTGGCGAAATATAAAATGGTAAAAATAAAATACATCAAGAAGTAATTACACGAGTTGTCAAGGTCTCGAACATTATTTATATATTTACCAAATGCCATTTACACTCTTTTCAAAATACGTTTCATTTTATTCCAGCTACGTTTGGGTAGCGTATTGACACTATAGGTATTCACAATAAATGCAATGTTTTCATTGTTTGCGCTAAGTGATCTCTTATTTCTATCTTTATTGTGGGCTGTTGTATAAATTGTGTTGACCGCATTGTTCGCATGCAAATAAAGAATGCTTTGTTTATTGTTATAAATGTTTTAAAATAGAAAACATGTGTTCCTGGTATTTGATATGGAATCATATCTCGTAGTAGGCAAACCAATTCTCACGTGGACAAATTGGTTGTGATTTGTGATTTTCATTTTAAATGGTATGATCGTTCGAAAACCTTTATTATCACTATTTTGAGCTTAATATAAAAATTAATGAAATGACGTCACATATTAAATGTTACACTACGTTGGGTTACATTTTGCAATATTGGATCATCAGAAAATAATTAAGATTGTGTTAATGATAACTAAGTTCTTAAATACTGGTATAAACGGACTTTAAAATGCCTAAGGGAAATATAAATAATTTCTAGGCTCTCGATTACATGAACAAAGTGATCAAACGGAAAAATTAAATGTATATTCACCATATGTCACTGTTTAAATATATACTAGTAACATATATTTTAAAGAGAAAACATATAATATGTTTTGCAAGCAAATTAAATGTTCATGTCCAGATTCCGGTCAGATATATGCTGAGATTTGCGACTTGTCTGCAGTACACGTTTATTGATACATGCTGTGAATACATTGGCTTTCGATTAAAATTAGTATGTTTATATCTTATGACAAGTTTCAATTATTTGTTACATCGTGCGCAGTATACCTTTTTAAATGAAATACTAGGATACCTTAACCTGTGTTCGTTAGACACGGGTACACTGATGACCAACCACTCGACCTATGTCTCACAACTACACTAACGTTAACCAAATGGACCAATACCCATGTCAATAGTGTCATTTTGTTGAAGTACAAGTGACAAAAATTCAACCATGTCGTTCATTTTTCTAAAACAGTATCCATACCTAAGGAAGTGAACCTAAAAAAAATGGACCAATATATGGAGGCGCGTAATTTCACATACTGGATTACGTCTTTGTAGTGTGTCCCTCTAGCATCAATATTTAGTAACGCTCGACGTATGTTAAACTGTCATTGTATCTTGCTAAAAAAGGTCGATAACTCTGGATATGTCGAACACATCCGAACCAGCAGGTTCACATTCTGGTTACTAAGTATGCGGCATTTCCACCCTCTAGCAGCACTATGTGTTGATGTACGCGCGACACAAAAATACCACTTACGGAAATGGCTAAGTATATTGATATAGCTTTGCACTGTATGATATATCCCCATAAACATTACATATTTACATCTTGACATGTTGTGCTTGTTCACGGACTACTTTATTGCTTCCACATATGGCCCCTGGTGGGCGGAGATTTCGACTACAGGCAAACAATGAAAAGTGCTATTGTGTTTTTTTGTGGGAGCTTGCATTTGCGGTTTGAGAACGAGTTAATAATACGAGAAATACCATTGACAAGAATAATACCTTTCCTTAATGAAAAAGATGTTTGAAAGCAGGATTTTGTTGTTTTTTTGTCAACATAGTGATTTAACAAGAAACACGCTTTCAAACTACATGGCTTCATTTCAAATATTAAAACATTACAATTTGAATGTTTCAATTGGCGAATTCCTAATAAATATGGAACTTTAATGTAGACG
This sequence comes from Dreissena rostriformis, assembly GCA_007657795.1. Classification (NCBI taxonomy): domain Eukaryota; kingdom Metazoa; phylum Mollusca; class Bivalvia; order Myida; family Dreissenidae; genus Dreissena; species Dreissena rostriformis. The sequence goes on from VMBQ01000129.1 coordinate 85,604, forward strand.
TGGAATTGGTAGTGGTCCTGGTGGTAACTATCTCCCTTTAAACTTGCATTTAAGGTGTGCAAAGTGATTGTTGGTCACGGATGTGTCATTGCGTGGTACAGTAACTAAGTTCGTTTATGTGTACAGTCGTCAACTAAAATTTGAAAAACTTAATATGTGACAATTTTGCATGATTGTTCTTTTGAGTTTCCACTGTTTTTATTAATTCTGCCGGAAATAATCAAAATTATTAATACACCGACTAAAACAGAGAAATAAAAAGGAAATGAAAACATATTTCTGCGGGCAATTAGATATCGCGGGAGCCGCGTGGGAGCTATTACAATCATGCATAACAACTAAACGTGAAATGTTAAAATATGCTTTAGCTGAAGTATAACTGTATAAATTGCATGCAATAGAGCAATGTTCACACATTGCAGTATGTGAATCGGACGTTTCTGAGTAAACAGATGCATTTCGCAGGAATATGCACGAAATTCAAATCCCGTTGATTCTTATGCATAAGACTTATGAGAGTGCTTTGCATAGGCAATTAATTGTTCGTGGTTCTGTTTCTGTCATTCATGCGTAGTCAACATGCATGATAATACTTTCCGAGGGGATTAGTACATCTGCGACAAAATAGGCGAATACTCTTAGCTCTTGCGAGTGAATTACCCCTCCCATATAAAAACAAGTAAAACACAACAAACAAAACAAAACATATCATAAACAACAAATCACAATTTAAAAACTCATGACAAGTAACATATGTTTATAACAATCGGATTTACGCAACGTTGAAGTTCAATGCCAAACAGTTTTGGTCGTAACCGGGTTTTTGGCGATTGATACCATGAAGCTAGCATAGTTTATAAACTATTTAACAGTCTTTTCAAATCATTATGTAATAGAAATTAAAAAATCCTCACAAGATATATCTTCTGTAGTAATCGATTAAATCAACCTTTGGTATTTTAAAACAGTAACTATTCTTAAGCACAATCACATCTTCCTAATAAGTTTGTTGCAGGCAAACACTTCTTACGTAATGCTGCGGCTCATGACATAGAATTATTAACACGTTTCAAATCAAATAATTGCAATTAAAGACAACATCTGAATGTCAAGAGTAATTGTAATATTGATGAAGTAAACGTTTGAGGCATATGTTGAAAAACTAACAAAATGGCGGCCGTTGAACTTATCCAAGTCATAAATACCAAAACAATAACAACGGCATTATCCTATCGGCTTCCGCACAATTGGATACACATTTAAGATCCTCACGATTATTATGTTGCGGTAATCATATAATTTGCCATGGAGTGGTCTTCGTTTCGTAAATTGCGTTCGTTTTTCTATTGGAAATGTTAAGTTTCTGACAGGGCATTATGGACCAAGTTCAATTAATGTGTTTTATAACGGGTAAGAAGGAGGGATTCTTCCCACACGAAATAAAGATAAACGTCAATAATAACGACACTATTTCGTGTCACCGTTATAAAGTTGTAGTTGTTAATTCATCATTCGGCCTTTGATTAGCTTTTTCACCATTTATGAAATACACTTCTCCAGAGATGGCACTTTTTGTTTCGTGTAATTGAGACATTGTTCATTCATAAACACATACATGGAACTAAATGTGTAAGATTTGATAATTATATATACAACACTCATCATTCACGTCACGTGTATATATTTGGTGGCGTGGTTTGTCAAAGCTAAACTATGGACCGCACAAGTCTACATGTAGTGAATAATTCGTAGACAAGTTGGCGTTGTTCTTACATCCAAACAAAAGAAGACGACATAACGAATGGTGGACTACTTTTGCTTTACATTACTCAACAGGCGATATCCATGTGGGCAACCAGCGTTCATATTTATGCCCAAATTACGTCGATTGATAATAGTGGTAAACTAAAACAAAACTAAAGTAAGAAAAATATGTCCACATACCGTATTGAATTGCGAATTGTGTTTTGATGTATTATGATTTATCAATCAATTAACAACGACTTCCGATACGCAGGAATATAAACTACAAGAGTGGTAGCCTCAATTTAGAAAGATAATATTTTTTCAACGACCCATACATACTGATATTAACTCAAAAAGTATTTGTTTCCGTTGATATACACTTGTTTAATTCAAATGAACACTATATATGTTTTTTATACTATTTTATGCTTCCGGGAATCTATATTGTTATTTATGTTTATCAGTTTTAAAAGCGATAATGATGTTCTTTGTTATCATGATCAGCAATAGTTATATTAATATGAACACAAAATAATGAAAAGAAAAAGTTAACCTTTAAAAAGACACAACAAGCTAAATTAGTGAGATAATCAAATAATCCATCCACGAGGAACAAATGTATTGTTTATCATTCAATGCATACATTAAAAGTCAAGTATAGTCTTTGATAACGTAATCAAATTGTTTTGGAAAGATGATTTATCTGTATCTGGAATAAATTTGAACAGGTGAGCAGAGTAATTTTGACACAGCAGACAATTTTGTACAATATTTGCAGACGTTGTTTAATGTGAGTGTACTTTACCAATCAACCATGTTTGGCAGCTAATATAGGGACATACATTCATGTCGTTCAATCTGTTTGTTGTTTAACAAACTGTTGTTACCTTGTATTATCTAGATAAATGAAAAATCATCCTCAGAAGGAACAGGAAATTAGCAAACGCACTATGAGTGAGAGTGCACACATTTACGATGATTACTTTTCCGTTACATATGTTTATTAACAATAATTGTCTTCTGTACTAGTATTGTCTTTCGCAGTCTTTGAAAACGAAGGGTATTACTTTCCATTTTCAATATTAGTTATTTAGTTATTGCACTGTATTATTTTCACCCTATACAATTTCTTTTTCAACTCAATTAAATACACGAATCCTATGGTTTTCATGGATGTCTGTATCAACTTAACCCTTACGCTTTTCAATTCGAATAGCTTTTTAACTTTATTTTGTAACGAGAAAAATCATCTAATCGGCAGAATTCGGAAATGACCATATACGTCTATATGGATCGATAGTTAATGAGCGCATTAACGTCGCCAATGCCATCGAGATCAAGACATGATTCAATATATTGACATTGATGCTGACAATCCATCCGCCATCTTTCACACATTTCATAATTACTCATATTCGAACCAAGCGATGCTTTCGTCCATTGATACTGCTTCTAACCTTTTTTGGTGCGAATTGCATTAACAGTGAACATGCGGCTACGTGTTGAGATAAGGTAAAAACAGGAAATGTGTCTCTAGATGAAGACATTATTTTTAGTGCATTCCCAAAATACTTGATTGCCACAACGTTCCATATACTGATGTCGTCATTTGTGTAATTTTTCATTTTGGTGGTCATGGGAATTCATGTACATATTATCTCTCTTACAGTGTACAGTCTAAGACTTACATAAAGCGCAGTACTGCTGCCTTTTTCATAATCACTCAGGCATAAACGATGTGATACATTTTTGTATAAGTTTAATAGAAATAGCCCTGATAATTCAGTATTGGACTTTTGACTACACCGTTTTATTCAAATTTTCTAGATATCTGTCGGCTACAATTAACAACATGTCCTCGTTTATAATGGACGCTTTTGTGGTTGATCAATTCCGGACATTAGCCTGCCACAACCTCGGATTTCCATATTAAAAGCCTAATCCATCAGCGCGAGTATAGCCCTTTACGCACATTGATCAACTATTTCCCTTGTTATTAGAAATGGGACGTTAAAATACACTTTTCGACACGAGGAAGTGACTATTTACAGGAAAATGTGTTTATTTGACGACAGCGTTGTACAAACAAATAGACCATGTATTATACCTTATTACTTTCCTACCGAGCAACTAACAGTGTTCTTCCAATAATTGTACTAACCGCATGCATAGGATATAGTCTGACTAGAGGATCTTGTTTTTACGCAACGAAATAGTTCTCAAGAAAGGATTGCGTCAACAGAACAATAGCACGTATTCCATGACGCAATTTATAGTGCAGTTTACGACACCGTCACAAAAAAATGTCCTTAAAGTCGTTAGAGTCGAATTTAAACAATTATTGAAAATCGAATACAAATCTGAAACGACTTATGATCACAATCTCTAGTCAAGAAATGAGTCTTACACGTCGTCACGGAGGTGCAGCTTTTAGAACCAAACGCATGACCTTTATACTATTTTAGTGACGTCGGTGTTTTAAATAAGTCTTTTACCATATTTAGTGATAGTTAGCCTACGACAATATGATCCAGGTTATGAGGCAAGGCAAACTACAGCTGGGAAAATGGCTTTCAATTTCTTCCTTAGGTTTTACCTGATTAACAGTGCAGTCAGTCCGGTTATTTATTGTTTCTATAACCAGACTGTTAGGCATGGTGTGGAAAGGTTATATAGAAGCATAAGTAATCTAGTTTATAGTGAGGATATTGTACGACATGGTTTTGTTAGTGTACTGATCACAAATATCAAACTTTTAGCGTGCAGTTTATTTTAATTTAATTTTAATTTACAATAATGATTTAATATAACGGGAACCACACTTCAGACTATGAATAACCACACGTTTGCTGGGAAGCATCATATACAACAAAGTATCCCATGATAGCCAAATAGTTTATAAATTGTTATTTCATATTACAATACATGTTTAGGTTGGTGTTGAAGGATATACAATAGTCGAAATCAAATAAATCATAATTAATTAAACGAGCCAACTAAATAATAATTTATTTTATTGTTATAAATTAGTTAAAATGGGTATTGTGGTTTCCTGATAGTCGGTATTGATTCAGATATTATCGTATGTAAACACATTCTCACGTGGGACAAACGCTTGTGATGTGTTATTTTCTTGTTCAGTGTTATACTCGTGTGAGCCTACAACAACCTTTATTATAACTATTTGGAGCTTAATAAAACAATAAATTAAATGACGTCAGATATTGGATGTAAAAACTGTGTTGTGTTGCATTTTGCAATATTGCATTCTCAGACAATAATTAAAATCGTATTACTGATAACTGAGTGCTTAAATACTGATATAAACGAAGTTGATGATGCCTACGGAAAATATAAATACTTTTTAGGCTCTCGATAAAATAAACACAGTGATCTAACGGAAAAAATACATATATTTGCATCACGTGTCCCTCTTTAAAGATTTACTAGTAACATGTATTTTGAAGAGTAAACATATGATATGTTGTGTAAGTAAATTAATTATTTATGGTCAGATTCCGCTCGTATGTATGCTGAGCTTTGTGACTGGTCTGGATTACACGTGAGAACATGTTGGGGGAACACATAGGATATTCTTATAAAATGGTGCTTATATATCTCATTTAAAATTTCAGTTCTATATTAAAGTGTGCGTAGTATGTTTTTGTTTTAATGAAATAATATGAAACCGAAATATGAGCCCATTGGACACGGATACACGGATCCAGGTTGAAACATAATCAAAATACGTATGCCTTGTAACCAAAACAGCATCACATAAACATATTGTATAATCTTCACATTTCTGCATCCCATGTAGTTTATAGTGTGTGGACTCAACAGCCAGACTCACCCTGAAATGCCGTCATTAATATGTCGTAAATATTTGCCTTTCATTATTGTGCTGTTCTCGTCAAAATATGACTTCATCAATACAAACCTTCACATAGTCGTTCCTCGGAAGAACGTTATTGCAAATATTTATCCCGCTAGAAAAACAGACATTTTGATTAGTCGATTTACGTCATTTCTTATTATATGATCCAAGTTGGAGGCCGTTTTGTAATTTACACATAACCAAAGTAGCGATGTTATTCTTTTTGGTCGTCTTGACATTCTATAATAATATTGTACTTAGTTTCTTCAATGAACGGAAATATTGCACTGAAAGTCAAAATAGTGACAGCTGAGTAGTGTGCATTTGTGTTTTTTCTATTCATTGTCAATAATGAACTGTATATACAAATGCACATTTCTTATGTTAAATATTTATACAATATGAATCGTCGAATTGAGTGTTTTGACCCATGTGAGTCCAGCGCAATACCCATTCTAGATTAAACACTAGCCGCATTACAAATTGAGGATAACTAATAAATTCTCGGGATACACGGATGACCCAACCTTTGTCTCAAAACTAAACTAATATTAAGCAAATGGATCAATACCCATGTATTTAGGAGCATCATTGTTGCTGCAATTTATTTTTAGTTACATGAGAAACAAGTTAAACCACGTTGGTCATTTTTCTAATAAAGTATCAATTATCCATTATAATGAGAAAAGAAAAAAAAAATGATGAAAATATGCAAGCGCGCAATTTTACATACTGGTTTACATGTTAACTTGTTTCTAGGGTTAACCTCTAGCACCAATATTGTTTAGTTACGAATTTATTTATGTATTTTGCTTCAAATTGTCAATAACTCCGGATATGTCGAACACATTCAAACCAAATTATGAAGCAGCGCGCATGTTCGCATGATGGTTACTACGTATGCAACATATCCTCCCTTTAGCAGCAATATTTGCTGAGGTACGCTCGACACAAAAATCCGACTTTCGGAAATGGCTAAGTATCGTAAGATAGCACCAATCATTATTTCATATCCCAATGGACATAAAATATTTAAATCATGAGGATTTATGCTTGTCCACGGAGTAGTTTATTGCTTGTATATATGGCTACTGGTAGGCGGAGACCTCGACAAAAAGCAATAATTTAAAAGTCATATTTAATATTTTGTGGCGTTTGTATCTTTGGTTTGAGCACGAAAAGGAAATACAATTGAAAAAAATAATCCTTTTTCTTAATGACAAAGATGTATGCAAGCAAGAAATAATTATCCTGTCTGTTAAATAATAAATCGTATTTTTTTCAACAAAGCGGTATTTAACATTTTCCAAATGCCAATAGTTAACATAGTTCATTTCAAGTTTTGAATTGCATTCAATATGTCTCTGTTTTTCAAATAATAATTGTATTTAAATAAAAAGATCTCTACAAGCAGGACATATATTTTTGTCTTATAACATAACACTATTTTAAACAGATTACTTCTACAAGATGCACGCTTATAAACTACATGGCGTCATTTCCAACATTAAAACAATGTCATAATTTTTGTTTTTGTTGTTGGGGAATGCTTAATAAATAGGCAACTTCGTGTAGTAGACATACGAAAAACGAAGCATCTGCTTATACAGAATTACAGACCTATGAAGTAATAAATAGCATTCAACAACAAATGGGTAATTACTTTTGTCCAAATGCCAATAGTTTCATATTTCTTTCAATGGCATATACCATGTTTTTGTTTTACAAATAATAAATTGTGGTATCTCAAACTTATCAAACAGATGTTAGCTCATACTTCAATTACTCGAAATACACAACAAATAAAACTAAAACGATTAATGTGTGCGCTTAAGTAGCCAATGTTTAATAACGTCTTACAATCATATCTTTAACTGTTTTGATTTTAGAACGTCACATCGACTTCATGTTTGTAAATAAAAGCCCTTGTTTAAACTTACATTTTACGCAATTACATTTTTATAATCTACCACAAAACCACAAAACAGTACAACTACCATCAATCATTCAATTATTATTTACATTTTTTTTTATCACTGCATATAGCTGTGCGCAATTCTGAAACTTGCATTCTTAGGCTGAAGTTTGATTTGGTCACGCAAAACATTCAAATTGATATTTTCATAGGATTGGAGATAATTTTGCTTTTGATAGTTGTTTGGAATGGTATTGTCTAGTATATTATTTCTGACTGAAAACAACTAAACTCATAAACACAAAAACATGTGTTTAGACACATTAGAAAATGAAAAATGTCAAGGAAATGAAAAAGTATTAATGCTAGGAATTCCAAATTGCGGGAGCCGTGAGGGACATTTTAGAATCATGCATTTAAAACACATTAATGCGAAGTGTTACAATATGCTTCAGTTGCAGGATTTATGTATCACATAAATGCAATCGAGTAATCTGATAACATTCCTTTTTCTCTCACATTGCAGTATGTTATCGTGAAGTTTGGGAGTAAACTGTTGCAATTAGCAGCAATACGCACATAGTTTTAATTGATGCTTTTAATAAAACGTATGTGAGCGCTTTGAATGTGGTTTTGTTACTGTAATTCATGGGTAGTCTGCATGCAATATAATATTCTTCGATGGGATTCAGGCGCACACATTCTGTGCGCCTAAAATTATTCAGTCGGAAAAACATGGTAATGATCTTCACTCGTCTGAATGGATCGATATAATTATTTAGCGCATTAATGTTGTTAATGTCATCGAGACCAAGACATGACTCCATATATTGGCATTGCTAACTATTCATCCGCCACCTTTCACATCATGTACAATTCCGCTCATTTGCACCTAACGATGATTTCATTTATGACCGCTGTTAACTTGTTCGGAATGAATGGCATACTTGTGAACATGCAGCTATGGGATAGGACTAGGTTATGAAACGTGTCTCTGCTTAAATACTTATGTTGGGTTAAGTTCCATACACTGATGCGTCACTTGTTTGAGCTAGCATATTAATGTTCATGATAATTCCTGGAAATTCCGTCGCTCTAATATCTTATAGATTACATGTTTATGAGTACATGATGTGCATATGTTGTTTTTCGGTTGAAAATAGTTTGCGTATATCTCATGTTAAGTTTCAGTTCTTTATAACACTGTGCGCGGTATGCTTTTTAAACAAAACACTAAAATACCAATGTCCGGTAGACAGCCGTATCCTGCTGAGCACACAATCAAATTTTGTCGCAAAACTAAACTACCCATCACTGTTATACTGTATGAGTTATTCGCGATACAAGTTTAACAATGTCCGTCATTTGTTTCTTAACATCTCTGACAAAAATTCCTAACGTGTGTAGTGTGAAAAGAAAAACGGACCAAAATATGGAGGTTTTTTAAGTGCACATACTGGTTTATATGTTTGTAAAGTGTTTTCCTCTAGGAAAAAGCTTTTTCTTTAGCTACGCGTAGCATAAGTTAAATTGTTATTTTATAATGCTTAAAATTGGCATAATGATCGGATATATCAAATCAATGCAAACCAAATAATGTAGGTGTGCATTGAACATAATGGTTACTATATTTAAAACGTTTCCTCCCGCTAGCAGCAGTATTTGCTGATTTAAGAGCGACACGACAATCCGATTTATGGAAATAAAACGAGGTCTAAAGACAGATATGTAAAATACGACATATTCCCAGGAATATCAAATATAAATCTCGAGGTTTTATGCGTGTTCACGGACGAATTTACTGTTTCCAGATATAACTCATACAGGAAAGAGATTTGAGTATTCAACACAATGATAAGAAATAATTATGCATACAATTTTTCGAAATACAATTCGGGAAATAATGTCCGAATGTAACGGATCTTAACTTTCATAAACGATTTGTCATAATACAATCAATGGCATTACAAAGACTCACAACTGATACAGTTGACCAAAACCTTTGATTCTATGCACGAGCAAAACATGCATCATTATAATTATTTAAAATATTGAAGATACCAACAAATTATAGTTCATTCCATTTATATATATATGTCTTCCATTGGTAGTTTTCATGTTCAAAAATTTAGTTCAAGGAGATATAGACGCACACAGCCCTTTTTAAGCATTGTTTTTCTGAACAAATTGATGCAAGCTCTATTATTCACTACATATATTCAGATATAATTGATTTTAGTTTAAACCGTCCCCTAATCGGACATACAGTCCATTTTCCGTTTGCTATAAATTCACTCATTTTTTCATTATAATCACTTATAAATATATTCATCATAATTTATCCATCTGTCATACAATCTACCTAACTACTTGCATTGCACAGAATGTTGCGAGCTTAGTTATTAAAAAATCACATCCAAATAGGTTCTGTCTGCAATTTGAGATTTCAAGAGGCATATACATTGTAGGAGAATATATTATATAGAAACAGCGAAACGATTTTTATCTATAATTGCAACTTAACAACTTAAATGTTCTACTTATTGTGTTTAATTGTAGAAAGTACATTATCCAGCCCAGTTAAATTTCATGTCAAATAATGTACGTATATGTGCGTTTTAGATATCACGCAATAATTTTATCTGTCATCTTCTTTGTAATATGTATACGACGGCCTGGTAACAAGTTAGCAGTTACCAGATTGCATCTATTGGGAAAGAAGAGAGGGCAATTATACATTTATAGCATTTATTAAGAATGGAAAAAAAAACTTATATATCACGCGTATACAAATATGTATACTATTTGAATGCCAACTTTTAAGCCGTGAAGTTTTAACAGTGACAGACCATTGTACTGACTCCCACATGTTTATATTCTGTTTAATAGTCTGAAATAAACATTCTTATCATTTTTCTCATACCAATATGTCGATGTTATGGCACAATAAAAAGTAACCGTTCGCCATATTACCGTTCGAGTATCATTGTCTCAGATTGAGGTTTTATAAAACGCATCGCTCAAGATATCTTAGATGCGTTAACAACTAAAAGTCTAGTATAATCTGTATTCAGTGTGTATAGTTTGATGTTTAGCATAACTTGAACGCCCTCATGTGCTTTAATGTTCTTAAACGCTCTAAAAAAATGATGCGTTCACATGTGGTAGTAGTTTTATGGTATGTTAATTACAATATTATAACTAAAATTGCGTAGTATATGGCTTTTTGTTTATAAATTAACTTTGTTGTTTATGTAAAAGATTAAGTCTCAAACGAAAATATTGCTCGAGGCTGATTATTTTGAATTTTGTCGGATTTGTTCTTCAAAAACATTTCGGGATATTGAATCCGAAAGTTAATGGAATACTCAAGTCTTAACGGAAGTAGTCAATAGGCAAACAGGATTTATATACCTTATATAAACTTTTGTTTTCCACGTAAATATGATTTTGATTTGCATTATCTTACAATCTCTTCCAAAACAGTATATACTAGTTTAATTTTCGTATATTATTGGTTACAATCATCTACGTCAATGATTGTATTTCCTGTTTTTTTTTCGTATACAATAATGTGTAAATATCACTGTTTATCAAAGGAAAAACAGTGTCCTGTGCTTATCTGCCGTCATCACTGAAAACGATCAATGAATAATAGATACGCTAGGACAGTCACTATGTATATATATATATTTATAACATGGCTTAGCATTCACACAATGTTATATTAATACATAACGCTGTAATTAAATTTATTTAAAAGGTAAAATTCATTCAAGAATTTTATTTATAATAGCAGCAGCAATTGCAAGTAGTAAAAAATAGGAGAAGTATTAAATGCAGTAGGAGTATTAGAACCAGTAGTAGTGTAAGTTGTTGCGGTAGTAGTAGTATAAGGAGCGGTAGTAGTAGCAGAGGTAATAATGCTTTTTATTGCTTAAGTACTGTCAATTTAAATAGAACTCCATATAAATATTATCAAAACAAATTACACTATGTGTTGTATCATTATTTCCAATGCAAACTATAGCTCAAAGAGTAAATAAAACACATTGTAGCCGTATTATTTATCTCGAAAAGGAATACCCATAAACCACAATTGCGACAGTAAAGACGACAACCTTTATTCCAACCAAGTGAAATATNAAAACATCCTTTATACAGCGCAACAAAACAGCACCATAGAGTAACCCATAACAAGAAACACTCACTAATAAATTGAAATTAACGCAACGTTAATTGCCAAAAAGCTATGGCTTCAACCGGGTCTGTGGCCATTTATCCTTGAATTGAAGCCAGAATAAACTATTTAAAAGTCTGTGAAAGGCAATCTTATAGAATAAATCGTCTATAGTAATTGATGTATTTTATCAGTAGTTCGTTGAAACTGAAAATATTGTAAGAAGGATCGCAACTGGTAGCGCAGTTTATTGAAGCAAAAACATAAACATGAAGTAGCTATTCACGATTTCGAGAAATAACCAAATTTCTAATAAATTATCAATACATTCAATTCAACACATCATGACAATAGCAATGGTAACATTGATGAATCAAACTTGAAAGGCCTTTTTAACAAACAAAAAATGATCACAATGACGGCCGTTGAACTCACCAAAGTCTGTCATAAATACAAACAACCATAACAACGGCATTTTCCCACCGGATTCTGCACAATTAGTTTCACATATAAAATCCTCACGATTATTGTGTGGCAGTAATCATATACTTCGCCATGTAAATTGGATGAATTGGCTTTATTTCTTAGATTGCATTTGTTTTTCTTCTGGGAATATTACGTTTCTGACATGACATTATGGACACAAACCGATTAAGAAGTATTGTAACAGATAAAAAGGAGAAATTCTTCCTTCACGTTATGCAGATAAACGACAATATTTTTCGTCACATTAAGATATTTGAAGTTGTATGTTTTCGTGTAATTAGGGTGTGATTTGTAGATTAACATGTGGATTTTATGATATCTCATACATTGAATCTGGGTTATTTGCTAGATATATAGTTTACACTAGTCATTCATGGCTCTTTTATGTTTTAGTTTCGAATTCGTATATAAGTTGCTATTCTACTTATATCCAAACAAAAACAAATACAGTATGGTTTAACCTTTTTTTTTGCTTTAAATTTACAAACAAGAAATTTAGTTTTAACTACCAGTGTTAATATTCATTCAAATGACAAAAAATGTGTCCATATATAATGTTGGTAAACACAAACGACGAGTGTTATGGTTATTGCAATTTAAACATTGTTAATAATAGTTGCAAGTTTGACCTACTATATTGAATTCATAAAGGTTTCCATTGTGTCGCGTTTCACCTGTCAATCAACAAGTAATTTTGAATGTTAACTAGAAGACTGAAAGCCACGAATTAGAAAGACAAAGAGTTGTTAAACGACTGATAAAAACTCTAGATATGGAAAGTATTTTGTTTCTGAAAAGCGTAGATATATATGTCTTCAAGCGTAATAATAAGTACATTTTTCTAAATGCTCTATATTGTTTTCTGAAGATCAACCCTTATCATTTACTTAAACCTCTAAATCCATTAAAATTGCATAATAAGATAAATATGTGAGTTACCAAATTATCCATGTCATGAGCAAATTTAAAATTATGTTTCCGTTAATGTATGAACTAGTAGTAAAGTATCTGTTTGAAGACGTGATTATATTTTAAACATGTTTTTTTATTTATATCTGGAATAATATTTACCCGATTGTTAGAGTTTTGAGTAGCGTCCAACAAAGGCCTGGTTTCAACACGCAGTAAATCAAACACAGCCGGAAAACTGTGTAGACGTAAGTATGCAATTAACAAAACAGTGTGAGCGAAGAGAGTAGTGGAATATTTTGTAAACAATACTTTGGTGAGGGTGCTATACCTGCTCACCACTGTTTTGAATTTATTAATAAATGGCTATATAGTGGCTTTTTAACCAGTTTGTTGTTCAATACACTGGTTGATCTTTTTTTTCCAGATAAAAAAAGACACATAATCAAAATGAAGGGGATGGAATTAACGAAGCAGTGTGAGTAAAAGTGAGTAAGTGGGATACAAAACACACATAAACCATGATTAGTTCTTCATAACAGATATTTATTTCAAGTGTGTGTATTAATACTGGTTTTGTATTGTGTACTCTTTAAACACAAATAAAATAATCGATAACAAATATGTCGAACATTTAAAATTAGTGAACGGTATTAATTGTGAAGGGAAAAAACGTATTATTGAGTAATTCTGTTGTGTATATTTCACCTTATAACAGGGTATTTTTGGCCTTAATTAAATTCATGCTTCATGATTTCTATATTAATTTCACCATTCATTTCATCTTCTTTCTAGCAAACATCATCCACTCTGAAATGATCTTGTTCCGTCCGTCTATATGTATCGATATAGTTAATTAACGCATTCACATCGCCATCAATATCAAGAAATGATTCCATATATTGACAATGATGCTGACTATTCATTCGCCACCTTGAACACGTTGTACAATAACTTATATTCGAGCTTATCGAGCTAATCGATGAATTCATCAAATATTACCGCTTCAAACCCTTTGAAAAGAATTGCATTACCAGCGAACATACAGGTACAGGTTGAGAAGAAGTACCAACAGGAAATGTTTTTCTAGACGAATACTGTATGTCTCGTGCATTCTTAAACATGCTAGAATTCCACTCAAATTCATATACGGATGCCGTGACTTGTATTAGTGGTCGTAACCGAAACAGCATTACAAATGTACAAATGTAATCCTGCATTCAGTGCAATGTTCAGTCTGAACAGCCAGACTCTCCCTGTAAAAACATCATGACTTTGCCGTACATATTTGCTTTTCATTGTGGTGCTTATGTCGTCAAAACGCTTCTTCATCAATACAAACCTTAATATTGTCCTTGCTCGAAAGAGACCGTTATTGTAAATATTTATCCCGCGAGAAAAATAAATTCTTATTAGTCTATTTTCGACATCTCCTATTATATGATCCTTGTTGGGGGCCTTGTTGTTGTTTATACATTACCAAACTAGGTATGTTATTAGTTCTTGACGCCTTGACACTCTGACATAATATTGTCCATATCATCTTCAGTGAATGGAAATATTGCACTCAAAGTAAATATAGTAATAGTTAAGCAATGTGCATTTTTGTTTATTCCAATTCTTTGTAAATACTTAAATGTATATAATAATATGATTCGGCGAATTTAATTATTATGACATATTTTAGTCAAGCACAATACCCTTTCAAGATTTAACATTATACAAGTAACAAGTAAAGTATAACTATTGGATTCTAGAGATACAATGATAAACCTACTTTTGTCTTAAACCTACACTATTATTAAGTAAATAGATTCATACTCAGGTATGTATTGGCATCATTGTCTCTGCACTAATTAATGAACTACGTGCGTAACAAGTTGAACCGTGTCGGTCATTTTTCTAATAAAATATCTATACTCCACAATGAAACAGCATGATGGATCACAGTATGCAACCGCGCAATTTTACATACTGTTTTACAGGTTTTTAGTGTTGTCCCATAGCAGTAATATTATTTCGTTACGCATGACATACATTTTGTAAGATGTTATTGTATTTTGCTAAAAAAAAGGTAAATAACGCCGGCTATGTCGATGACTTCCAAACACAAAATACAAGGTGTGCATGTTCACATTCTGGTAACTGCATATGCGAAATTTACTCCCTCTAGCATAAATACTTGATGAGTTACGCGCGACACAAAAATACGACTAACGGAAAAAGCAAATGATCTTAAGATAGCTCCCCAAACTATGGCACATCCCCATGGCCATTAAATATTTAAATCATGAGATTGTATGCGTGTTCACAGAATACTTTATTGCTTCCAAATACGACTCCGGGTAGGCGGAGACCTCTACAAAAAGCAATAATTTAAAAGTAATGTTTTGTATTTGTGAGGCACTTGTATCTGTGGTTTACGAACACAAAAGAAATACCATTGAACAGAATAATACCAATGTTTAAAGTAAAATATGTATGCAATCAAGAAATCTGACAATGTTTCACTGTGTCCAACAGAATGCTTCGACAAGGTGCACGCGTCCACACGACATGGCGTAATTTCCAATATTAAAACATCACACTTTTATTGTTGTTTTTGGATAATTCATAGGTAATGTGGAACCCTATAATAAATAATTGTAGACGTTCAAACAAAGAAGAACCTAATATGACATAATTACATAAATATGCAATACTAAATAGTTTTTAAAACGGCCACTGGAAAATCTTTGCGAAACCGAAATTTTGCAAACTAAGTACTTGTTGTTTCATTTTGAGAAATATTTGAGAAATTACATTTATAACATCATCTATATATTTACAAATACACATGCAGTGAAACTTTATATGTACCAGCAGAAGAGACAACTCTCTTTATACAATGCGGTCCGTTATATATAGCAAGAACTCGATTGCCAAACAGTAAAACACAAACAGGTTATGTAGACACAATACGACGTTACTCTACGCTGAAAGCCTCTGAAAACTGGTTATAAAACAAAATTGATGATATGTTCGGGTTTTCAGTAATAAATTGTTGTATGACGAACACTGTGCTACGTAGTTAGTATATATAAATAAATAAAAAATAATCTGACCCACATAAATGAAAAACATGAACATATGAGGACAGTTACCTTTTTGTTTTAGATCATCGTGCCTCACGAAGTTACACTTATATTGCGCTTGATTGCATCCCACAAAGTAACAGTTATTTTACAATACTCAATCAATTTCTCTTGTAGTAGTTTCTTTTGTCATTTACAATTAAATGGTTTGTGAATATCTCTGGCGCAAATGTGAGTAGTAGCGCTCAATAAAAGTGGCGCTATGATTTCATCAAAATGCTTTCATCAAACTTTTCAAAAACATTGACCCCATTTATACGCATTTCATATGTTATGACTAATCCGACATTATGTGTTATAGCAACTTAGTCCGTGTAAATTGTACGGTCTGTTACATGACATATGATTGCTTGCCATATTATTTCAGTCTAAAACAAATCAAAATCAAAAGCATCATGGGTTTTAACACCGACCGAAACAGAAGAGTGTAAAAGAAATGAAACATTATTACTGCCAGCAATTAGATATTGCGGGAGCCGCGAGGGAGTTATTATAGTAATGCAATAACAAATCATTTAAAGCGTTTCAATATGCTTCGGTTGTATGATCAATGTATCAACTAAATGCAATCAAGCATTATAATAACATTACTGTTCTCTTGCATTGCAGTGTGCGATCGTGACGTTTGGGAATACACTGATGAATTGCGCAGCAATATGCACTTTATTCTAATTAATGTTATTTATAAAACGTATGTGGGCGTTTTGAATTGGAAATTGTTCGTGGTTCTGTATCGGTCATTCATGGGTAGTCTGCATGCAAGACAAATTTCTTCGAGGGGATTTAGACATTCAGTTGTGCACTTGTAATGCAAATAGTATTGCAAGCTTATTTTCAGTGCATATATTTAGATGATATATTGTTTTGCAATCTTTCGTTCAACCGACAAACCAGTTTGTTCCCATCCCCTGTTTGCCATTTATTTAAAACGTTTGCATGAACTAATACCTATAAATCCATCTGGTCTACCATCTATCCGATCAGTTGCATGACACAGCTATGTACAGGCATAATTTATAATACATTACATACACATACTCTTTCCAATCTGAGAGTTCAACAGACATAATGGAGTATATATTATATAGAAGACAAACGCAACGATTTGTATTGACAAATTGCACGTCATCTTATGAACTAGCACTTGTGTTTAAGATATCACAAAATAATCTTGTTTGTCATCATCTTTGTAATATTTATCAGTCCACCTGTTTCTAGATAAGACTTCATGTATTAAAGAAAATTGTTGAGAATATTTTAAATTGATATAAGCAATCTAGATTAGATGTTTAATAAATTTCTATTTTTGGATAATTCCGTAGCCCGATATGTTACACTTGAGGGCGGTAAGACGCGGACTTGGCCACACATTTTCTAAGTGTATGGGATATTTAAAGAAGAAACATAAAATCATCAGATCCCCAGGTGGTTTTGGACTAGGATGAAATGCTTTTTGTTTTAGGAAAATTGCCATTTCTGCAAAGGCATTATGGATAATTTGTGAACTATCTCTCATGCGTACGTTTATTGCGTAAGACAAATACTTTCAAAATTGGCTAACGTATTATTAACCCACTTATATTTTCACGGTGGGGATAGTTTTATGTTATTGCAATTTCGAGGTTATAACATAAATTGCGTATTTTGTGCTGTATTTATATAAACTTGATGTGTTCATGATGTGCTTTCATGGAGACGATTAAGTCTTAAACGCAAATTGTTTTTGTGCCAGTTAATTAATCTCAATATGAAATACCTGTGAACGAACATGTGCGACATTATAGTAGGAAATCTTGAGTTCTAGCAAGTGAAATAACCATCCTCCATGAAAAAAGTAAATACAACAACAAAAAAATATATCATAAACAACAAAATGATAAAAGGAACAATCATTATAGAACGAAATAGCACATCATAATATAAAAACTCATTACCAGAAACATAGGTTAATAAAACTGGGATTAACGCAACATTGAACGTTCAATGCAAAACAATTTTGGTTGTTACCGGGTCTTTGGCGATTGATACCATGAATCTAGCACAGTTTATAAACCATTTAACAGTCAATTCAAATCATTATTTAAAATAAATTTTAACGACGTCACAAGATACATCGTATGTGGTAATCGATTAAATCAAACATTGGCCTTTTAAAACAGAAACTATTCTTAAGCACGATCACATCTTACTAATAAGTATGCTGCAAACAGACACTTCTTACGTCAAGTGGATGTTCATGCATTTGAATTATCAACACGTTTCTCATTAGATAAATGCAATTAAAGACAACATAAGCATGTCAAGAGTAATGGTGATATTGATGACGAAAACGTTTTAGGTATATGTTGAAAAATAAACAAAATTGCGGCCGTTGAACTTCGTTTCTTAGATTGCGTTTTTTTTTTCTTGGGAATGTAACGTTTCTGACAGGGCATTATGGACACAACTCAATTATGTGTATAATGACCGGTTTCAAGAAGGAAATAGTCCCACACGTTGTAAAGATAAACGTCAATATTAACGACAATAGTTTGTGTCACCGTCATCGAGTTGTAGATGTTAATGCATCATTCGGCGTTTGCTAATAGTTTACATAGTTCTTTGTCACATATTACGAAATACATTTTTACAAAGATGGTACTTTTTGTGTCGTATAATTCATACGTGGTTTATGCATAATCACGTAAATGGAACTAAATATGTAATATAAAATAGTTATATAGAAAACGCTATGTATTCACGGCTCGTGCATAGATTTGGTGGCGTGGTTTGTCAAAACTAAACTATTGACTGCACAGACACTTCTTACGTCAAGTAGATGTTCATGCATTTGAATTATCAACACGTTTCTCATTAGATAAATGCAATTAAAGACAACATAAGCATGTCAAGAGTAATGGTGATATTGATGACGAAAACGTTTTAGGTATATGTTGAAAAATAAACAAAATTGCGACCGTTGAACTTCGTTTCTTAGATTGCGTTTGTTTTTCTCTTGGGAATGTAACGTTTCTGACAGGGCATTATGGACACAACTCAATTATGTGTATAATTACCGGTTTCAAGGAGGAAATAGTCCCACACGTTGTAAAGATAAACGTCAATATTAACGACAATAGTTTGTCTCACCGTCATCGAGTTGTAGATGTTAATGCATCATTCGGCGTTTGCTAATATTTTACATAGTTCTTTGTCACATATTACGAAATACATTTTTACAAAGATGGCACATTCTGTGTCGTGTAATTCATACGTGGTTTATGCATAATCACGTAATTGGAACTAAATATGTAATATAAAATAGTTATATAAAAAACGCTATGTATTCACGGCTCATGCATAGATCTGGTGGCGTGGTTTGTCAAAGCTAAACTATTGACTGCACAAGTCAAGTGAAGAGTTCGCAGAAAAATTGGTGTTGTTCTTACATTCGAACAAAAGAAGACAACATAATGAATGGTGGATTTGTGTTGCTTTTTAGGCAGGAGATATCCATGTTGGCAACCAGCGTTCATATTCATGCCAAAATATACGTCGATTGATAATCCTGGAAAAAAAAATCGGCTTGTGCAATGGGAATTGCAATAACGTTATAATTGACATTTGAGTAGCATTGTGCACATACCGTTTTGAATTGCGAATTGTTTTTTTGTATGTATCATGATTTATCAGTCAATAAGCAACGAATTCCGATACGCATGCATATAAACTACAAGAGTGGTAGCCTCAATTTAGAAAGAATTTTTTTTTTCAACGACCAATACAAAATTATAATTTGATTCGTATTTGTTTCCGTCGATATGTTCTTTTTATGCTTCCGGAAATCTGTATTGTTAGTTATATTAATCAATTTTAAACACGATAATAATGTTTGTTGTTATTATGATCAGCAATAATCATATTAATGAGAACACAAAATAATGAAAACACAATTTTAACCTTAAAAAATGCACAATAAGAAAATTAGTGAGATAACCAAATAATCCATCCAGGATAAAAAAAGTAATTGTTTATCATTCCACGTATATATTATAAGTCAATTATTCTCTTTGATGACGTAATAAAGTGTTATGGAAAGTTGATTTATTTGTATCTGGAATAACATTTAACAGGTTAGCAGAGTACCTTGGTCATTTAACCATCAAACACAGCAGGCCATTTGTACAATATGTGAAGACGTTGTTTAATGTGAGTGTACTTAACCAGTCATCCATGGTTTCATGCATGTCTGTATGCACTTCACCCGTATGTTTTGAATTTGAATTGATATTTTACATTATCTTCTAACGAGAAATATCTAGTCGGCAGAAATCTGGAAATGACCATATACGTCTGTGTGGATCGACAGTTTAAAAGCGCATTAACGTCTCCAATTTCATCAACATCAAGGTATGACTCCATACATTGGCACTTATACTGACAATATATATGACACCAATTACACATTGAAAAACTACTCTTGTTCGAACCAAAGGATGATTTTTACGATTATGACTGCTTCAAACTTTTTCGAAACGACTGGCATTTCAAGTGAACATGCAGCTTCGGATTAGGACAAAGTTAAACAGGATACGTGTCTCTGAACAAAAAAAATAAATCTCGTGCATTTTCAAAATACTGAAATTCTACTCAGTTCCATATACTGATGCCGTCACTTGTGTTAGTGGTCGTCTTGATGGTATTGGGGATACCAGGGAATTTAATCGCGCTTATTGTGTACGCGACTATAATGAAGCGTATCACTGCTGCGTATTTCATCATCACCCTTGCGATGAGCGATTTGATAGATTGTTGCATAAGTCTACCAATAGAGATAGCATTGATAACACAGTTTTGGACATTTGACCATCCATTTGTGTGCAAGTTTTCTAGATTTCTTACGGCTGCCATGAACAACACATCGTCCTTTATTCTGGTAGCTATTGTTGCAGACCGGTTCCGCCCAATATGCTCTCCTCTAAAGCCGCGTTTTTCTATACTCAAAGCAAAAGTAATATGTGGTATTATAACCTTGTGCGCAGTGTGTTCTGTAATTCCTGTGTTTATTGGGTATGGAACGTTTACCAATGAATTTCGAAACGACGAAGTGACTATTTACGGAAAAAACATGTTTAGTTTACGACAACGTTGTACACACGTATATACCATTTATAAAACTTATTTACTTTTTCACTGGGCATCTAACTGTGATTGATCTCTCCATTTTATCTTCGTGGTGGGCTGTTGTCAACATGCCCAAGTTGTGTCAACCGCATTGATTACTTAATTATAAGAACAAAGGTATGTAAATAAAGAACCAATATTTGTGATTGTTATACATGTGATATTATGAGAAATGCCGTGTCCTGGTATTTAAAAACGAATCAGACTGCATCGTATGTAAACCAATGGTCAAACTGGTTGTGATAAGTGATTGTCAAATTCAATGTTATAATCGTGTGATTGAACAACAACATAATTGTATTATTCCCTTTTTTGATATTAAAATAAAAATAAATGGAATGGAGCAAAAGATTGGATTTAATAACTGTTTTGTCTTATATAATATAACATTTGATCCTCAGACAATAATTAGGATTGTATACTTTATAACCGAGTGCTTAAATACCGACATAAACAGATTCGAGCACGCCTAAATGTAATATAAATATATGCTAGTCTTGAGATAACATACAAGAAGGAACCTAAGCCAATAATTGTTATGAACAATGAAACTCATTTGCATGAATAATGTCATCACTGTTGCTGCAACACGTTTTGAAGTACATATGACATAAGTTTAACCATGCCGTTTAATGTACTAAAAAGTATCCATATCTAAGGTGTTATCGAAATAAAAATGGACTAAAATATGGAGGCGCGCTATTTAACATACTGGTTTAAATATGTGTAGTCTTTCCCTCTAGCAGCAGTATATTTAAGTTGCATGACGTAAGTAAATCTTATATTTTGCTTCAAATGGTCAATAAATCCGGATATGAAGAACACATCCGTACCAAATTAAAAAGGTTCACCTGCGTGGTACTACGTTTGAACAGTTTTCTCCCTCTAGCAGGATTATTTGTTGAGGTTCCCGCGACATAAGTCCGACTTACGGAAAAAAAGCAAATGACCTTAAGATAGTTCCGCACAGTATGACACATCCCCATGGACATTAAATAGTAATATCATGATGTCTTATGCTTGTTCACGGAATACTTTATTGTGTCCACATATGGCTCTTGGGTGGCGGAAATCTCGACTTCAGGCAATAACTGAAATGTTCTATTTTGTATGTTTGTGGCGCTTGTATCCGTGGTTTGAGCACGAAAAAGAAATACCATGGAACATAATAATACCTTTGTTTCAAGAAAACGATGTATGCAGCCAAGAAGTAGCTTTTCTGTCTGACAATATAACACTTTGTCCAACAGAATGCTTCGACAAGATATCAGCATGCAAATTACATGGCGTCATTTCCAATATTTCAACATAACACTTTAAAAATTGCTGTTTGGAAAATGCATTCGTAATACGGAACTTTAATATAGACTTGCAAACAACAAAACCTCTGCTATTTCAGAATTACATATGTTTGAAAAAAATATGTAATATATAATAACACGAAGGTAATTTAAATGTTTCAAATGCCAATAGTTAAAATAAACACAACTAGCTTTGAATAGCATTCAAAATGCGTTTGTTTCACACACAAAAAAAACATTGGTAAACCTCCAACTTTTCAATATGATCCTCACACATACTTCAAGTTCTCGAAGTACATATTATAAATAATATATTGTATACCAAATAATATAACAAGTCTTGCCACGTATCGTTCATATCATAATGTTCTTGTGGAATAGTAAACTAAATCATAAATGTCAGAGGGACCTTAGACTCAGATCTCTCTAAGAATGTAACACTGCTGATTTTCCTATACGGCACAACTGCAATACAGAATCGTGCACAGTCGGCCAAAACATTTAATCCGTTTCATGAACACGCTTCATTATAATAATTGACATTTGAAGCAGCCAAAACATAACCTTTGATTCCATGAAAACATAATCAGAAATATTGTATAAGTTATTACAATTGACACCAATATATCGATTTACTTCCAACAATTATCTGTTACATCAGATATACCGATGCTACACAGCTTAATGACAAGCCAAGCTTTAGCGACTTCTTACAATCATACCTGATTTTTTTTGTATTTTACAACGTCATATCGAGCTTATAATACAACACGCATTTGAACAGATATTTTACATTATTACATTTGTATTAACTACAACAAAATAGTCTAACTTATATCAATCGTGTGTTTTGTGCTGCCGCCACGTATAATAAACGTGAATTGAGTTCTCAATTGCTAAACTAATGAATATCAAACTCATACCATATGTGTTGATTCAATTTTAAGATTGCGCAATCATTGTGGCCAATTTATTAAAGAAATGTGAATACACTTGTTAGCATTGTGATTTACAAATCAATACGGCCATTGTATATAAATTAATAGAAAAGGAAATGTATCACGCCCGATAGCTGTACAAATACACGCTGAAAATTAGTATGCACCTGCAGGATAGAACACCTTTATTATTCAATACGGTTCTATTTATGGGAAGGAACCGATGCCAAACAATGCGACCGATAGCATAACAAGACTTTACCGCTGACAGCCTATACATACTGGAAATAGGACAACATTGATGGTATGAACGAGGATACAAACTACTGCATCCACACAGTTCAAATCAAATAGTTTAGGTAATTAACAAAAATAATGCGAAACGTCAGCTGCAAAGGCAGGAGTGTGAAACCCTTATGATATAATACGGTCCTATGTGTATCCGCTTGCCGAATAGTTAGACCGATAACACAACAATACGTTTCTACAATGCTGGCAGCCTCTGAAGACTGGAAAAAGGACAACATTGATGATATGTACTGGTAAACAAACGAATATGCCATTGCGTGCTTACATCAACTAGGTCCGTTTTCTTGTACGGTCAGTCAAATAAAAATTGAATGCAAATCTTTCAATTTGACGATTGTATATGTTTGGAACAAAATATTGTTTCTCCTGATAGTTCTCCGGAGTTTTAATTATTTTCATTATTACTGCCTGACAATTTTTCGAAATAACTTACAACGTGTGTTACGACACCGACCAAAACAGAGAAGTTGAAAGGAAATAAAACAGTATGAATGTTGGCAATAAGATATTTTGGAAGCCGCGTGGGGGCTTATACAATTTTGCAATAACCAAATAAATTGAAGCGTTCCAATATGCTTTAGTTGTAGGATTAATGTATAAAATGCATGCAAGTGAGCAATATTTTCAAATCTCTAATAATCGATTCTGATGTTTGTGAGAAAAAAGTTGCGCTTCGCAGAAATATGCACGAACTTCGAATAACCGTTGATTCTAATTTATTAGATTAATGTAGTTGGCCTAACATTTCCTGAAATTTGACATCTGATGGCATTTCTTTGGCATTGCTTCCTTTTATGTTATAATTATTGCAAATACATTTAAAAAAAATATGGAGGGGATGTCACCCTCTGGGATGTTGGACGACCCTGTACTTAGGTCAAAAGGTCAATGAGTGCTACTGCATTTTGCTTTAAAAATTGAGGTTACATTGCCAAAATTGTGAAATATCAGATACTATTACTGATTTTTCTCCTGAACTGACTTATATTTGATACTTGAAGGGTTATCTCATAAAACTGATTTTGGCTTTTCATAAGTAAGTCAAAGGTCATCAAGTGCACTTTTATAACCCGTAACGTAAATTGCAGTGTATGTTGAAACCAACCAAAGATCCATGTATTATATATGTGTAAGTAACGTTTCAATGAGAGATGGATACTTTGATGATGAAAAGAGTATTTCTCTGTTGTATCTTAAGTGAATGTTCCTAACTTTGTTAATTACGTTACCCAAAATTAAAAGAAAACAATGTTCATTTTTAGACCTTTAATACTTATTGCGTTTTATAATATAACAACTTTTTATAATAAGAACTAAAATTATTTCTGCATTATCCTATCAATACAAGTACGAGATTTAAAACAATGAAAGTATAGTTACAAGTAAACATGTGTGATCTACGTTACAGTCTAAATATAAATATATATTGTTTTATATACATATTATGCTAAACACTATTTTAAATAAAAGATTTCAGCTCAAATAGTATACTCAAGTGAAGTTCTTAATACTGTACGTTCTATAATGTCATATTCATGCATGATAAGTTTTTTTTTACTTCACCAAATTAGTAATTATTGTAATAGATATGAATAATTTAAAACAGAAATTATTTTACCAAAAACAGTGATTTATTTAGTAATATATTTCAAAATCTTGAAGTACCGTTTATAAAATAAAACAAATGTTCATCTGGCTTCAATGTACTATGACCTACTGTATCATCATGCTGAAGATAATGTCGGTCTTGTGTGATAATTTATTTAACAAACGTTACATAAATTCACAGTTTTGTTCCATAACACGAATTACTATGGCAGTATATTTATCTCCTTATCTGTTATCTTTTACAATAATTATCTAGGGTTTAAACAGCCATTCGCTTCACATGCGCATTTAAACAAGCATCCTTGGTCAGATCGATAGCACTTACATCGTGCTGTACTACACTTGGTTTGACAGCCACATGATACTAACTGGACACATGCTGCAGGGACCTTTGGTTTCCACATCCATACCGGTTTCAATGAATTGTCTTCAAGTTTCCATGTGTACATGTTTGGTGGGTGGTCTTGACAGCATCCAAAGAGCACACACAGAAATTTAGAAACTGCTAGAGCATCACCGTCTCTACCAACACCCTCCAATGTATCAGGTTGTGCGATATACTTCAACTAGGCGGTTTTCTTACTTATTCCATTTAGAGCAGACGTGGTGTCGCATCCTGTCAATGCGTGAAACCCCAAAATGTTCATTCTGACATTGTCACCTAGTTTTTCAGATATTGTGTGCACAGGATAACATTTTCTTTGTTTTCCTGTACCAGATATCATATATACCTCGGCGTCAGGTCCAAGGTGGTATACTAACAAGAGCAGAACGTCAGTGTCTCTAAAATATACTTCTAAACGCTTGTAACCTCTATCAATAGCGTCCCTTGAGTGCAATATCATCCGCGTATCTACCTCCTCATGATTTACACATAGGTTTATCGCATCAAAAGTACTCGACTTTGAACCAACATAAGCTGGAAATCCACCTTCTACAGCTATAGTTGATCCGGCTTTCTGATTGTTTTAGCAATTCGTTTGAGAGAAATTCAGCCAAGTCTGCTTTATTGTCATCGTGTGTGATAAACTGTTAAAGTATCGATCAAAAGTCACATCAACTCGGGTAGTGTTTGCGCTGAAATGCCTTAAAACAGATTTTACAAAAATAGTTGCATATTGTTCAAAAGTTTAACAGTCCTTAGGCTTACCTAAACTCTGTATTAGCGCGTGTCCATTAATAATTGCACATGTTGAATCAGTCGTTGTCGGAACAACTTGAGGCGTCACTATATCATTGTCCTTTGTAAGTGTTTGGAGTATGTTTGATTTCTGGGTTTCATGCATTTCCCCACTAGCCTTTGCAAAAGATAATGGCACATCAGAAAGTTAAGGTTCATGTTCTAGTACAGATGCTGTTTCTACGGCTCTCCCTGAATTAGCTGCGTTGAAAAGTCTCTGCATTAGCTTTCTGTCAGCCTTTAAAATGTTTGTCACTTTCTGTTTTTCACTGACTGCCTCCTTATAGAGATATGCAAATATTTTGGACTGTACTTTTTGAATAGGAGCATACAATTCAACATTCTGCTCTTTCAGCCTGTTCTCTGCAAATTCCTTGAGTAATGGTTTACCTCGACTTTCACAGGTTAATAAATCATCTCTGATATCATAATTTGCAACGTCCTTAGATGCTATTGAGAACAGTCTGTTCTTCTCTACATGCACTCCGAATATATCATATGAACCAAAGAGCTGCATCATTTTCTTGATGCACTCATCCTCTGAGGAAACGTTCGAACGAGTTCGATCTGCTCTATTCTTGAATATCCAAATATCGTCATCATCATCATGTTGATTGAACAATTTCATTGAAGTTCAACTATTGGAAACCTCAGATCTTACTGACGACGTAATACACAACCTATCTCTTGCCTGGTCCTGTCTTGTTATTCCAATAATACCCTCTGTCGTTTTACACATTCTGTTTATCCACTCAGTAGCTTGGTCGACTGGTACTCCGTTTTCCTTCAGCCTGACTACAAAGTG
Organism: Dreissena rostriformis; assembly: GCA_007657795.1. Lineage (NCBI taxonomy): Eukaryota > Metazoa > Mollusca > Bivalvia > Myida > Dreissenidae > Dreissena > Dreissena rostriformis. The sequence continues at coordinate 113,155 of VMBQ01000129.1, forward strand.
ACCTTCAATAAATTCTTTTTAACACTTAAGGTGCTGCATATTCTAATGATTTTATGTCTGATATATATACAAGAACCCAACGGGCATAGTTTGTGTGGTCGTACACCATCAGCCACGGTAGCATCTCGGAAAAGGCTTCAATATGCAAAAGCCAGTCGCCTACTCTTTGGGCTTTAATGAACTCCATAATGATGTCAACCAAATGTAGGTAGGAATTCCAGACAGAAAAGTTCTTCACTTCACTTTTCTCTTTGTCGAATTTATCTAGTAATTCACCTATCCTTTTCTCCTTGACTGCTTTAAGAAGATAATCATTTGCTTCACAAATATCATCTTGGGACAAGCGACTTTTCATTTCAAAATCAACCTCTAACTCTCTTACTTCATTTTCAAGTTCTGGGATTTCTTCTTCCTTAGATTCTAACCACTGACGAAAATATCTTAACTTTAACCTCCAATCGCCTCATATGCAAGCCTACGGCCCTTACCGCACGATAATATGCCTTTCCATCCATAATCTTAGTAACAGCATTCTGTGCAAATACACCTGCTTCAAGAACTACGTCCTCCAATCCTGAACCGTCCATATGTTGACCGATCGCGCGAAGGACATTTAAGCATACCTGAAGTCCTCCCATCATGCAAATAATATTCATGTAACGTTCTTTATTGGCCCATAATATTTCTTTGCCTTTGCTGTATATTGGCTGGTTAGCAGTTATAACAGTGTATTTCTGTCCAACATGCCTACTTATTCCTTCAAATCTATTTATGATAGTTACGATTGTGTAGTACTCATCCGCCGGTGCAAACAGAATAGGTAGCATTCCTGGTCTGGTTACACTATGACTTTGTTGATATGTTGCTTCATTATATGCGGCCCGGAGCGGTACAAACTGTTTTCCAGATAATGACTGTCGATAAAGCAGCAAGGCCAAAACTTTGTCATCTGTTACTCTTTTCTATGATTGTCCAAGTTTTCATATCAAGAGCCTTGTAGGTTTCTGTTAGCGGTGAACGCTTATTTGCTTACATGTTGGAGTGTTCGATGGTTTGGTATACATCCATTAGCTCTTTTTCAATGGGCTTTGTGCTATCAATGTTTTCAACAAACTCTACTTTCGGAGTTTCTTTGTCATCTGTTTGAGGTTTCCATGCCATTACTTGAGTATTGTGAAATGTATTTTTTTTCCATCAAGGGTACACTCCAATACATCTATATTGTCACAAGAGTAGTGTGTAAAGACACCAGGCGCGATTGATGACGGAATGAATAAATACCCGTTTTGTCTGTACTTCTCTAGAAGGTTATTAGCAATAGCATTGTCAAATTCTCTTATTGTTACTATCGGAATATACTGATTGGCTGCATGGAACAAATTAACAAGTGTTTCTGAACGAGTTGCTTGATGCAGCGTTAGTCCAAGTCCAACATGTTTAAGAGTCAGTTTCTTCCCTGTAGACACACCGTAAATAATATCCTTTGCAACTCTCAAAATAGGTTGAATATTTGTCTCACTTTCTTCATATGTTTCTGAACTTATAATCTCTTCCACTGCCGACATACCTCCAAACAAAATAACCAGAAACAAATACAAACTATTTGGACTAATGTTCTGCACACTCTCTCTGCTTTGGTTTCAAATGTTTCAAATTAGTTTCAGTCTTTTTTTAAAGCGTACGTTGTACTTCATTATATTTAATGGATGCTTGTAATTTTTCTTTTTACATTACAAATATGTTTATAGAGTTAACAAAAATTAGCAAAAACTATTCCATTGTTTCAAAAATACTTTTTGAACATATTATTTTATTCTGTTGATTTTCAATGCCAATTGTCATGTTTAATTTTGCATAAAAGTGCACTAAATGACCTTTTAACCTATATAAATGAACACTAGAATAGATACAATTTTAATTAGATTCAAGCAGGTTCATTTTCAGACAATATTACTACCTTAAACTTTTCAATTTTGGTCATAAATCACAATGAGGTGTATTTCATCTCCTAAATAACTTAAAACTGTACCCATTGACCTTCGACCAAATTAAAAGGATGTCAAGCACCTGAGAAGTCGACATCCCCTCTAGATTTTCAGTAGAGGGTATGTAGATACCAAAAAACATAAAAAGCCATGCCTTAACAATGCCAACCAACTTTTTCCAGGCACAATTCTCAGATTTTTAGGTTAACTAATGAGTGCGTTTTGAAATGGCAATGGCTCGTGGTTCTATTTTGGTCATTCCTTATTAGTCTCAGTGCAATACATTTTCTCCGAGGAGATTTAGACACATTCCTTTAAAAGTTTGAATTTGTTCTGCAAAAATTACAACACGCTAATATTCATTGCATACATTTAGATGATAGATAATTGGGTTTCAATCTTCCTTCCAACCGACAAACAAGTATCCATTCTCCGTTGCCTTTTAACCACAACATGTGCATTCAATAATACCTGTTAATCCATCTGGCCTACCATCTATCCGATCAATCACATGACAAACTATACACAATCATAGCTTATACTACATCACATACACATGGTTTCTCTTTTCAATGTGAGAGTACAACGCACATAATGGAGAAATTATTATTTAGCAGACTAACGCAACGATTTCTATTGACAAATTGCATGTCAGCTAATGAACTAGCAATGGCGTGTAAGATATCACGAACTAATCTTGTGTGTCATCATCTTGGTACTATGTATAATACCACCTGGTAGCAAGTTAACAGTTTCTGGGCAACAAACTATCTAACTGTATGGGATATTTAAAGATAAGTTATTACCTCATACGATCCCCAGGTGGGTTAAGACTAGGAAAAAATGCTTTTTATTTTAAGAAAATTACCATTTCTACGAAGGCATTATGGATAATTGGTGATCTATCTCTCATGCGTACATTAATTGCATGAGGCAAACACTTTCCACATTGGCTTACGTATTGTTAACCCACTTGGACAGTCAGTTAACATGTGCGAGTTTTACGTTGTGTTGCTTCACGATAATTATTAGTGTGCCTTTGTAACTGCTTAAACATATACAATATGATTAAGCGTTCACGGGTGGTAATATGTTAATGGTAATTTTATTTAAATATTTTAACTTAAATTGCGTATTTTATGCTGTATTTAAATGAAAGTGGTGTGTTATTGATTTAATTTTTGATTTTCAAGGCGGATATTTTGCATTTATGTCGGATGCATTCTTCAAAAACAATTCGGGATATTAAATTCAAATACTAATTAAATTATATAGGCGGAACTGAAGAAAGACATTCATAAACGTGATATATGTACATTCTATGTTTTGTTCTGTGTAAATATTATTTTGTTTTACATTAATATAAATTAGTTGCTATAACATTATTAACTGTTTTAATGTTCGTACATTATTGGTAACACAAATTGATTTCGTCGATGATATTCCCGTTCAGTTTGTATGTAATATTTAATTAATATTTGAATTTAATACCCCGAATTGTTTTTGAAGAATGCATCCGACATAAATGCAAAATAATCCGCCTTGAAAATCAAAAATTAAATCAATAACACACCACTTTCATTCATCGAGAAATTTTATTACCGAATATACTGAAAATATGAACCTTTTTTCAAGTAATGTAATATACCAGTCGTGATATTTTAATCAATATAAACTAATAATTCAAAAAAATACGGTATTTTAGAACTTTTATTTGTTAGTCATTCGTGGTTGACAGTCCCTTTAAGAATAACATAAGATGGACTCCTTAATTATAGATCAAAATTATTAAATAAAACAAAAAAACGCTACAACACAAAGTATTATATTTTTGGAGAATTTAAAATCGAGTTCCATTAAAAATATCATAACTTAAACAATAACACTATCAACTCCTTTTGCTACTATAAATACTGCTCTCCTTATACTTCTACTTCCCCCGCAACTTCTTCCACTGCTTATACTTTCAATACTACTGAATCTAGTATTTATCCTTATATTAATTCGTACTTATACCGCTTCTACTATTAATACCAATACTTAAATAAATAAAACCATTTTTTGTATATATTAAAAAGTAAAGTATGAATATAATATTGTGTATATGTTAAGCCTTACTTCTATGGATATATCATACTTATTATCATAATCGATTAAATTTCGTATTAGTTAATACTTGTTTCTTATTCACCCATTAAGGAAAATAAGCACTGAACTGCTGTTTCCTTTGATTACAAGCGCTATTAACATGTCGTGATATTTTAATCAATATATATAGGATCTGGCATGAGCTGTCATATCATACCATAGTTTATTAAACGAGTTCAGGAATTTTGTTAGTTAGCGAGCCTTTGGCGAGCTTACTGACGAATTTCCTGGACGAGTTTAATAAAATATGGTATGATATGACAACGAGTGTCAGATCTTTTTTATCACATGCTTTTAAATGAGTAAATTAAATAAATATTTACGCAAACATAATGATATATCCCGAATGTTGTTTACATTTCGTGACGTCATTTGACGGTGCAACGTCATGTCAGCAAAATAACAAAATGCGATTAATCAATAAACGAAAACTAAGCCAATGAAAATGCTTAAAAAGTATATTACACATCTGTAATATAAAAATATATGTAATGGTTATATTACATGGGAAACAGGGTATGGCATGTGATAAAAACTAATAATTGTAAAAAATACGGTATTTTAGAACTTTTCTTTTTCGTCATTCGTGGTTGACAGTCCCTTTAAAGTTTGAGAAAAACAACGAAAGTGCTGACAGTTAATTAATCTCGAATACGGAATACCATTTAACCAACATTTGCGACACCAACACAAACATAATAAAAGAAACACTCGATACATGCAATTTAACACCACAAGGTAATGGCAAGAGCATCGGTAAATATGAAAAGCGAACTTTTAGGGATGTGTTGAAAAGATAACTGCTCAAAAATGACGGCCACTGAACAAATCTAAGTATTTCATATTAACAAAACAATAACAACGTTATTTCTATCGGCTGTCGCACAATTATATACACGTTGAAGATCCTCAAGATTATATTGTGGCAGTAATAATATACTATGCCACGCAAATTGAATGAGTGGCCTGAGCTTCTTAGATTGCTTTTTGTTTGTCTCTTGGGAATATTGCGCTTATGACAAGGCATAGGCAACTCGATTAATGTGTAAAAATATGGCTAAGAAATAGGAATTCGTCTTACACGTTATACAGATAAACGACATTATGTTATGTCACTTGAACAGATTTGTTATTTCATTATTCGAGGTTTAATATTATTATACACATGTTTGAACATTGTTTTGCAAAATTTCATGACTTACATCTTTCCATAGATAACACTTTTTGTTTCGTGTAATTTAGACGGGATTCATGGATAAACACGTAAATGGTACAACGTCTTGGGAACTGAATGTGTGATATTTGTAGATCTATATATATAAATGGTTTTCAACGGCACTTTTATGGATGTGTTGGTCTGGTTTGACAACGCTTAATATGGACTCAACAATTAAATTGACGATTTCGTAGAACATTTGCTGTGGTAATTATGTCCAAACGAGGGAAGACAACATAAATGGTGTAGGACTAGTTTTGCTTTATATGGAAAAAAAAACAAGATAACAAATTCGCACCTGTAACTTTAGTATCAATTAAAATCATATGGTATTAAATTGATAATATTGTGTTTGATGTGTCGCATTTTATCAGTAAATCAAAAAACGACTTCTGAAACGCATTCATATGAGCGACGATTTAGAAAGAAAAATAGTTTTTCAGCGACCTATACACACTTATAATGTGAAAGTAAAAAAAACAACGGTGGTATAAATGTGTTTAATTCTAAAGAGAGCTTTATTTTGCGATGATGTTTTCTAAAACTGGAAATTTGATACATTTTACAACGATAATGATATTCTTGGTAAATAAGATCAGCACGAATCACATAAGAATAAACCGAAAATTAATGGAAGCCAAATTAACCTTCAAAAGTGCACAATAAACTCATTTAGTTAAATAACGTAATGATCCATTCATGTAAATGATATTAAATGTGTATCCTTCTATGTATAAATTAGAAGTCACGTGTTCTCTTTGATGACCTATTATATTTTATTTAAAAAAAAATGATTTATTTGTATCTGGAATAATATTGTCGTCGGATCAGAGTATCTTTGACGTCCATCAACTGCCTGGTTTTGTCATTTATCAAAATAAAAAAAAACAGCAGGCCATTTGCACAATATATGTTAACGTTTTTATTAGGTAAGGGTACTTTACCAGTCATCCAATGTTTTGCTTATACTACCGAGACATATATTGTTTGTTTTCAACAGTTTAATATTAAATACACTGTTTGACCTTTTTTTCTTCTGGTAAATGAAGAAACATCATCAGAAAGAAGGAGCAGTGTATTAACAAACGCACTGTGAGTGAAATTGCGTAAGTGGGATAGACAACACACATTAAAGTTGATTACTTTTCCATTACATATATTTATTGAAGAGTGTGTTTCTATTGTTTAATTGTCTTTTGCACTCTTTTAAAAGTTGCAAACACTTTATAACACATATATGTCATTAAAGATAAGTGAAATGTATTACTTTTCAGAGTCAATAATAAGTTATTTGATGAGTCCATTGTATATATTCATCATAGACAAATGTCGTTTTCAACTTAATTGAAGAAACGTATTGTGTGGTGTTAATGGATTTCTGTATGAACTTCGCTATTAACCTGTTGGCGTCGAACATATCTTATTACTAGTAAAAATCATTCAGTTGGGAGAACTAGGAATCTCATCCGTCTGTATGGTTCAATAGTTAATTAGCGCATTCACGTCGCCAATGCCATCGAGATCAATACATGATTCCATATATTGGAATTGATGCTGACAATTCATCCGCCATCTTTCACACATTGCACTATAACTAATATTCGAACCTAGCGATGTTTTTTTCGAATGAGACTGCTTGTAACTTTTTTGGTGCGAATTGCATTAACACTAAACATGAGGCTACGTGTTGAGATTAGAAGAAAAAAATGTGTCTCTAAACGAAGACATTATTTTTCGTACATTCCCAAAATACTTGATTTCCACTAAGTTTCATATACTGATGTCGTCATTTGTGTAAGTAAGTTTTCATATTGATGGTTATGGGAATTCATGTACATTGTATCGCTCTAACAGTGTCCAATCTAAAATTAACATGAAGCGCAGTACTGCTGCGTATTTCATAATCACTCAGGTTTTAACGATGTGATATATGGCTGTTTAAGTTTAAGAGAGATAGCGCTGATAACGCCGTTTTGGACTTTTGACCACCCCTTTTTATTAAAATATTATAGATGTCTGTCGTCTGCAATTAAGATCCTCTTTTATACCGGACGCTTTGTTCTGTTTCCGGAAATCTTTATTTTTATATTTATGTTTACCAATTTTACAATGTAAATGATCCATATATAAACTGGTAGTCAATTATGCTCTTTGAAGATATGATGTTTTAAGGTGTTTTATTTATATCTGAGATAACATTTACAGAGAGATCATAGTATTGTTTACCTGCAACAAATTCCTGTTTTTAACACGTAACAAATCAAATACAAAAGGAACACTCTGAACATGTTTTTTTTTCGTGGGCGCTATACCAGCGTTTCACTGTTTGAAAATATAATACAATACAAGGATAAATATTATTGCTTTTCAACCAGTCTGTTGTAATGTAATATTTTATTGATTTGTTCCAGTGTATGTGCTTTTTCACAATATATCAATGTCTTTCTAAACTTTATTAAATTCATGTATCATACGGTTTTATTGATTTCTAGATGAGCTTCATCCTAAGGTTTTTCCCGTAAAGCAAATTTTACTTCATCTTCTTACAAGCAAACATCATAGAGTCGGGAGAACTCGATAATGTTCTTGATATGTCTGTATGGATCGATACAGTTAATTAGCGAATTCATGTCGTCACAGCCATCGATATCAACCCATTACTCCATTTATGTGCAATGATGCTGACAATTCATTCGCCACTTTTAACACGTTATGAGAACAAAAACTCATATTCAAAACAATCGATGAATTCATCAAATATTAACGCTTCAAACCTTTTGTACCGAATGGAATTTCCAGCGAACATACAGGTTGGTAAGAAAGTACCAACAGGAAATTTGTCTCTGGATAAATACTATATTTCTCGAGCATTCTTAAAAATGCTAGTACGACACTTAATTTTATATACTATCACGTGTCTTGTGTTAGTGGTCCTGCATTCAATGCAATGTTTAGTCTCTAGGCTCAACAGCCATACTCTCCGATTACTTCTGTCATCAATATGTCGTAAATATTTTGCTTTCATTATTTCGCATATCTCGTCAAAGCATTTCTTCATCAAATAGTAACCTAAACATTGTCGTTGCTTGGAAGAACGTTATTGCACATATTTATCCCGCAGGAAAAAAAAATGTTATTCGTCGGTATACGTCATCTCGTATTATATGATCTAATCTGCAGGTCTGTTCGTTCATTTACACATTACTAAAATAGAGCTGTAATTCGTTCTGTACGTCTTTCTGTAATGAAATTGTCCATATCATTTGCAGTGAACGGAAATATTGCAACACAAATCGAAATAAAATAGTTAAGAAGTGTGCATTTTGTGTTGATTGCAATGATTGTCAATACTTAAATGTATATACAAATGATCATTTCTTTTGTTTAATCATTGTACAATATGAACGGCGAATGAAATGTATTACATCATATTTTATTCGAGCGAAATACCCTGAAATACTCTTCTAGATAAAACATTAGACAAGTTACAAGTTAATTAAAACAATTTGATTCTTGGGATATACAGATGGCCCAACATTTGTTTCCAAACCATACCCAAGGAAGTGTACTTAAAGAAAAGTAACCAAATATTGAGGCGCGTAATGCCACATACTGGCTTTTGCCTTTGTAGTGTTTCCGACCAGTAGCAATATTTTAGTAACGCATGACCTAAGTTAAACTTTAATTCTATTTTGCTAAAAATGGTCAATAACTCCTTATATGTCGAACACATCCGAAGCAAATTACGGAGGTGCTCGCGCATGCTCACATTATGGTAGCAACGTCTGCAAAGTCCCCCCCCTCGAGCAACACCACTGGTTGAGAAACGCGCGACACAAAAATCCGACTTACGGAAAGGCAAATTATCTTAAGATAGCTCTGCCATGTATGACACATCTCCATGGATATTTAATAATTAAATCCTGAGGTTTTATGATTGTTTACGGAATATTTTATTGATTCCACAAATGGCCCTTGGTAGGCGTAGATCTCGACTACAAGCAATAACTGAGATGTCTATTTTGTAATTGTGTTGCGCTTGAATCTGTGGTTTGAGCATGAACAAGGAATACCTTTGACAATAACACCTGTTGTTTTAAAAACAATGTATGCAAGTAATAAATAGCTGTTTTGTCTGACAATTTATTCCTGTGTCCAACAGAATGCTTCGAAAAAAACAAGCATTACAATTACATGACTTCATTTCCAAGATTAAAACATAACAATGTAAACGTTGTTGTTTGGAGAATTCACAATGTAGACGTACAAACAACAAAACCTCTTCTATCACATAATTACAGACTTATATACTTTGTAATAACACGAAGGTAATTTAAATTGTCCAACTAAAACTAGTTCAAATTTTTCACTACACACTTTAAAAAGCATTCTACATACGTTTGTTTTATAAATAATGCATTCTTGATCCTAACACATACTACAACTACTCGAACAACATATTATAAAAAAAAAATTGTTATACCAAATAATATAAAAAGTTTTGCCACGTATCGTTTACTTGTTCTTGTGGAATAGTAAAATTAATCATAAATGTTAGCTCAGAACTCTCTGAGAATATAACCATGCTGATGTTCCTATACATCAAAGCTGCAATAAAGAATTTTACAAAGTCTACCAAAACCGTTGATCCGTTGGATAAAAAAAACACGTATCATTATAATTAATGACATTTGAAGCAACCGAACATTACCTTTGATTCCACCATTCAAATATATTTAGAGAACTAACAACTGGGTTTATATGAGTGCAATAACCATACATATATCGATTGACGTCCTACATTTATCTGTTACATCCGATCAACCGATGTAAAACAGCAAGACAATCATTAACATGTACGAATGATATGTTAATGTGTGAGCCATACCTTAAACAACTTTGATCTTACAACGTCATAACGCCTTCATGTTTTATAATAAATGCCCACGTTTTAACTGAAATTGTACGTAACTTCATTTTTATAAACTAGTACATCATAGTAAAACTAAAATCAACCGTTATTTACAAAAAAGCTTATTGTTATTGTTGTGTGCTCTCGGTTACTTAAAATCAAAGTGAAATGATTCCACAATTGTTGAACTTATGATTATCAAACTCATACAATGTGTGTTCTATTGATTCAAATTTTAGATTGCGCAATCCTGGAGTCCAATTTAGGCAAGGAATTTAAACACAATTGTATGCAGTGAGATGTACACATCTAGTTTAAACATATTTTATTTCACGAACAAACATGGTATACATTTGCATAGCATAAACAGTTACAACTGAATCACATCGTTTCAAAAATAAATTAAAACGAAAGATCAAGATTCCTATAGGGTTCTCTTCTCTGTACACATCTAAACGTCCATGGCGTATAAAATACTGAAGGAATTAAATGTAAACAATCATCAATCTATACACATTCACATACAGTGAAACTTTATCTGCACATGCAAGTGAGAAAATCTGTATAATACAATGCGGTCCTTTATTTATGACAAGGAACGAATTGCCGAACAGTTACTGATAATATAATAAGACGTTACTCTGATGCTGGAATCCTCTGAAGATGACAACATCGATGTTATGTAAGGGGTACTGCATCCACACAAAATTAATCAAACGGCTTAAGTAATCAAACAATAAAATAGTTAAACTTCAGCTGCAACGGCAGGAGAGACAACCTTTATTACACAATGCAAGTCTTTATTAATGACAAGTGAACACATGATGAACAGTGGCACCAATTACACAATAAGATGTAACTCTGACGCTGACATCCTCTTAAGACTGGACAAAGTGCGATGACGAATATATGTACGGGTATACACCATTAATGTGTGTATGACGAGTAAGGAGATGCGTTGTAAGTTTTAATAAATATAAAAATAATTTGATCCACATAAATGAAAAATATAAGCATATGGGAACAGTTATCTTTTTGTTTTCAGTTCATTATGCCACAGAAAATAATCGAGTCGATGGTTAATCAAACATTCTTTAATTAATTTCTTTTTTATTTACAATTTAATGTTTTGTGAATATCTCTGACCCATATAGGAGCGTTTAACGCTCACTAAAGTAAATCGGATTCATTCTTAACGCTTTCATTAACATTTCTAAGACATTTATCCTGGTTTATGCATGTGATGTATGTGTTGTCTGATTTTGCGAAATTCTTAAACTTGCATTTTAGTTTACCAAGTGATTATGAGTCGAGAATGTTGCAGTGTTTGTAACAGCAACTAAGTCCGTTTGTACGTACGATCAAATACAATGTGAATGTACAACTTTCAATTAGACGATTTCAAAGGTTTGTGGAGCAATGCTGTTTTTTCTGATAGCTCTCCGGAGTATTAATTGTTTTCATTATTTCTGCATGCTAGTTTTTTATATTTACAGCGTTTGATACGACATCGACCGAAACAGAGAAGTGTAACGGAATTGCAATGGTATTTCTGCTGACAATTATATATTGTGGTAACCGCGTGGGTGCTTATATAATTATGTAATTACACATGAACTTGAAGTGTTTCAATATGCTTTCGTTGTAGGATTTATGTATAAATGTATGCAATTGAGCAATATTCGCACATTGCAGTAGGCGTGTGTGAGTAAACTGTTGCATTTTGCAACAATATGCACGAAATTCTAAAAAACCGTTGATTGTTATTTATTAGAATTATGATGGCGTTTTGCATTGGCAATTATTAGCGGTTCTGTTTAGATCATTCATGGGTAGTCTCCGTGCAATTTTTTTTCTCGAAGACGATTTAGACGCTCACATTCCTTTAAACCTTTGCATTTGTTATGTTCATATTGATTGCAAATAATTTGATAATTTTTTTTTCAATCTTCCTTCAAGCCGATAAACTAGTATCCATTCCTTCGTTTGCCATGTATTAAAACGTGTTCATCCACTAATACCTATTCATCCACCCGGTCGACAATCGATCTGATCAATTGCATGACACAGCTATGTATTAGAATAGATTTTAATGAATCACATACAGTTTGTTTCTCTTTTCAATATGAGAGTTCAACAGGCATAATGGAGAAGCATTTATATAGAAGACAAAAGCAACGATTTATTGACAAATTCTAAGTCAGCTAATAAACAAGTACGCGCGTTTAAGATATCACGAAATAGTCTTGTTGTCATCATCTTTTAAATATGTATAATACCGCCTAGTAGCAATGTAACAGTTTCTAGATTAGACTTTATTTATTAAAGAATAGTATTGAGAATATTAACAATTGACATAAACAGTCAAGATTAATAAGTGTTATAGATTTACATTTGGGTGTAAGTTCGTAGCACAATATGTTACACAAGAGGACTGTATGACACGTTCTTGGCCACACATTATCTAAGTGATTGGGATATTTAAAGGTGAATAATAAGATCATCAGATCCCCAGGTAGATTTGGATTATAAGGAAATGATTTGTGTTTATGGAAAGTTGCCATTTCTGCAAAGGCATTATAGATAATTGGTGATCTATCTATAATGTGTAAATTTATTGCATGAAACAAACACATTCCGCATTGACTAACGCATTGTTAACCCATTTATACACTCAGTTAACATGTGTGTGTTTTTACGTTGTGTTACTTTACGATAACTAATAGTGTACATTTGTAACGGCTTTTACAAGAACGATATAATGTATGTGTTCACGTGTGGTAATAGTTTTATGGTAATGTAATTAATATATTATAACGTTAATTGCGTATTTTATGCTGTTTTTTAATGGACTTACTGTGTTCTGTATGTGACTTCATGTAAACTATTAAGTCAATAGGTTTTAAAGGCGAATTATTTTGCATAAATGTAATAATAAAAAAAACAGTTTGGGATATTGAATTCAAAATTTAACGGAATAATATATGCAGAACTGAAAAAAGATTTCAAATAAAAGCGTTATAGAAACATGAATAAGAATGTTCAACATAAATAATAACTTGTGTTGTAGCATGATTGAAATTTATACATTTGATAAACGATTTAAGAGACGATCTTATGTAATTTATTAAGGAAAATAAATAAATTGGAGCCAGTTCATTTATCACGATATGGAATAACAGTGAACCAACATATACCATAAACAGTGAAACGTTCATAATAGAACGAAACAACACAGCTTAATATAGAAAATCATGAGACAGTAAGCTAATAAATCAATAAACGCAGCGTTGAGCGTCCAATGCAAAGCAACGATAATTGAAACATGATATATTTAACAGTGGAATCAAATTAACGTTAAAGAATAGCGATGCAATCATCCTCACGAGATAATTTGCGGTAGTAATCGATTCAATTGAACAGTGGTTCAATGAAATATTTAATATTCTTCAGCAGGATATATATTTATTAAAACATGGCTTAGCATTCACACAATGTTATATTTATACATAACGCTGTAATTAAATTTATTTAAATGGTAAAATTCATTCAAGAATTATATTTATAATAGCAGCAGCAATTGCAAGTAGTACAAAATAGGAGAAGTATTAAATGCAGTAGGAGTATAAGAACCAGTAGTAGTGTAAGTTGTTGCGGTAGTAGTAGTATAAGGAGCGGTTGTAGTAGCAGAAGTAATTATGCTTTTTATTGCTTAAGTACTGTCAATTTAAATAGAACTCCATATAAATATGATCAAAACAAATTACACTATGTGTTGTATCATTATTTACAATGCAAACTATAGCTCAAAAAGTAAATAAAACACATTGTAGCCGTATTATTTATCACGATAAGGAATAACCATAAACCACAATTGCGACAGTGAAGACGACAACCTTTATTCCAAGCAAGTGAAATATCCCCCCTCCAAAAAAAAAACAAAAAACAAACAACAACAAAAAACCCACCAACAAAAAATAAATAAATATAAAACAACACAACTAAATATTAAACTCTAAAAAACATCCTTTATACAGCGCAACAAAACAGCACCATAGAGTAACCCATAACAAGAAACACTCACTAATAAATTTAAATCAACGCAACGTTAATTGCCAAAACGCTATGGCTGCAACCGGGTCTGTGGCCATTTATCCTTGAATTGAAGCCAGAATAAACCATTTAAAAGTCTGTGAAAGGCAATATTATAGAATAAATCGTATATAGTAATTGATGTATTTAATCAGTAGTTCGTTCAAACTGAAAATAATGTAAAAAGGATCGCAACTGATAGCGCAGTTTATTGAAGCAAAAACATAAACATGAAGTAGCTATTCACGATTTCGAGAAATAACCAAATTTCTAATAAGTTATCAATACATTCAATTCAACACATCATAAAAATAGCAATGGTAACATTGATGAATCAAACTTGAAAGGCCTTTTTAACAAACAAAAAATGATCACAATGACGGCCGTTGAACTCACCAAAGTCTGTCATAAATACAAATAACCATAACAACGGCATTTTCCCACCGGATTCTGCACATTTAGATTCACATATTAAATCCCCACGATTATTGTGTGGCAGTAATTATATACTTCGCCATGTAAATTGGATGAATTGGCTTTATTTCTTAGATTGCATTTGTTTTTCTCCTGGGAATATTACGTTTCTGGCATGACATTATGGACACAAACCGATTAAGAAGTATCGTAAAAGATAAAAAGGTGAAATTCTTCCTTCACGTTATGCAGATAAACGACAATATTTTTCGTCACATTAAGATATTTTAAGTTGTATGTTTTCGTGTAGTTAGGGTGTGATTCGTAGATTAACATATGAATTTTATGATACCTCATACATTGAATCTGTGTTATTTGCTAGATATATAGTTTACACTAGTCATTCATGGCTCTTTTATGTTTTAGTTTCGAATTCGTATATAAGTTGCTATTCTACTTATATCCAAACAAAAACACATACAGTATGGTTTAACCTTTTTTTTGCTTTAAATTTACAAACAAGAAATTTAGTTTTTACTACCAGTGTTAATATTCATTAAAATGACAAAAAATGTGTCCATATATAATGTTGGTAAACACAAACGACGAGTGTTATGGTTATTGCAATTTAAACATTGTTAATAATAGTTGCAAGTTTGACCTACTATATTGAATTCATAATGGTTTTCATTGTGTCGCGTTTCACCTGTCAATCAACAAGTAATTATGAATGTTAACTAGAAGACTAAAGGCCACGAATTAGAAAGACAAAGAGTTGTAAAACGACTGATAAAAACTCAAGATATGGAAAGTATTTTGTTTCTGAAAAGCGTAGATATATATGTCTTCAAGTGTCATAATAAGTACATTTTTCTAAATGCTCTATATTGTTTTCTGAAGATCAACACTAATCATAAACTTAAACCTCTAAATCCATTAAAATTGCATAATAAGAAAAATATGTGAGTTACCAAATTATCCATGTCATGAGCAAATTTTAAATTATGTTTCCGTTAATGTATGAACTAGTAGTGAAGTATTTGTTTGAAGACGTGATTATATTTTAAAAATGTTTTTTATTTATATCTGGAATAATATTTACCCGATTGTTAGAGTTTTGAGTAGCGTCCAACAAAGGCCTGGTTTCAACACGCAGTAAATCAAACACAGCCGGAAAACTGTGTAGACGTAAGTATGTAATTAACAAAACAGTGTGAGCGAAGAGAGTAGTGGAATATTTTGTAAACAATACTTTGGTGAGGGTGCTATACCTGCTCACCACTGTTTTGAAATTAATAAATGGCTATATAGTGGCTTTTTAACCAGTTTGTTGTTCAATACACTGGTTGATCTTTTTTTTCCAGATAAAAAAAGACACATAATCAAAATGAAGGGGATGGAATTAACGAAGCAGTGTGAGTAAAAGTGAGTAAGTGGGATACAAAACACACATAAACCATGATTAGTTCTTCATAACAGATATTTATTTCAAGTGTGTGTATTAATACTGGTTTTGTATTGTGTACTCTTTAAACACAAATAAAATAATCGATAACAAATATGTCGAACATTTAAAATTAGTGAACGGTATTAATTGTGAAGGGAAAAAACGTATTATTGAGTAATTCTGTTGTGTATATTTCACCTTATAACAGGGTATTTTTGGCCTTAATTAAATTCATGCTTCATGATTTCTATATTAATTTCACCATTCATTTCATCTTCTTTCTAGCAAACATCATCCACTCTGAAATGATCTTGTTCCGTCCGTCTATATGTATCGATATAGTTAATTAACGCATTCACATCGCCATCAATATCAAGAAATGATTCCATATATTGACAATGATGCTGACTATTCATTCGCCACCTTGAACACGTTGTACAATAACTTATATTCGAGCTTATCGAGCTAATCGATGAATTCATCAAATATTACCGCTTCAAACCCTTTGAAAAGAATTGCATTACCAGCGAACATACAGGTACAGGTTGAGAAGAAGTACCAACAGGAAATGTTTTTCTAGACGAATACTGTATGTCTCGTGCATTCTTAAACATGCTAGAATTCCACTCAAATTCATATACGGATGCCGTGACTTGTATTAGTGGTCGTAACCGAAACAGCATTACAAATGTACAAATGTAATCCTGCATTCAGTGCAATGTTCAGTCTGAACAGCCAGACTCTCCCTGTAAAAACATCATGACTTTGCCGTACATATTTGCTTTTCATTGTGGTGCTTATGTCGTCAAAACGCTTCTTCATCAATACAAACCTTAATATTGTCCTTGCTCGAAAGAGACCGTTATTGTAAATATTTATCCCGCGAGAAAAATAAATTCTTATTAGTCTATTTTCGACATCTCCTATTATATGATCCTTGTTGGGGGCCTTGTTGTTGTTTATACATTACCAAACTAGGTATGTTATTAGTTCTTGACGCCTTGACACTCTGACATAATATTGTCCATATCATCTTCAGTGAATGGAAATATTGCACTCAAAGTAAATATAGTAATAGTTAAGCAATGTGCATTTTTGTTTATTCCAATTCTTTGTAAATACTTAAATGTATATAATAATATGATTCGGCGAATTTAATTATTATGACATATTTTAGTCAAGCACAATACCCTTTCAAGATTTAACATTATACAAGTAACAAGTAAAGTATAACTATTGGATTCTAGAGATACAATGATAAACCTACTTTTGTCTTAAACCTACACTATTATTAAGTAAATAGATTCATACTCAGGTATGTATTGGCATCATTGTCTCTGCACTAATTAATGAACTACGTGCGTAACAAGTTGAACCGTGTCGGTCATTTTTCTAATAAAATATCTATACTCCACAATGAAACAGCATGATGGATCACAGTATGCAACCGCGCAATTTTACATACTGTTTTACAGGTTTTTAGTGTTGTCCCATAGCAGTAATATTATTTCGTTACGCATGACATACATTTTGTAAGATGTTATTGTATTTTGCTAAAAAAAAGGTAAATAACGCCGGCTATGTCGATGACTTCCAAACACAAAATACAAGGTGTGCATGTTCACATTCTGGTAACTGCATATGCGAAATTTACTCCCTCTAGCATAAATACTTGATGAGTTACGCGCGACACAAAAATACGACTAACGGAAAAAGCAAATGATCTTAAGATAGCTCCCCAAACTATGGCACATCCCCATGGCCATTAAATATTTAAATCATGAGATTGTATGCGTGTTCACAGAATACTTTATTGCTTCCAAATACGACTCCGGGTAGGCGGAGACCTCTACAAAAAGCAATAATTTAAAAGTAATGTTTTGTATTTGTGAGGCACTTGTATCTGTGGTTTACGAACACAAAAGAAATACCATTGAACAGAATAATACCAATGTTTAAAGTAAAATATGTATGCAATCAAGAAATCTGACAATGTTTCACTGTGTCCAACAGAATGCTTCGACAAGGTGCACGCGTCCACACGACATGGCGTAATTTCCAATATTAAAACATCACACTTTTATTGTTGTTTTTGGATAATTCATAGGTAATGTGGAACCCTATAATAAATAATTGTAGACGTTCAAACAAAGAAGAACCTAATATGACATAATTACATAAATATGCAATACTAAATAGTTTTTAAAACGGCCACTGGAAAATCTTTGCGAAACCGAAATTTTGCAAACTAAGTACTTGTTGTTTCATTTTGAGAAATATTTGAGAAATTACATTTATAACATCATCTATATATTTACAAATACACATGCAGTGAAACTTTATATGTACCAGCAGAAGAGACAACTCTCTTTATACAATGCGGTCCGTTATATATAGCAAGAACTCGATTGCCAAACAGTAAAACACAAACAGGTTATGTAGACACAATACGACGTTACTCTACGCTGAAAGCCTCTGAAAACTGGTTATAAAACAAAATTGATGATATGTTCGGGTTTTCAGTAATAAATTGTTGTATGACGAACACTGTGCTACGTAGTTAGTATATATAAATAAATAAAACATAATCTGACCCACATACATGAAAAACATGAACATATGAGGACAGTTACCTTTTTGTTTTAGTTCATCGTGCCTCACGAAGTTACACTTATATAGCGCTTGATTGCATCCCACAAAGTAACAGTTATTTTACAATGCTCAATCAATTTCTTTTGTAATATTAATAAGTATATTTTGTCATTTACAATTAAATGGTTTGTGAATATCTCTGGCGCAAATGTGAGGAGTAGCGCTCAATAAAAGTGGCGCTATGATTTCATCAAAATGCTTTCATCAAACTTTTCAAAAACATTGACCCCATTTATACGCATTTCATATGTAATGACTAATCCGACATTATGTGTTATAGCAACTTAGTCCGTGTAAATTGTACGGTCTGTAACATGACATATGATTGCTTGCCATATTATTTCAGTCTAAAACAAATCAAAATCAAAAGCATCATGGGTTTTAACACCGACCGAAACAGAAGAGTGTAAAAGAAATGAAACATTATTACTGCCAGCAATAAGATATTGCGGGAGCCGCGAGGGAGTTATTATAGTAATGCAATAACAAATCATTTAAAGTGTTTCAATATGCTTCGGTTGTATGATCAATGTATCAACTAAATGCAATCAAGCATTATAATAACATTAATGTTCTCTTGCATTGCAGTGTGCGATCGTGACGTTTGGGAATAAACTGTTGAATTGCGCAGCAATATGCACTTAATTCTAATTGATGTTATTAATAAAACGTATGTGGGCGTTTTGAATTGAAATTGCTCGTGGTTCTGTATCGGTCATTCATGGGTAGTGTGCATGCAAGACAAATTTCTTCGAGGGGATTTAGACTCATCATTAAGTTGTGCACTTGTAATGCAAATAGTATTGCAAGCTTATTTTCAGTAAATATATTTAGATGATATATTGTTTTGCAATTTTCCGTCAAACAGACAAACCAGTTTCTTTACATCCCATGTTTGCCATTTATTTAAAACGTTTGCATAAACTAATACCTATAAATCCATTTGGTCTACCATCTATCCGATCAGTTGCATGACACAGCTATGTACAGGCATAATTTATAATAAATCACATACACATGCTCTTTCCAATCTGAGAGTTCAACAGACATAATGGATTATATATATTATATAGAAGACAAACGCAACGATTTGTATTGACAAATTTCACGTCATCTAATGAACTAGCACGTGCGTTTAAGATATCACAAAGTAATCTTGTTTGTCATCATCTGTGTTATATTTATCAGTCCACCTGTTTCTAGATAAGACTTCGTGTATTAAAGAAAATTGTTGGGAATATTTTAAATTGATATAAGCAATCTAGATAAGATGTTTAATAAATTTCTATTTTTGGATAATTCCGTAGCACGATATGTTACACTTGAGGGCGGTAAGACGCAGACTTGGCCACACATTATCTAAGTGTATGGGATATTTAAAGAAGAAAAATAAAATCATCAGATCCCCAGGTGGTTTTGGATGGATGAAATGCTTTTTGTTTTAGGAAAATTGACATTTCTGCAAAGGCATTATAGATAATTTGTGAACTATCTCTCATGCGTACGTTTATTGCGTAAGACAAACACTTTCAAAATTGGCTAACGTCTTATTAACCCACCTTTATTTTTACGGGTGGGGATAGTTTTATGTTATTGCAATTTCGAGGTTATAACATAAATTGCGTATTTTGTGCTGTATTTAAATAAACTTGATGTGTTCATGATGTGCTTTCATGGAAACGATTAAGTCTTAAACGCAAATTGTTTTTGTGCCAGTTAATTAATCTCAATATGAAATACCTGTGAACGAACATGTGCGACATAATAGTAGGACATCTTGAGTTCTAGCAAGTGAAGTAACCCTCCTTCATGAAAAAAGTAAATACAACAAACAAAATAAAAATATCATAAACAACAAAATGATAACAGAAACAATCATTATAGAACGTAACAGCACTTCATAACATAAAATCTCATTACAAGAAACATAGGTCAATAAAACTGGGATTAACGCAACATTGAACGTTCAATGCAAAACAATTTTGGATGTAACCGGGTCTTTGGCGATTGATGTCATGAATCTAGCATAATTTATAAACCATTTGACAGTCTATTCAAATCATTATTTAATAGTAATTTAAACGTCGTCACAAGATACATCGTATGTGGTAATCGATTAAATCATCCATTGGCCTTTTAAAACAGAAACTATTCTTAAGCACGATCACATCTTCCTAATAAGTTTGTTACAGGCAAACACTTCTTACGTAATGCTGCGGCTCATGCAATTGGATTATTAACACGTTTCAAATCAAATAATTGCAATTAAAGACAACATCTGAATGTCAAGAGTAATGGTAATATTGATGAAGTAAACGTTTGAGGCATATGTTGAAAAACTAACAAAATGGCGGCCGTTAATCTCAGCCAAGTCATAAATACCAAAACAATAACAACGTCATTATCCTATCGGCTTCCGCACAATTGGATTCACATTTTAGATCCTGACGATTATTATGTGGCGGTAATCGAATACTTTTCCATGGACATTCAATGAGTGGTCTTCGTTTCGTAAATTGCGGTCGTTTTTTTCTCTTGGGAATGTTAAGTTTTTGACAGGGCATTATGGACACAGTTCAATTATTGTGTATAATAACGGGTAAGAAGAAGGAATTCGTCCCACACGTAATAAAGATAAACGTCAATATTAACGACACCATTTCGTGTCACCGTGATAGAGTTGTAGTTGTTAATTCATCTTTCGGCGTTTGATAGTATTTTACATAGTTCTTTGTCACATATTACGAAATTAACTTTTCCAAATATGGCACTTTTGCTTCGTCTAATTTAAACGTGGTTCATGCATAGACACGTAAAAGGAACTAAACGTGTACTATGTGATAGTTATATAGACAAGTCTGTTTATTTACGGCTCGTGCATAGATTTGGTGGCGTTGTTTGTCAAAGTAAAACTATTGACTGCACAAGTCAAGTGAAGTGTTCGAAGAAAAATTGGTGTTGTTCTTACATACGAACAAAAAAAGAAAACAATGTGTCTCTAGACGAAGACATTATTTTTATTGCATTCCCAAAAAACTTGATTGCCACAACGTTCAATATACTGATGTCTTCATTTGTGTAATTCTTCATATTGATGGTCATGGGAATTCATGTACATATTATCTCTCTTACAGTGTACAATCTTAGGCTTGCATGGAGCGCAGTACTGCTGCCTATTTCATAATCACTCAGGCATTACCAATGTGATACATTTTTGTATAAGTTTAATAGAAATAGCGCTGATAATTCAGTATTGGACTTTTGACTACACCGTTTTATTCAAATGTTCTAGATATCTGTCGGCTACAATTAACAACATGTGCCCGTTTATAATGGACGCTTTTGTGGTTGATCACTTCCAGACATTAGCCTGCCACAACCTCGGATTTCCTTATTAAAAGCCAAATCAATCTGCGCGAGTATTGCTCGTTACGCACATTGATCAACTATTTCCCTGGTTATTAGAAATGGAACGTTAAAATACACTTTTCGACACGAGGAAGTGACTTTTTACAGGAAAATTTGTTTACTTGACGACAACGTTTTACAAACAAATAGACCATGTATTATGCCTTATTACTTGTTTACCGAGCAACTAACAGTGTTCTTCATTCTAGTTGTACTAAACGCATGCATATAATATAGTCTGGCTAGAGAATCTATTGTTTTACGCAACGAAATAGTTCTAAAGAAAGGGTTGCTTCAACGGAACAAAAGCACGTATTCCATAACGTCATTAATTGTGCAGTTTACGACACGGTCACGAAATATGTCGTGACAGTCGGATATAAACAGTTATTGCAAAACGAATATCAAACTGAAACGATCTATGAGCACAATCTCTAGTCAAGAAATGAGTCTTACACGTCGTCACGGAGGTGCAGCATTTCGAACAATACGCATGACCTTTATGTTATTTTTAGTGACGTCGGTGTTTGAAATAAGCGTTATACCATATTTAGTGATAGTCAGCCTACGACAATATGATCCCGGTTTTCATTCTAGACAGATTACAGCTGGGAAAATGGCTTTCACTTTATTAATTAGGTTTTACCTGATTAACAGCAGTCAATCCGGTTATTTATTGTTAACTTTCTATAACCAGAATTATAGGCACGGTGTGAAAAGGTTATATAGAAGCATCAGAAATCTAGTATATAGTAGAGAGGATATGGTTTGACATTATTTTGTAATGTGCTGATCATAATTATTTAATCACTGTCCTACTGTTCTGTGTTCATTAAACTAAAATATTGTAATAATGGTCAACACCTCCTTATGTGAACAACATATCTGATGCAAATTATGAAGGTTCACATGTTACATGCGTATTAATACGTTTGTAACGTTTCATCTCTCCAGCAGCAATACTGGTTTACGTACGCGCGACACAAATTTCCACTTACGGAAAAAGCAAATGATCTTAAGAGTATGACACATCCCCATGGACATTAAATATTTAAATCTTGAGGCTTAATGCCTGTTCACGGAATAGCTTATTGCTTCCACATAAGGCTCCTGGACGGCGGAGACCTCGAAAAAAGTCCTCGTTTTTTAATACGGTTTTGGTATTGTTATGTCTTTCTTCGTTATATTTAAATATGTTTCTCGGGTTATTGACACACATTCTTATAAATATATCATTGCGTGCAGCTGATCGCAATTTTTAAACTTGCATTGTTCACAATGATTATGGGTCGTGCATGTGACATGGCGTGTTATAGAAACATACTCCGTTTAGTTTTATGGTCGGTAATATAAAATCGTTTTGCAAAACTTTCAAATGATTATTTCATAGGCTCGGAGAACAATAGTTTCGTTCCTGAGTTCTCTGGAGCTTCATTGTTTGCTATATATTTTCTGCCTCAAAATAATCAAACTTAACAACGTATGTTTCGACACCGACTTAAACAGAGAAGTGAAGAAGTATTGATGCTGACAAGTAGATATTGTGGAAACCGAGAGAAAGATTATACAATTATGTAATACTAAATAAACCTGAAGTGTTTCAATATGCTTAAGTTTGTAGGATTTTGTATAAAATGCATGGAATTGCAGTAAGCAATCCTGACGTGTGTGAGTAAACTGTTGCATTTCGCAGCAATATGCACGAAATTATAATAGCCCCTGATTCTCATTTATTAGACTTATGCGGGCGTTTCGCATTGGCAATTGTTCGTGGTTCTGTTTCGGTTAGTCATGGGTAGTCTCCATGCACGATAAGTTTCTCCGAGGGGATTAGACGCTCATATTGCTTTAAACATTTGCATTTAATTTGTTATGCACATAGTAAATCAAGCTAATACTAATT
The DNA here is from genome assembly GCA_007657795.1 of Dreissena rostriformis. Lineage (NCBI taxonomy): Eukaryota > Metazoa > Mollusca > Bivalvia > Myida > Dreissenidae > Dreissena > Dreissena rostriformis. Next base: position 137,332 of record VMBQ01000129.1, read on the forward strand.
GCATATATTTGGATCATACATAATTGATAAAGATGAACAATAACATCATCAGATCCCCATAGGGGGGTTTAGTTTTAGGAAACTTGCCATTGAAGGAATCTAGAATAATTGGTGATCTCTCTCATGCGATCAATAATTGCACGAGACAAACAATTTGCACGTTGGCTTATGCATTTTAAACCCACCTGTTCACTAAATTCACATGTGTGCGTTTTACGTTATGTTTCGGACCAATATACGACAATTAACTCTGTTACTCCTTTTAGAAGTACAATATAACTTACGAGTGCAAGGGTAGTAATAGTTTAATGGTAATGAAATGTCAATGTTCAATGAACTTAAATTTCGTATTGTATGCTGTATTTAAATGAACGCCATGTGTACTCGATGTGCTTTCATGGAAACAATTAAGTCTCAAACACAAATGGGTGTTTAAGGCAAAATTATTTTGCTTTCATGTCAGATGTGTTCTTTAAAAACACTAAGGAATATTTGATAAAAATGTTATATGAATAATATAGGCTGGACTGAAGAAGAACATAAATATATAAATATAAATATATATATATATATAAATATATACATACATACATACATTGTATCTTTTTTTCCTGGTAAACATTATTTATTCTAATATTATTTCACATTATCTGCCAAAACAATATGTACTATTTTAATGTTCGCTCATTATTAGTATTAAAACGGATCGTCATCGATATTATTTCCAGTGAAAAGTATTGAATAAACGTTCAGTGCAATATAAGAAGTTTCTTATAGAAGCATTATAAAGGAGCCACTAACATGAAACTGGTATTCAAACGAATAACAGTGTGATGTTAGTATTTGCCTTAATGATTGAATACACATCAATTATTTACTGTTACGACATTCACTATATAATGATTATAAGAATAATACATCCATAAAAGTATGGGTTTACATATACACACTATTATATGAATATATTTTTTTTTATCCCCATGCTTTTTGAAAAAAGGTGGGCCCCCGCCCACATAGACCACACCCACCCAAAATTGCCTTTTACTATAATTTCTTCATTTCTACACCATTCACTTCAAATTGATACTGAACCTCTCTTATGACAATACGGTTAATCTCAGCTATGCATGGCCCCATTACCAACCCTGGGGCCCCGCCCACATAGACCACACCCACCCAAAACTGCCTTTTACTATAATTTCTTCATTTTTACACCGATTCACTTCAAATTGATACTGAACTTCTCTTATGACAATACGGTCAATCTCAACTATGCATGGCCCCATTACCAACCCTGGGGCGCCCTGCCCACATAGGTCACACCCACCAAAACTTGCCTTTTACTATAACTTCTTCATTTCTACACCATTTCACTTCTAATTGATACTGAACTTCTCTTATGACAATACGGTCAATCTCAACTATGCATGGCCCCATTACCAACCCTGGGGCGCCCTGCCCACATAGGTCACACCCACCGAAACTTGCCTTTTACTATAACTTCTTCATTTCTACACCATTTCACTTCTAATTGATACTGAACTTCTCTTATGACAATACGGTCAATCTCAACTATGCATGGCCCCATTACCAACCCTGGGGCACACCTAGGTCAAACATTCGGTGTGGGGATACGCGTCGGCCTCTGCCGCGCCATTTCTATTTTAATGTTGGTTTCGGATGTGCAATAATTTATATAAATTATAACACAATTAAATGAAACCCTTTAATAAACGACAATGA
>VMBQ01000129.1:140193-369853 GCA_007657795.1 Dreissena rostriformis
AATCTTTAAAGCGGGACTGTACGATTTTTACATGTGTTAAATTTTAATATATTGATTAAATTATGTTACGATGACTCAAAATAGGCAATAAAAATTATACTTTGAAGACGAATTTCATAAAATGCAGCAAAGACAAGTTAGCGCTGGTTAAAGCCGATGCCGACACTTTTACTCGTATTTGTAAGGAAACAAAATTGTGTCTTTGTGTCGTATGAACGAATCTGCACTAAAACTAAATTTAGATTCACATCGTACATGCATGATATACATGCTGGCTTATTTGGCTTCCAGCCATTTAAGCTTTCAGATTTAAATATCTGGCTGATTTCGCATTTTTCGACACATGTTCTTCTTAACTTTTATTTTAATTTATATTGAAATATATGTATACTAATGTGTAACACATTTTATATAAATTCATTTTTATTTGACAAAATCGTACAGTCCCGCTTTAACCTATGTAAACCAAATGTAACGTGGGTGAAATTGATGTAATGTGTTACTTTCGGTTTCATTTCTATGATCGTGTGATTAAACACCAAACTATTCTATTGCTACTGATGAGCTGAATATACAAATGAATGGAATGTAGATACAGATTGGGTCAAATAAGTATGTCGTGTGGAATAGTACACCATTGGGTCCTTTTACAATAATTTATATCGTAAATCTGATTACTGAGTGCTTCATTACTGACTAAAACTAAAGGGCGTATACGGTCTAGAGTCGCTTAGATAACATATAAATAGTTGTAGGCTTGAGATAACATGAGATCCCTTATATATGCATAATTATTATTATTGCAAATTGTAATATATATATTACTTATTTATATTTCTAATTAATATATCTAAACATCCACTTTTTGATTTTGGACAACAAGTGTTCATATTCATGACAAAAAATGGTAAAGTGATAAAAAACAATAAAAAAAACACACACAAAACAACAATGTAATAGTTGTTGCAATTAGGTAATATTGGTCATTTAAGAGCAATTTTCAAATGCTGTATTGAATCGATATTTTTTAAGTATCGTGTTTTATAAGTCAATCAACATAGACTTCTGATACGCATTAATCTAAAATACGAGTGAAAGCCACGATTTAGAAAGACAATTTTCAACCTATAAGGTGAAAGTATATGGTTCTGAAAATCGTTTACATATAATAATTTATATGTAATGAGAACTTTATTTTCAAATGCTGTTCTCTGCTTGAGGAAATGAGTTTTTTTATATTTCTTTTCATCAATATTTACAACGATGATAATGGCATTCATAATTAAGATCATCCAAAATCATAGATGAATGAAGAAATATTAATGAAACCGAAATGATATCATGTTAAACCTTGTAAATTGCACAACCAGCTTAATACGTGAGATAATCCTAATAATGTATCCATGAAGAAAAAAAAACAATTGTTTATCAGGGTATAAATAAGTAGTTTAATATTATCTTTTAGGCCACAATTATGTTTTTGTGAAAAGTTGAATTATTTGTATCTGGCATAACATTTACCAGGTGATAACAGTTCATTTCACGTCCAACAGATGCCTGTTTTGGTTTCCATTTAAACAATCAAACACAGCAGGCCATTTGTACAATATATGCTGTCGTTGTTTTTGTGAAAGTTCTTCCAATCAAACACTGCAACACGCATTGTTAGTTTTTTTTTATCAGTTTGTTGTTCATCGCACTGTTTGACCTTGTATTATCCAAATACATGAAGAAACATCATCAGAAAGAAGAAACAGGAATTTAACAAAAGAAAGTGCGTAAAAGGGATACAAATCACACATCAATGATGATTACGTTTCCTTAACAAATACTTATTTCAAATGTGTTGCTTTATACTGGTTCTGTGATCATCATACTTTAACACATATATAACATATATAACAAATACATTGCGAACATTTATTAAAGATAAGTGAATGGTGTTGCTTTCAGTGTCAATAATTCATTACTTAAAAACACGTTTCATATGGTTTTAATATATTTTGTATTACCTTTATCAACAGGCTTTTGAAGTACAATATATTTTACTTCATCTTCTAACTAAACAAATCATTCAGTTCGAAGATCTCGTAAATGACCTTATCTGTCTTTATTCATCGATATTTAATTAGCGAATTAACATCGCCAACGACATCGAGATCAAGACATGACTCCATTTATTGGTATTGGTGCTGATAATTCATCCGCCACCTTTAACGCATAATACAATTACTCATATTCGAACCTAACGATGATTTCATCGATTATGGCCGCTTGAATGTTTTGGGATAGAATGGCATTACCACTGAACATGCAGCTATAGGATGGGCATTGATTAGGAAACGTGTCTCTGCTAAAATACTTAAGTTCCGCTAAGTTCCATGTATGTATGCGGTTTCAGTTGTCATATTGATGGCCATGAGAATTGCTGGAAATTTCATCGCGCTTATAGCTTATAGATTACTTGTTTATTAGCAAGTGACGTGCATACGCGGAATTTATATTGTAAATAGTTTCTGTATATCGCATTAACAGTTTCAGTCTGTTATTAAACTGTTCGCAGTATGCATTTTAACAAAATAGCAAAATCCCAGTCCCCATAAGACACGTGTATCCAGATAAGCCCATACCTAAAGTGTCTCAAATCTACACTAATATGTTACAAATGGATCGAAATACCCTAAAACGTAGTTTCATCATCGCAATACGTCATGGGCTCTATGTGACACACGTTTAAGACTGTTCTTTTTTTCTAAACAAATCTACACAATATCCATTAATTTGGTAGTGTCAAAAGACAAACGGACCAACAAATGGAGGTGTCCAAGTTCATTTACTCGTTTATATGTTTGTAAAGTGTGCTCCTTTAGATGAAGTATTTTTAAGCACGCGCAACATATGTGAACGTTTTATTTCACAATTCTCAAAATTGGTAAAATCTCCTGATATATCACATCGATGCGAACCAAATTATGGAGGTGCGCATGTAACATGCTGGTTACTATATTTGCAAAGTGTCCTCAAACTAGCAGCATTTATTTGCTGATTTATGAGCGAAACGACAACCCGATTCATGGAAATTAAAACAAGGTCTGAAGACAGATATGTACAGAACGACATATCCCCATGTATATCAAATATTCATCTCGAGGTTTTATGCGTGTTCACAGACGAATTTATTGTTTCCAGATATGACTCATAAAAGAAAGATACTTTGACAAAATTGATTAAGTGAAAGTCTGTTTCGTGTTTTGTATCTGTGTATTTAATCCGGCAAGAAACACACTTAAGCTCAGAACTTTATAAGAATACAAACACGCTGATGTTCGTATACAACAAAACTACAAGAAAAGAATTTTGCAAACATTTTTTAGAAAGACTATTTGAGAAATAATATCCGAATGAAACGAATCTTAACTTTCATAAACGATTTGCCATAATCTTATCAATAGCATTAAACAGATTTACAACTGTTAAAGTTTACCAAAACCTTTGATCCATGCACGAGCTAAACATGCAATTATTTTAAAATTGAAGATACAAACAAACTTTATTTCATTCCATGAAAATATATGTCTTTCATTGGTAGTCGTCATGTCCAATAATTAAGTTTAAGGTAATTTTGACGCACACATCCCTTTTTAAGCATTTCTGTCTGAACGAATTCTTACAAGCTAATATTCACTGCATATATTCAGATATTATGGGTTTTATTTTAATTCTTCCCCTAATCCGACTTACAATCCTTTGTCCGTTTGCTATACATTCAGTCAATTATTCAGTTATCACTTATGCATATATTCATCATACTTGATCCATCTGTCTTACCATCTACCCAACTAATTGCATTGCACAGAAAGTTGCAAGCTTAGTTAATAACAAATCACATCCAAATAGTTTTTTTCTGCCATTTGAGATTTCAACAGGCATACAGGAGAATATAAATAGAAACATCGCAACGATTTATATCGATAACTGCAACTTAACAACTTAAATGTTCTACGTATTGTGTTTAATTGTAGCTAGTACCTTCTGCTTTCCAGCCCAGTTAAATTTCACTTCATCTAATGTACGAACAAGTGCGTTTTAGATATCACGCAATAATCTTATCTGTCATCATTTTTGTACTATGTATAATACAGACTGGAAGCAAGTTAACAGTTACTAGAAAAGTCTTTATCTATTGACAGCAGAGAGGGCTATTATACATATATAGCGTGTGTTGAGAACCTTTTTTTATGTACACAAACTGATTGAAATTAGAAGTAAAAGAGTATCCCGCGGTCTATTTTGGTGAAATTGTGTAGCAAAATATGTTAACGTGAGGATTGTAAGATTTTCATTGTCACAAATTATCTGAGTGTATTTGCTTATCATCGTACTCATATATCGCGCGTATAATAATATGTATACTATTTAAATGCCAACTGTTTAGCCGTGGAGTTTTAACAGTGATAGAACATTGTATTGACTCCCACATGTTAATATTCTGTTTAATATTCTGGAACAAACATTCCTATCATTTTTATCACACCAATATGTCGATGTTTCGGCGCAATAACAAGTAACCGTTCGCCATATTACCGTTCGAGTATCATTGTCTCAGATTGAGGTTTTATAAAACGCATCGCTCAAGGCTATCTTAGATGCGTTAACAACTCAAAGTCTGATATCGTCTATAATAGTGTGTATATTCTGACATTCAGCATTAATTGAACGCCCTCATGCGTTTTAATGTTCTAAAACGCTCAGAAAAAATTATTCGTTCACGTGTGAAAGTAGTTTAAAAATATGTTAATTACAGATAGTATAACTTAAATTGCGTATAATATGGCTTTATGTTCATACATTTACTTTGTAGTTTATGTGAGTTCATGGAAAGATTAAGTCTTGAACGCAAATAATGCTCGAGGCGCATTATTTTGAATTTTTGTCGGATGTGTTCTTCAAAAACATTTCGGGATATTGAATCCGAAAGTTAATGGAATACTCTAGGCGTAACTGAAAAAGAAGTCCATAGACAAACATGATTTATTAACCTTATATACATTATTATTTTTTCTTGGTAAATATATTTTTGTTTTGCATTATTTGACAATCTCTTCCAAAACAGTATGTTCTAGTTTAATGATCTTATATTATTTGTAACAATCATCTACGTCAATGATTTTATTTCCAGTAATAATTTATTTTTACATATACAATGATGTATTAATATCACTGGTTATCAAACGAAAACCAGTGTCCTGTGCTTATCTGCCGTCATTACTAAATACAGTCAATACATAATTGATGCGCTTGGGCAGTCATGTGATGATAATCAAGATCATATATAATTTAAAACATGGCTAAGCATACACAAAATGTTATATTAATACAACAACGCTTTAATTAAATTTATTTAAAAGGTATAATTAATTCATGTATTATATTTATAGTAGCAGTAACAATTGCAAGTAGCAATAGAAGGAGAAGTATTACATGCAGTAGGAGTATAAGAACAAGTAGTAGTGTAAGTTGTTGCGGTATTAGTAGTATATACAGCGGAAGTATTATTTTAGCAACAGTAATTATGATTGTTGAGTCTTAAGAACTGTTAATTTGAATTGAACTAGATATAAATATTTTCAAAATAAATTTCACTGCCGTAACCCAAATTCGACGACACCTAAATTCGATAATGTTTTGTTTTTATCGCGTCATCGGAATTCACGCGAGATTTAAAAAATAAAGGTCGTTTATGTTTTTCCCGCGGTCTACTTCCGCTTTACGCTCCCGATGATTTCCAAAAATAATAGAGATTTCTTATATTTTTCAACGCATTCGCTCTGATAATTACTTTTCTTCAAATCTGACTAATAATGCCTACATATGTACCCGTTTTCTTACTGAAATGGTTCGTAGTACACTGCATTGTCTGCCATTGATGGTAAAGATAGTAAAAATCACGTGATATGACTCACTCGCTCAACACTTGAAAAATATACGGAAAGTATAATTAAGTAATTAATTTAGAACACGAAGCACATAATTGGCAATTAAGGGCATTTTGGTTATATTTTTTTTTTTCATTTTATTTTCAGAATACTGATACAAAAAGAGGCCCATATAAAAGAAATCAGATTATGACCACATAAAGATAGTTCAGTGGGGACAATGTGACACTTTCAACAAGTGGGTCCACTTGACATTCTGCAAAAGAGTGAAAGTACTCAGACGTGGTGATAGTTTTCTCTGTCCCACATGTTGCAAAGCAGAAGAGTGATCAATAACTATTAAACACCTCCCTTAATAAGTTCAATTTAGTTTAAGTTATCAACTTTTGACTTTTACTGTTCATGTTATTGGAAATTGCTGTATAGCCCAACATGTATTGACCTCTATGTTGAAGAGAACATCCACCAATCAAAACCGTCGAATTTAGGTGACCTTTCATTCACACTGGAAGTGAGTGATATGCCGCCAGTTATGTTGTCAAGTTACGATAAAATGGTTGTTCATCGACTTGGAATCAATCCAAAGTAATAACACTAAGTTCATAGTTAATGACTGTGTGATTTAACAGTTCAATGGTGCTTTCATTTATTTGTTATTGTTGCGTGTATCTGTAACATCGTCGAATTAAGATTACACCGGGATATATGGTGTATCATTATTTTTAATGAATATTGTAGCTGAAGTATTTACAAGAACTTCGTAGATTATTCTTTGAGAAAGAACTTGTAGCCGTCTTGTTTATCTCGATATGGAAAACACATGAACCACAATTTGCGACAGAATAGAAGAGAACCGTTATTCCTAGCAAGTGACATATCCCCCCAAACAAAAAACAACAACACCAACACATACAAATAATTAAAAAAAACACTAAATACTAAACTCTAAAGAAATAACCATTTTACAGCGCAACAAAACAGCACCATAGAGTAACCCATAAAAAATAACACGCAGTAATAAACTGGAATCAATGCAATGTTTATTGCAAAAAATGCTATGGCTTCAACCGGGTCTTTGGTCATTAATCCTCGAACTAAAGCCAGAATAAACCATTTAAAAGTCAATGAAAAGCAACCCTATAACCTTAATCAGTGGTTATTGAAACAGTATCGCCAGATAAATCTTCTGTAGTAATTGATGTTTTTAATCAGTAGTTCATTCAAACAGGAAATATTTTAAGCAGGATCGCAACTTTCAGCGAAGTATATTGCAGGCAAAAACATGTTACACAAATTAGCATTCACGATTTCAAAAAATAATCAAATTTCTAATCAGTTACTAATAAATTAAATTTAACACAACATGTAACATTGATGAACCAAACTTGAAAAGCCTATTTAACAAAAATAAATGCTGAAATGACGGCCGTTGAGCTCATCCAAGTCTGTCATAAATATAATACATCAATAACCACGGCATTATCCCATCGGATTCTGCACAATTAGATTCACGTAGTAAATCCTCACGATTATTGTGTGGCAGTAATCATATACTTTGCCATGCAAATTGGATGAATTGGCTTTATTTCGTAGATTGCATTTGTTTGTCTACTGGGATAATTACGTTTCTGACATGACATTATGGACAAAAATCGATTAAGAAGTACAGTAACATATAAAAAAGGAGAAATTCTTCCTACACGTTATGCAGATCAACGACAATATTTCTCGTCACATTAATATATTTGGAGCTGTATTGTTTCGTGTTATTGGGTCGTGATTCGTGGATTAACATGTGAATTGTATGATATCTCATAAATTGAATTTGTCTTTTTTTGCTAGATATATAGGTAACACTAGTCGTTCACGGCTCTTTTACGTTTTTAATGTCGAATTCGTATATAAGTTGCTATTCTACTTATATCCAAACAAAAACACATACAGTATGGTTTAAACATTTTGCTTTTTATTAACAAACAAGAAATTTAGTGTTTACTACCAGTGTTAATATTCATTTAAATGACAAAACATTGTTATAGTGATGAAGCAGACGTTTAAGCCATATGTCGAACCCAAAAATGTTCGAAATGACGGCCGTTGAACTCATCCAAGTTTGTCATCAATAAAAAAGAAACACAACGGCATTATCCTATCGGCATCTGCATAATTAGCTACGCGTTGACGATCATCCCGATTATAATGTGGCAGTAATAATACACTATGATCTGCAAATTGTATGAGTGGTCTTAAATTCTTAGAATGCGTCCATTTTGACAACCAGTGTTCATATTGATGACAAAAACTGTGTCTATTTGTTATCATGGTGAAATGAACCATCGAGAATAAAATCAACGCGTGTTATGGTAATTCAAAGTAGGTTAAATTTGTCATTTAAGAAGCAATTTCAAAATCGTTTTGAATTAATAATATATTGCGTTTCATCAGAAAACATGCAGATACGGGTTGGCATGAATTAACATTCTTATAAGTGGATGAATACTTTTTTTATCGTGAATCCTTAAGGACTTAAATTTTAATCCGGTTTATATACTGATGCCGTCATATGTGTAAGTGGTCGTTTTAACAGTCGTAGGGATACCTGGACATTTAATTGCACTTAAATTGTAACTTTAAGCGACTATCACGAACCGTAGCACTACTGCGCATGTCATCATCGCTCTTCCAATGATTGATTTGCCTAATTGTTGTATACATATACAAATAAAGATAGCATTGATAACGTCGTTTTGGACTTTTTACCACCCCGGTTCATGCATGCAACTTTTCGAGATTTCTGTTTGCTTGGAAGAAGAACACGTCCTCGTTTATCCTTGTCGCCGTTACGGTTGATCGCTTCCGGTCAATATGCATGCCAATTAAGATCGGATGCCCACATTAAAAGCGACAGTAATCTGCGAAATTATAGCTTTTTGCACACTGTGTTCAACTAACACCACGTTTATTGGCTATTCAACGTTATATACACTTTTCGACACTACGAAGGTATAACCCACACGAAAACCTGTTAAGTTGACGACATCGTTGTAAATACACATACACCATTTATGATACTTATTTACTTTTTCACGGGGCATCTTACAGTGTTGTTCATTCTAGTTGTACTATACTCATGGATTGGATATAGTCTTCCTAGAGGATTAAATGTTTTACGCAATGAAATAATTCTAACGAAAGGGTTGCTCCAGAAGAACAATAGCACGTATTCCATGGCGTCATTTATAGTGCAGTTTACGACACCGTCACGAAATATGTCTTTAGAGTCGGATATAAACAATTATTGCAAAACGAATATAAAACTGAAACGTTCCATGAGCACAATCTCTAGTCAAGAAATGAGTCTTACACGTCGTCATTGAGGTGAAGCGTTTCGAACAAAACGCATGACCTTTATGTTATTTTTAGTGACGTCGGTGTTTGAAATAAGTTTTATACCATATTTAGTGATAGTCAGCCTACGACAATATGATCCTGGCTTTGAGACAAGACAGACGACAGCTAAGAAAATGGCTTTCATGTTTTTCCTAGGGCTTAACCTTATAAACAGTGCAGTCAATCCGGTTATTTATTGTTTCTATAACCAGAATTTTAGACACGGTGTGAAAAGGTTTTATAGAAGCATACGTTATCTGGTATATAGATAGGATAAGGTATGAGATGATTTTTGTTAGTTGATGATTATAATTATCAAATAACTAGCATGCAGTTTTGTTTTATTATATTTAAATCTACTTGAATGTTTTACAATAACGGACAATACATTGTATACGTTGAATTATATTAACACGTTTGCTGGGAAGTATCATATCAAATAATTTATGTATCCAATCGATAGCCAAATATTTTATAAATTAATATGTCAGTGTAAAATATGTGTTTAGTTGTGTATCGCCGGAATAAAAAAATCGAAATCAAGTAAATCAGACGGAATTAAACGAGGTATCTTGTTTTCGAAAGTTATTTTTAGATTGTTCAAATACAATTTACACTATTGTTACAATACGTATCAACTTATTCAAGCTACGTCTAGATAGCGTATTAACACCATAGGTCTTCACAATAAATGCAAATGCAATTAAATATCATAGGATGTTATTAAGATGTCGAAACGATTGTAACCGCATTGTTTGTTATATTGAATGTGCAAAACATGCAACTGCAGAATATGGTGTTTTTATTATTGATAAAAATGAGTTAAAATGGGAAATAATGTGGTTCCCTGATATTTGATATCGAATAAGATCTCATCGGATGCAAACAAATGCTCAAGTGGGCAAAACGGTTGTGATTCGTGATTTTAATTATAATGTTAGGATCGTTTGATTAAACATATGTTAAAATTATTTTATACCTATTTATCCATTTGGCCTACCATCTATCCGACCAGTTGCAATAAATGGGAATCTTGCCTCCTATCTACCCGACCAATTGCATGACCCATATATGAACAAGCTTACTTTAAAAAATAAATGACATACACGTGCTATCTCTTTTAAATATTAGTGTCCAATGGCATAATAAGGAAGATATTATATTTAGGACAAACAGAATGATTTCTATTGACAAATTTAAATTTGAAAAAGTAAATGTACTACCTGTTTATTCCAATTGTTTTAAGTGTAGCTAGTACATTCTGTTTTCCTACCAATCAAAATGCCAATATACGTCAGCTTATATACTAGCAAGTTCGTTTTTGCAAAGAGAAAACGTAATTGAATGCACCCTGTAAATGACAAGACTAATATCCATAGTGCTGAAGCCAATGTTTTAGGCGTATGATAAAAACATAAATGCCCAGAATGACGGCCATCAAACTCAACCAAGTCTGTCAAATGTACAAAAACAATGACAACGGCATTCATTATTCCATCGGCTTCCGCTTAATTAGATACAAGTTAGAAATCTTCAAGATTATTTTGTGGCCGTAATCTTATATAACGTCAAGCATTGAATGATTGGTCTTAGTTTCTTAAATTGCGTTTGTTTGTTTGTTTGCGATTGTTTGTCTCCTGGGAATATAACGTTTCAGATATTGCATCAGGGACACATATCGAATTAGATGTCTTATTACGGGTTAGAAGGAGGATTTCGTCCCACACATTATGAAGATAAACGACAAAAAAATGGTTACGTCACCTTAAGTTATTTGATTTTTTTTTCTTGTAATTAAGTCGTGGTTCGAGGACTAAAAAGTAAAGTGTATGTCGTCTAAGGAATTTACTTTGTGATATTTAATAGTAATATAGATAACACTAGTCATTCACAGTAATTTAATGCGTTTGGCGTTGTTTGGCAAAGCCAAACCGTGGAGTTCACACATTTAGTGTCGCATTCGTAGACAAATTATTGTTGTACCTATATTTGAACAACAACACCCATACAAAATGGTGAACTATAACCAAGCAGTCTTTGTTGATTTTACTAACAGTGTTAATATTCATTAAACAAAATGTGTCCATGTATAATCCTGGTAAAAAACAAACGGCGCGTGTAATTGTTATTGCAATATAAAACTATATTTAATAATATTTGCAGTTTTCACATAGTAGTATATTGAATTCACAAAATATTTCATTGTAGCGCGTTTGACCAGTCAATCAACAGGTAACTGTGAATGTAAACTATGATAGTGGTAGCCGCGAATTAGACAGACAGAAAATTGTTAAGAGATNAAAAAAATATGAAAACACAATTAATCATCCTAATCCGTTTAAATTGCACAGTAAGATATATAATTAGTGGGATACCGAATTATCCATATCATGAACACAACTTTTATTATTTACTGTTAATGTATTAACTAGAAGTGAAGTATTTTTTTTGAAGACATGATTATATTTTTGTTTTAATTAATATTAGTTTTATGTTATGTAATTTCAAAGGTTTAACTTAAATAGCGTATTTTAAAATGTATTTATATGAACGTGTTGTGTTCTTGATGTGAGTTCATATACACGATTAAGTCTTAGACGCAAATCGTTATCAAGGCGAATTATTTTGCAGTTATATCGGACATTAAGCCGTGATATTGAATTCAAAATGTTATGGAAAAATACAGAATGAACTGAAGTAGGACATTTCCAGTGAATATTTATGAATTGACGTCCATTGTAATATAATATGTTTATTATAGAAACATTAATACGATACCAATAATATATACAAATTACTGGTTATCAAAAGAAAACAATTGTCCTGTTTTTATAAATGGTTATCAGTGAAAGCAGCCAATGTAAAATTGATATGACATTCACTTAATGATGATAAAAGTATAACATATTCATGAACAGATGGCTAAACATATACGCACTATTATATAAATACATAAATTGTTAAAAGGTTGTATTAACAAATATATTTACTGAAATATTGTTAGTTATAGTACAGCAACAGTAGTAACTAGTTGGAGTAGGAGCTATACTTGATTCGTTATTAGTTGAAGTAGCAGTAGTAGTAGACTTTGTTGTAAAATTAGCAGTACCACGAACAGTAGTAGCAGAAACTGATGTGAAATTAATATTATAAGATGAAGAAGAAGTTATAGTAGTTAGCATTATCGTTGTTCAAGTACTGATGTGTTGAAGCTTCTCAAAATAAATAATACTCTGTGTTGTAGCATAATTTTAACTCAATACATTTGATACACGATTTAAGAGACCATCTTTGTTTATTTATTAAGAAACCAGTTAATTTATATCTTAATATGGACTACCAGTGGACCAACATTTGCGACATAATAGACAAGAACCTGTATTTCTATCAAGTGAAATACCACCTCCCCAAAAAAGCGAAAATAAAAGAAAGACAACAAAACAACAACAAAACGAACAAAACCATCAACACAAAATAAAAGAAACAGTCATAATAAAACGAAACAATACAGCACCAAAAAGAAACGCATAACAATAATCCCGCGTTAATATAGCTGTGATATACGCAGCGTTGAACGTTTAATGAAAACACAACTTTGATTGAAACATTAAACATTAAGCAGTCTAATCCACCCAACGTAACATATAAGTAATTCAACCATCCTTACAAGATAAATCCTTCTGTAGTAATCGATTAATTAATGTTTTGTTTATTAATACAGTAAGAATTCTTATGCAGCATGGCAACTTTTGGCCAAGTCTGTTGCATTCAAAAACATCTTACATAATGTTAGTTAATTTCATGCATTTGAACACTTACCAAGTCTTGCTCCAAAATACAAAACAATAACACCGTCATTACCCTTTCGGTTTCCGCACACGTTTATACACGTTGATGATCCCCACGATTTAATTGTGGCAGTATTAATATACTATGTCATGCAAATTGGATGAGTGGTCTTAGCTTCTAAAATAGCTTTTGTTTGTCTCTTGAGAATATTACTTTTCTGACATGGCATAGGCAGCTCGATTAGTGTGAATACTTACGGATAAGAAAGAGGAATTCGTTCCACACGTTATAAAGATAAACCACATTATAATATGTCACCGTTAGATATTTGTAATTGCATTAGTCGAGGATTGATAGTATTTTACACATTGTTTTTAACAGTTTTATTGCATTATTTCAATATTTACAGTTCTCCAAAGATGACACTTTTTGTTTCGTGATATTAAGACGTGGATAATGGATTAACAGAACAGAACAGAACAGAACAGAACGTTATTCATATAACTAGAACAAGTCTAGCTTATCGTTATATATACAAAACTGACAATATATAAGCAGTAAGCACATGCACAATAATGCGAAAGTAAACAACATAGTATATAACAAGGTGTAAGTAAAAAATGCTCATAAATGGCACTTTACCTCGGGACCTGAATGTGACATGTGACATGTTTACACATTATATAGATAACACTTGTCATTTAAGGTAATTTTATGGATTTGGTATCGTGGTTTGGCAAAGCTTCACTATGGACTACACACGTTTAGTGGCGTATTCGCAGACAAGTTTATGATATAGTTATATTCGAGCAAAACAGACAACATAACAAATTGTGAACTGGTTTTGCTTTATGTTGCTCAACAGGCAATGCCCTTTTAGACAACCAGTGTTCTATTTCATTTCAGAATTTTTTCGATTTATAATCCTGGTAAAATAAATAAAAAAGAAAAATCAACAACAATAATCGACCCGTGTAAAAGTAAGTGCAATCAAGTGATATGTTTCATTGTAAAAGCAATTTTCACATACAGTAATGAATAGAAAATTTATTCGTGTTTTATCAGTCAATCGAAAACGATTGCTGATACGCATTAATATAACATACAATCGTGTAAGACACTATTTAAAAAGCCAAACAGTTCTTCAGCGACCGATAAATACTTATAATAAAAAAACAATCTGTAAAAACATTGCTATATATATTATTGAAATGGGACTTAATTTGGCGATGCTTTTTTTCGTGTTTCGAAAATCTGTATTTTTATTTATTTGGATGAATATTATAACGATTTCGATGTTTTTTGTTATGAATACCAGCAAGAATGATACAATAATGGATAAAAAGTAATGAAAACAAAATGATATCCTTTTAAAATCTAAAAGTGCAAAACCAATTAAATTAGTGAAATAACCCTTTGATCAATCCATGCAAAAACTATTCATTGTTTATCCAACAAAGTATAGTTAGTAGTCCAGTATTCTCTTTGTTGAAATTATTATATTGTTTTGAAAATATTATTTATTTGTAGCTGGGTTAACATTTACCAGGCGATCAGAGTATCTTTGAAGTCCAGCAAATTCTTGGTTTGGTCATTTAACCAATCAAATAAAGCAGGCCATTTTCTTCCAATAAAACAATGCACCCTTATTCTTAGCACGTCAAATGGATTTTACTTCATCTTCTAACTAGGAAAAATCATCCAGTCAGAAAAACTCGGAAATGATATGTATTCGTCTGTAAGGATCGATTAAGTTTATTAGCGCATTAATTTTGTCAGTGCCATCGAGATCAAGACATGACTCGATATATTGGCATTGAAGTTGACAATTCATCCGCTACCGTTTACACATAATACAATTACTCATATTCAAACCTAACATGTATCTCATTGAATATGACCGCCTTTAACTTTTTCGGAAAATGTCGTTACCAGTGACCATCCAGCTACGGTCGTGACGTAGTTACAACAGGAAACGTGTCTCTGATAAAGGCTTTGTTTCTCGTGCATTCGTAAGATACTTGAATTCAATTAAGTTCCATATACTGATGTCGCCACTTCTGTAAGTTGTCATATGATGGTCATGGCAATTCCTGGAATATAATCGCGCGTATAGCATATGCGACTTAACTGAAGCACAGTACTGCTGCGTATTTCATTATCACTCAGGCACTAACGCTGTGATAAATTGTTGTCTAACAATAGAAATAGCGTTGAAAACGCAGTTGTGGACTTTTGACCACCCCGTTGTGCTTCAATAAACAACACGTCATCGTTTATCCTGGTCGCCATCGCGGATGATCGCTTCTGGTCAATACGCACTTAAGCCTCTGTTTTTAACATTAAAAGTCAAATTAATCTATGGCTGTAGTCCCCTTTGCGCACTGTTTTCAACTATTCCCATATTATTAGCAATGGAACATATTTGATCTTATAACTTATGTTGTGTTAAATTATGCAACATTTGATCCTCAGACAATAATTGCGATTGTATTACTGATAACTGAGTACTTTAATACTGATATAAATGAAATATAAATATTTTCTAGGCTTTCGATTACATGAAAATTGGATCAAATATTGAGGCGCGCAAGTTCACATACGGGTGAATATATGCTTTGTGTTTCCCTGTTTATTTTTAGTTACGCATGAACTACGTTCAACTTTTCTTGTCGAACAAATCGAAATAAAATGATGAAGCAGCGGGCGCTTGTTCACATTCTGGTTACTATGTATGCAACATGTCCTCCCTTCAGCAGCAACATTTGATGAGGTCCGCGCGACACACAAATCCGACTTACGGAAAAGGCAAATAATCTTAAGAGAGCTCTGCCCATCAAGACATATCCCTATGATCATTTAATAGTTAAATCATGATGTTGTACTTCTGTTCACGGAATAGTTATTTTGCCTCCACGTGTAGCTCCTGGAAGTCGAAAACTACGACTCAACGTTACAATTTTAAAAGTCCTATTTTGTATTTAGTGGCGTTTGTATCCGTGCTTTGAGCACACAAAGGAAAGAAATGAATAATAACTTTGTTTAAAAAAATGATGTATACAATGAGTGATTTTTATTCATTTTAACAATAGAACACTGTTTTAAAGAGTATGCTTCGACACGATTTCTAACCACTCAACTATTACAATGTAATTGATGTTGTCGGGGAAATCATAATTAATATGGAACTTGTATTAATGCTGACAATTAGCTATTGCGGGAACCGCGTAGGAGCTTTTATAGTTGTGCAATAACAAATACACTAAATGTTTCAGTTGTAGGACTTATGTATAAAATGTATGCATGAATTTGAGAAATCTAATAGCATTTTTTTTTATCTGATATGATAACGTTCTACGAGGGGAAAAAAACTCACACATTCCTTGTGAGGTTTTCATATGTTATGCAAATATTGATGCAAGCTAAAATTCATTGCATATATTTATATGATATTTTTTTCTCAATATTCCTTTCGACTGACAAACGATTATCAATCCCTCCGTTTGAAATTAATTAATTTTTTATTCACCACTTATTCATATACTTTAACATAGTTATCCATTTGACCTACCATCTATCAGACCAATGTAATTATACAGAAATCCTGCCCACTAACTACCCCGCCAATTGCATGACAACACTATGTACAAGCTTAGCTTATAATACATCACAATCGGAAAGATTTTAACATACATAATGGGGAAGATACGGTACAGACGACAAATGAAACGAGTAACAAATTGCATGTAAGTACAAGTTAGTTTTAGATTTTACGAGCATAGATCGTTTGACATTATCTTTGGTTTATGTATAATATAGCATATAAGCAAGTTAACAGTTTCATCTATTAAAAGCGGAGCGGGAATGATAAATTGTTCGAAACATGTAAAATGGGCCGAAACAGTCTTGATTTAGAAGCTAAACAGATTTATATTTTGGTGTAATTTCGTTGCACAATATGTTACATATAAAGAATTTAAGAGGCGTCCTTGGTCACAAGTTAGTTATATCCGAAGATGCATAATTACATCATCAAATTCCATGGGATGTTTGGACTAGGAAAAGTTCTTTAAGTTTTAGGAAAAGTACAATTTCTGCGATCATGGCATGTGGGTTTATTGGCGATCTCTCTCTCGTGCGTTCAATATTTGTATGAGAAAATCAAGTTCCACACAGGCTAACGCTTTGTAAACTCACGTGTACAATGATTTTAAAAGGTATGATTATTGTACATATTGTGAGTGAATAAAGCAGTAGTAGTAAGTAGTAATTATAGAAGAATAAATACTAGATTCAGTGGTAGCATAAGTAGCATTAGCAGAAGAAGCTGTGTTGGAATTATAAGGATAAGAGGTAGTCGTTGTATAAGTTGTCGCATAATAAATAATATAAGGAGCAGTAGTAATAGAAGTTTTGGGTGAAGTTATAGTATAAGGAGCAGCAGTAGGTCTATTAGCGAAATGTGTGATAACTTTGGTTGTTCAGTACTGACATTTTGAATGAAACTCAATTTTAAGATTTTCAAAATAATGAATACATATTATTTAAAAGACCAACATAGGTTATTCTTTGAGAAAAAGAAAGAAATTGTAGCCAGTTTATTTGTTATGTATGATCCAGCATATACGAAATATATATTTAGCAAGTGAAATACCCCCTCCCCTCCAAAATAAAAGACAACAACAAAAAACAACAACAAACAAAAACACAAATACACCAACAACAAAACGAATGACAGAAACTATTATTATATAACGTAAAATAATGTACAAAATATAACTAATAACAAGAAATGCATTTAACTGGGATAAACGGCACGTTGAACGCTCAATGCAAACAACTATTATTGCAAAACTTAACACTTCCAAGTTTCTTATCAGTTATGGATAAATAAATTGGACACAGCATGTGAATGCCAAAAAAATACAATTGTAATATTGATGAAATAAAACGGCTCGGTCGTCTGTTTAAAACAAAAACAATCAAAATGACGGCTCTTGAACTCATCCGAGTTTGTCTTTAATACAAATACAATTGCACAAGCATTATCAGGTCGTCCTCCGCACAATAAATACACGTGGAAGATCCTCACGAATATTATTTGGCAGTAATAATATACTATGCAATGCAAATTGGATGAGTAGTCTTAGTTTATTTGATTGCGTTTTTTTGTCTCCAAGGAATATTACGTGTCAAACATGGCACTATGGACACAAATGGATAAATGTGTATAATAACGGGTTAGAAGGAGGTATTCATCTCACACGTAATAAAGATACACGACAATATTTAATGTTCTCATGATTACGATGTTCTTTGTTATAAAGATCAGCAAGAATAATATTTTAATGAACTCACATTAATTCAAACCCTAATGATATCTTGTTATGCCTTTAAAGGTGCACAATAAGCTAAAGCTGTGAGATAATCAAATGATATATCCATTAACAGTATATTAATGTTCATCATTCAATAAAAAGACTAGCATTCAAGTATTATGTTTAAAGAACAACTCATATTTTCTGAAAATGCGTTTAATTTGTATCTGGAATAACATTCACCAGTTGATCAAAGTATCTTTAACTTCAAACAACTGCCTTTTGTTTTAAATCAATCAAACACAGCAGGTCATAAGCAAAATTTTGGTAGACGTTTTCTGATAAGAGTTTTTTATAAGTCAATCAACGTTTTACAAGTAATAAAAGGTAATTTAGCTCTCGTTTTCATTCTGATTGTTGATCAACGCAATGTTTGACCTTTTAGTATCTAGATAAATGAAGAAATATCATCAGACGGACGACGCAGGACATTAGAAAACGCATTTGGAGTGAAAGTGATTAAGTTGGATACAAAACACACATTAAAGATAATAAATTTCCTTTAACAGATAAACATTTCCAGAGTGTTTCTTTATACCGGTATTGGGATCAGCACTGTTTTGAAAGATAAAAAGATGACACATATATATCAAATATTCATAAAAGAAACGTGAAAGGTGTTACTTTTCAGAGTCAATAATTCGTTAAAACAATACACGTATCGTATGGTTTGAATGGATTTCTGTATGAACTTTACCATTGAGACTGTTGAGGTCCAACATAATTATTTGACTTCATCTTCTAACTAGAAGAAAATTTTTCACTGGGAACAACACGGACATGGCCTATTCCGTCTGTATTGATCGATAATTAATATGCGCCTTAACGTCGCCAATGCCATCGAGAACATGACATGACTCCATGTATTGGTATTGATGATGACAATGTATCCGCCACCTGTTACACATTGTACAATTACTCATATTCGCACATTACGGTGATTTTATCGGTTATGACCGCTTCAAACTTGTTTTGGAAATGTCACTTTTATCGTGTAATAGTATCGTTTACTTGTTTATTAATATTTATTTGTATTCAATGTTATTAAATGAAGTAATTGTAACAATAGTACTAGGAGTAGAAGTAGTTGTAAACGAAATAGTAGTAGTATTCCTAGTATTTGTAGTAATATTAGTAGTACTAGTAGTATTATACACTTTAAGTACGTCTGTCTCACCATGACAAACTCATATTTGATATTGTTTCTGTATACAATTACATTATTATAGCCTTCTACGTTCATTATTTATAAATGAACACAACAGTTTCATTTGAAGGACAAGAGCAACGGTTAATGATGAACTAAACGTCAGAGGCATATCTTGGAAAAAAGAGACTGACAAGTGCGCCTGTTGAACTTTACACCAAAATATAAATAAGTCTTTCTCATAAATATGAGGAAAATAACATTGGCATAATCTGTTTTGGCTTCCGCACAATAAGATTTACGCTGTAAATCATTCCAATTTTTAGCTGGCAGTAATGCTAAACAATGTCATACAAATTAGAGTTAAGCATAAGAGAAACAAATACATTTTGCATTAATTGCGGCAAAGACGGAGGATCTATTATTCCGGCACCTTATTAAGTGCTATAATGCTTTTGGTGGTTTGCAAAGTTGAATTATGGAGTACACACATTAGTGACGATTTTGTTGTACTTATATCCAAACGAAAGAAATGTCTTTTTGACTTCCAATGTTCATATATAATGTCCATATATAATTATTGCAAACATATACCCCAAAAAAGCGGCGCGTGTGATAGTATGTGCCATTTAGTAGTATGCGTGATTCTAGTTGCAATTGCCACACACTGAATTAAATTAAGAAATGTTTTTATGTATTGCTTTTAATCAACAACGATTTAAAATAAGGAATACACTACACAAGTGGTAGACAGAGATTTGTTCAAAACCCGTTAAATACTAATAATGTTTAAAGCATTTTGATATTGAAAATCATATTCATATTTGACCAATTGCATTTTTAAAAGTTTGCAAAGCCGGTCTCTGTGGAGCGGTATAGAGTTAAACATTTTGTTGTGATTGAACTAATTTTTAAATGCACTTTGTATTGATAATGTAATATAGAATCAATCGCAATATTATTATTACATTCTTAAAAATATGTATCATATCAAAAGTATTAAATCTCATTTCCGTTAAACACATAACGACTATTTTATAAGCAAGCTGCCTTGCTGCTACATTCCAATCGCTAAATAACTAAACTATAAGCTCTTCATTTGTAATTACAAAACGCCAAATCCAATTGCTTACACAACTAACCTAGAAATATTAGCTGGATCCTTTTCAAGCCCCGGTTTATGATAACAAATTCCAGTTAGTTATTCCCATTACTGTTCTTAATTTATTTGCGTGTGATTGTGTCACTGCGTGCAAGTGTGTTATATAATCCTGATTTCGCAAAAGTTGGACTCTTTCTTTCCCATAATCGAGATAGTTCCTCATTCCATTCGGGAGCAATAAAGGATTCCATGGATAGTGCTGAAGTTGGCTTATTAAATCGCATTATTGCACCACATGTGGTCACCTAAGACGACAGTAGTAAGATATGCAAATAGCACCATAAGTCACAATATATGGTTATCTTTGGTTACATAAGTTGCCTATTTAACGGCACATACTATTTCTACGTCTGAGTTAAACTAAACCTTTAGCGCCAGAAATAACGGTCGTATGTTCAATATTTCGCTTAACCATTTTCTCCTTACTCGTCGGTAGCTTTGGTCGATATGTCAAGCTGCAGAATACTAGGTACTTCACATGTGGCATACACAGACAAAAGTCTCTCATAAACTTAGCAAACATTTTCTTTATTTTTAGAGAGGGGGGGGGGGNGAGGGGGGGGGGGGGGAGATACCCATATTGAGACATCCCGGCGCTCTTCACACCCATATCATATCTATGTGGCTGTGGTTGAACATTTAAATTGCCAATTTCTTTATTGAGGATCATGCGTAGGGAAGTATTGATATGTTCATATAGCTTTAGCATGTGTCAAAAGGCAACTCGACGTTGGTAGTTATGGTGGTTTTTAAATAGCCTACCACTTTGGCAATATGCGACTCAAGAGAGAGAAATATAATCCAATTTACAATAAATTCATCGTGACTTATGTTATTTAAAATATAAATATTTCATTGAAATATTATGACATTGACTAAATGAGACCACAACTAGAAAAAAGTTGTATACAGCGATAGCCCAGTAATGTTTATGTTTCGGCCACAACAAATATGCTCTTTAATTTAAAGTAAGGAGTGCACACTGTAATAAACAATACCATTTTAAGTAAAGAGTTATAGCAATGCATTTCAAATTTTAAGACTAATCTTTAAAATTAAAATATTAATAAATTAATATAAAATACGAACTTTGTTCTTAATATTGAAATATCATTTTAACCCAAAAACCAAACTATAATTCTCTGGTTCCCAAAATATTTATATTCTAATTTTGCATGAGCAGTTTTACAGCCATTATGATCTTATCATGTTAGAGTGTATTAAACTTAATTAAAGCAAATTGATATCCTGTGTAACGATAACAGTTCATAATAAGCTACATTTGTGTGATAACCCAATGATCCATCATATTAACAAAGCATTAAGTATTCACCATTCAATGTATAAATTAGTCTACCAGAATTCTTTTTGAAGATGTTTTATTCGTAATCGGAAAAACATTTCCTAGGTTATCCAGGGTTTCCAACAAATGTCTGATTTTAACATTAAACAAATAGAGCACAGCATGGCAAATACATATTATTTGTTGATATTCGTTTGTCGAGGATTATTTACCATTTAACCAATCCTAATAAGTAAGATAGAAATACATTAATTTAAAAATACGAACTATGTTAGTAATATTGGAATAACAGTTTTACCCGAATACCGTACTATACTTATCTGGTTCCTAAAATATATATATTTGTCTTATGCATGACCAATTTTACAATCATTATGATGTGATCATGTAAGAGTAGACCAAACTAAATTAAAGCAAAATTATTTCCAATAAAACAATAACAGTTACTCAATGATCCATGACATTAACAAAACATTAATTATTTTTCATTCAATGTATAAATTAGTTCACCAGACATCTTGTTGAAGATCAGAAGGTATTTTATTCGTAATGGGAATAACATTTCATTGGTGATCAGAGTTTCCAACTGTCTGGTTTGTAAATTTAATCAATAAAGCGCAGCATGGCAACTGCATTATATTTGTTGATGTTCCTTTGTCGAGGATTATTTACCAGTTAACCACTGTTGTGCAACTTGAAACTATTCATGTTAATCTTCTTTCAAACTGTTTATTGTTAAATGTCACTGTTTGAAATTTTTTGTTGTTTCAGATCAAATAAGGAAACTGCACCCGAATGAAGGGGGAGGGAGTTTACACAGCACCTCGATTGATGGTTGGCTAGTCGGATAAAAACACACGTTATTTATAATCACTACTTTATATTACAGATATTTATGTCTAGAGTGTGTCTTGGTACATGTATTTCGCTCTCTTTAAAAAATAAAAAAATGCTTGTTAACAAATATGTGTCGAATATTCTTTAAATATTTATTAATACATTATTGATTTAAAAAGTTATACATTTCTCTACCTTTTTTAAGTCAATAATGTATTATTAAGTGATACAAATCTATTTGTTTCACGTAATTAATAGTTTTTTTCTCGCTTCATTAAATGCACATTTCATACGGATGAAATGGATTTCTATAGGAACGTGAACCTGATATTTTTCAGGTAAAATGGATTCCAAATCATCCCGTAACTAGCAAAATCACCCAGTCGTAAGAAATCGGATATAATGTGTCTCCGTCTGTAAGGATCGATATTATTAATTTACGCATTCAAGTCGTCACAGGAATCGAGATCAAGACATGACTCCATATATGGGCAATGATACTGACAATAATACAACTACTCATATTCGAACCTGACCATTATGTCATCGATGATGTCTCCTTCAAACTTTATTAAAATACATGAAATTACCAAAGATCATGCAGCTAATGCTTGGGACGAAGTCGCAACAGGAAATGTGTCTCTGGACGAAGGAATTATTTCCCGTGTATTCCTTAAGGACATAAATTTTACCCAATGTATTAACTGATGCCGTCAATTGTGTTAGTGGTCGTCTAAATGGTCTTTGGGATACCAGGGAATTTAATCGCGCTAATAGTGTACGCGACTAAAATGAAGCGCAGTACTGCTGCGTATTTTATAATCACGCTGGCGATGAGCGATTTGATAAGTTGTTGCATAAGTCTACCCATAGAGATAGCGTTGATACACAGTTTTGAACATTTGACCATCCATTTGTGTGCAAGTTGTCTAGATTCCTCACGGCTGCCATGAACAACACATCGTCCTTTATTCTGGTAGCTATTGCGGCAGACCGCGTCCGCTCAATATGCTTGCCTCTCAAGCCTCGGATTTGTACACTCAAAGCAAAAGTAATATGTGGTAGTATAACCTTGTGCGCAGTGTGTTCTGCAATTCCTATGTTTATTGGCTATGGAACGTTAACCAATGAATTTCGAAAGGACGAAGTGACTATTTACGGTAAAACGTGTTTAGTTGACGACAACGTTGTACAAACGAAAATACCATTTATTATACTTATTAACGTTTTCACCGGGCATCTAACTGTGTTCTTTATTCTAGTTGTACTTTACTCATGCATAGGATATAGTCTTACTAGAGGATCAACTTTGTTACGCAACGAAATTGTTCTAAAGAAAGGATTGCTCCAGAGGAACAGTAGCACGTATTCCATGACGTCATTTATAGTGCAGTTTACGACACCGTCACGACATATGTCGTAAGAGTCGGATATAAACAATTATTGCAAAACTAATACAAAATTAAAACGATCCATGAGCACAATCTCTAGTCAAGAAATGAGCATCACACGTCGTCACGGAGGTGCAGCGTTTTGAATAAAACGCATTACCTTTATGTTATTTTTAGTAACGTCAGTGTTTGAAATAAGCTTTATACCATATTTAGTGGTAGTAAGCCAACGACAATATGATCCTGGCTTTGAGACAAGACATACTACAGCTAGCAAAATGGCTTTCAATTTCTTCCTTAGGTTTTACCTTCTTAACAGTGCAGTGAATCCTGTAATTTATTGTTGTTATAACCAGAATTTTAGGCACGGTGTGAAAAGGTTATATAGAAGCATAAATACTCTAGTATATAGAGAGGAGATGGTAGATATTATTTTGTATAGTACTGATCATACTTATTAAATCAATGTCATACTGTTCTGTGATCAATTAAATTTAAACCTACAATAATAGTTTAATGTAACGGACAGTACATTGCAGACTACGAATAACAACACTTTGCTGGGATTAGTGATTTAAAACAACCCAAGTATCCAAGTGATAGCCCAATGTTTTATTAATTAATATGTAATATTACAATATGTGTTAAGTTTGACATTGAATATATATACAATAGTCGAAATCGAATACATCCGAAGGAATAACACCAGTTATTTAGTTCTCGAACAATATTTGTAGATTTTCCGATTAAAATTGAAATCTTTTCAAAGTACTTATCATTTAATTCCTTCTACTTCTAGGTGGCGTATTTACACAATAATGCAAATACACTTCACTATCCTACCAGAGTTGTCGCTAACTGCACCAACTGATCTTTCTGAAGAATCTGTGTTGTGGACTGTGTTGTCAACCGCATTGTTTGTTAATTATAGGAGCAAAGGTATGCAAATAAAGAACAACTATTTTGTATTGTTGAACATGTGATATAATGAGCAATATGGTCTCCGGTTATTTAATCAGCCACATATTGGATTTAATAACTATTTTTTGTGTTATATTATGCAACATTTGATCCCCAGACAATAATTAAGATTGTATAACTGAAAACTAAGTGCTTAAATACTGATATAAACGGAATTGAGAATGCACAAAGGGACATATAAATATGTTCTAGGCTCTCGATTACAGGAACAAAGTGATCTAACGGAAATATTGAATGTATTTGCATCATGTGTCACTGTTGACAGATATACAAGTAACGTATATTTTAAAGAGCAAACATATGATATGTTATAAAAGAAAATTAATTATTTATGTCCAGATTCCGGTCGGAGTTATGATAAGCTTTGCGACTTGTCTGCATTACATATGTATTGCTACATGTTGTGACTTATTATTCATCCGGTTAAAAATAACTTTCGTATATCTTATTTAAAGTTTCAGGTTTTTATTAAAGTGTGCGTAGTATGTGTTTTGAATGAAATAATAGGATTCTGAAACCTGTATCCGATGGCCAAGGATATACGGATCCAAGATGATACATGATGCATATACAAATATATATGCTTTGTAACCGAAACAGCATTGTATAAAGGTATTGCATAATCTACACATTCCTGCATGAAATCCAATGTTCAGTTTCTAGGCTCAACATTCGACCTCTCGATGCAATGCCGTCATAAATATTTCGTAAATATTTGCCTTTCATTTTGGTGCTTATCTTGTCAAAACATGCCTTCGTCGATACAAACCTTCAGCGTACTATATTACCTTATTGCACATATTTATACCATGAGAACAAGAAATTGCGATTAGTTGATTTGTCGATTTACGTCATTATATGATCCGATTTGGAGGCCTTTTGTTATTTACACATAACCAAAATAGTGCTGTAATTAGTTCTGGTCGTCTAGACACTGCGTTATGATAATATCTATATCATGTTCTGCGAATGGAAATACATAACTCAAAGTCAATATAGTGATAGTCAAGTAATGTTCATTTTTGTTTATTCGACCCATTACCAATACTTAAATGTATACTAAAATGAACATGTATTATGTTGTATCATTATAAAATATGAATCGGTGAATTTAATGTATTGCCATATTTTAGTCGAGCGCAATAACCCTTTTAGATTAAATACTAGACAAGTTACAAGTTAAGTATAACCTTTTTGATACTTGGGATACTCGGTTGAACCCACCTTTGTCTCAAGCCTAGACTAATATTTAGCCAAATGGATCAATACCCAGGAATTTAGTGGTATCATTGTTACTGTACTAGTTTTTGAGTTACATGCGATAAAAGATAAACCATGTCGGTTATTTGTCAAATAAAGTATACATTCTCCAAAGTGTCGATAGAAAAATGGATCACAATATGCAGGCGCTGTATTTCACATAATGGTTTACATGTTTGTAGTGTTTCTCTCTAGCAGCAATATTTTAAATAACGCATGACATAAGTTTAACTTTCATGAAATTTTGCTAAAACTGGTCAATTGCCCCGGATATGCCGAAAACAGCCGAACCAGATTATGAAAGTCCGCAAGTTCACATGCTGGTTAATACGTATTAGTTTTCTTCCTCGAGAAGCAATGTGTGTTGAGGTTCGCGCTTCACAAAAATCCGACTTACAGAAATGGCTTAGTATCTTAAGAAAGCTTTGCACGGAATAATATATATCCCCATGGACATTAACTATTTATATCATGATGTATTATGCTTGTTCACGGAATACTTTATTGCTTCCACATATTGCACCTGGTAGGCGGTGACCTCGACTACAGGCAATCAGTGAACAAGTCCCACTGTTTCCCAAATAATTCTTCAACAAGAAACACGCTTCCAAACTACATGGTACAATGTACATACATTTCCAGTATTAAACATTCACAATTTAACTGCTGTTTTTGGAGAATTCATAATAAGTTTGCACCTTAAATAGAGAAGTGCGAAAAGCAAAGCATCTGCTATGACTGAATTTAAGATTTATGCAATAATAAAAAGTACTTCACGACACAGGGGTAAATTTAGTTTTTCACGTGCATATAGTTTAACTATTTTACTACAAGCTTTGAAAGGCATTCAAAATGCTTTTGTGTTACAAATAATAAATTGTGATAACTCCGACTTTTCAAGATGATTTGAATACATACTACAATTACTCGAAGTACACATTTTAGAATATATATGATACCGAATAATATAACAAAGCTTGCTTCGTACCGTTTACAGTATTCTGTTCGTTTGGATGATTAACTTAATTATAAATGCCACGTGCAGTTTTAGCTCAGATCTCTCTAAGAATATAATCCTGCTGATTGCCCTTACATCATGACTACAATAAAAACGTGTGCCAAGTCGAGCAAAACCTTTGATCCATTGCATTAACAAAACAGTTATCATTATAATTATTGACATTTGCAGCAACCAAAACATTACATTTGATTCCATGTGAAAGTATAAAAAGATATATGCCTACTGGGTATAAGTTATTATAATAACCATCAATATATCGATTTACATACATCATTTATCTGTAACATCAGATAAACCTATGTAACACAGCAGGACAATCGACATCATAATCGAATGATTATTTAATGTGTTCGGTGAACTATGTCATATCAAGTTCAATTTTTATATTAAATTCCAACGTTTGAACTGAAATGTTACGTTATTACATTTTAATAAACGGGTACAACATCGTTAAACTAAAATCAATCGTTATTTACAGAAATGATACAATTGTGTTGTGCTCCCGAAACTTTAAATAAAAGTGAAATCATGATTCCACAACTGTTAAATTAATTATAATCAAACTCATACAATGTATGTTGTATTAATTCAATTTAAAGGTTGCGAAATCATAAAGGCAAATTTAGACAAGGAATTTAGAAACAATTATATGCATGTTATTTACAAATCTGAACGCCCATGGCATATTTATTTCTCAGGAAATTAAACGAAAAAGATCATCTATCTATACACACAGATACACATGCAGTGAAACGTTATCTGCCCCTGCAGGTAAGAAAACCCTTATTATACAACGAGGTCCTTAATTTATGGCAAGAACAAATTGCCAAACAGTGAGACCGATACCACAATTAGACGTTATTCTGATGCTGGCAGCGTCTAAAAATCGAAAATATGACAACATTAACGTTATGTTCGTGGATACAAACTACTGCATCCACACAGCGACAACCAAACTGTTTAAGTTATCAAATACACATATAGTGAAACTTCATCTGCAACAGCAGGAGGTAAATCATTTTTATACAATGCGGTCCATGTTTATGGCATGGAACTGATTTTCAAACCGTGAGACCGGTAACACAGTAAGACATTACTCTACCGTTGACTGCTTTTGAAGACTGGAAATAGGACATCATTGATGATATGTACGGGCATACAAAATGTATTGTGTCTATGACGAGTAATATTCTACATAGTATACAAAGAATATGACACACACAAATGAAATAATGATGACCAGTTCATCTCGCCTCCGAATGTTACAATAATATTGCTCGTGATTGCATATAACAATAGGGGAGTTACTGGTACATGTTTAATCTTCTATTTCATTTCGATTTCATTTTCATTTACAATTAATTTGTTTGTGAATGTATTTGACCCAAGTGTGATGTGCGGCGCTCCATTAAACCAAATCGGATTTAATCCCAATGCTTTCATTAACTTTTGTAAAAGATTGACTTTGGTTAAATGCATTTGATTTGTGTGCTGCATGTACATTTTGCTATTGTTGTTGTGATGTTTTAGACTGTTTGGTATTTAGTTACCTCTCAAAAACAGACTTGGTGATTATGGGTCACGAATGTGACACCTGTGCGGTCGGTCACATAAAATATGAATGCAACACGTTCAATTCGATCATTTCATATGTTCGGAGAACAATTATAAACTCTCCGGATAATCCTTTTGAAATTCACAGTATAATATATTATTTCTGACTGAAAACAATCAAAACATCTTGTTGTTAGACACTGACCGAAACACAAAAGTATAAAGTAAATGCAATAGCATCGATTCTTGCAATTAAATATTGTGGGAGCAGAATGGGATCTCTTAGAAATATGCAATGACAATAAACTTGAAGTGTTTTAAAATTCTTTAGTTCTAGTATTGATGCATACAATGCATGCGGTACATCAATCTAAATAAACATGTTCTCTTACATTGCAGTCTGCGATCCTGACATATGTGATTAAAATGTTGCATTTCTCAGCAATGTGCACGCAATTATAATGGCCTTTAATTGTTATTTATGTGACTGGCACAGACGTTTTGCAATGGCAATTATTCGTGTTTTAGTTTCTGTCATTCGTAGAGATAATATCTTCCATGGGGATTAAGACGAACACATTCATTTACCCGTTTGTATTTTTAGGCAAATATTAATGCAAGGTTACCTTGATTGCATACATTTATAGGTTTTTCATTTTTGCAATCTTCTTCCAAACGACAAACCATTATATATCCTTCGATTTGGAATTAATGCAGTCATTTCTATATTTAACACAAATGCATACATTAATACCGTTTATCCATCTGGTATACCATGTATCCTACCAATTGCATGACAAAGAAATACGGCATGCCAAAGTACCGATCAATTGTATGCCACAAATATTTAAGTTTGTTATAAATCACATACACTCTTTTTAATATGAAAGTACAAAGGCATACTTAATAATATAAATGACAAACGAAACGATTTGTATTGATACTACAATGGCATATTGAAAAACCTAAATGTTCTACTAATATATTCTAATGGTTTTAGTTGCAGCCATACCATTCTATTTTCCAGCTAATTCAATTGCACGTCAGCTAATATACGTACACTATCGTATATAAGATATCAAACTATTGTTTGTCATCATCTTTGTAACATAAATTTCTACTATAAATATCAACACATTGACGTCACGAGCGGGCCGTTATTCGTATCACACGGCAAAATATGGATATATCCACCCTAGGGCCTATTTTTCATACCTGAAAATATTCGGATCGCGCGGCTTCAACCAAACCAAATAATGTCTACATTCGATTTTAGCCAACGGGGATAAATACAAATAAGCCACAAATCAACGGATTCGTTTGATGTTTTTTTTTTCAATTCTACTATTAAATAAACTACCACGTCCGAACTGCTGCCCCTAAATCCAGAAGGTCAAGTCTAAACGTGTGTGTTTCCTTACATAAATAACGTCACAGAGGTACGTCATCAATTGCATAATCATTGAAAGATCATTAACTTGTTGAAGGCTGGTTCTGTTATAACTTTTAGTGAAGGAAGAAAATATGATGTTATGTATTAACGATATTAACGATTTCAAACGGCTATACTCGACCATATGCGCATACTGTCACCAATGCCGTTATGTCGACAGCCGACCGATCATAGACGTCCGATACAGCTCTGACGTCTGTAATTGTCTAAGTACAGCCTGGTAGAAAGTTAACAGTTTCTAGATAAGACTTCGTGTATTGACTGGAGAGTCGTCAGTGTTAAATTTTTGAGAATATATGTTGTGCATATTAACAATAAACGAGTCTCAAAATAAATAATAATTTGCGTTTTAGCGTTATTGCCGATTGATATATTTGATTAAGGATTTAAGAGATCCTAGAAGGTTAGTATTTGGGAATTATTTTGGAACGTAACAACACATCACATATACATACACTTATAACATGAAACAAACGTTAATGAAACTGAGTTTAACGCAACGTTGAACAGTCAATTCAAAACAACAATTGTTGATACCGATTCGTTGGCAATTGATCTTCGGTTTAAGCCCAGCATGCTTGCATACATAATTTAACAGTTGATTACAATTAATGTTAGGTAATAATATTTTAAATATCATCACAAGATAAAAACATATGTTGTAATCGTTTGTTTACATTAATCATTTATTAAACAATAAATATTCTTAAAAATTAAATGCAATTTTCTGCGAAGTATTTCAGGTAAAAGATTCTTTCATAAAGTTGCTTTTCATGCATTTGAACACTTACGTAGTTTTAAAGCAGATACATGCAATATAACACAACACATGTCAATGACAAGAGCAACGGAACAACTAGCGATGATGCAAACGTTTGAGGCATACGTTGAGCCGATAAATTATCAAAATGACGGCCGTTGAACTCAGCCAAGTGTGTCATACATTCAAACAAAAGACTACGTCATTATCCAATAGGCTTTACCACAATTAGATACACAATGACAATCCTCTCGATAATGATGTGGCCGAAATAATATACGTTGTCATGCAAATTGGACAAGTGGTCTTAGTTTCTAAGATAATAGTTTGTCTACTGGGAATATTACGTTTCGGGCATTGCATTCGGGATACAAATCACTAAATATGTATAAATACGGGTAACAAGGAGGGATGAGTCCCACACGTTATAAAGATGAACGATAATATTTAATTTCACAGTAAGAGATTTGCAGTTGTTAGTGCATTATTCGGGGTTAAAAAGTATTTTACACATTTCTGTGCAACATTTTACGAAGAACACTTTTTCTGAAGATGGCATACATAAACTCGTTAATGTTGCGTAATCACAGGAACTGAGATAACCCAATGATCCATCCATGAAGAAAATATTAAACGTTTATCCTGTAATGCATACATTAGTATTTAAGTATTCTGTTTGATGGCTTAATTTTATTTTTCGAACATTTTTTTGCATCTTAAATAACATTCACCAGGTGATCAGAGTCTCTTTTAAGTACAACAAATGCCTTGTTTTGTCATTAAATCAACACAGCACAGAAGGCTATTTACACAATATGTGTAATCGTGTTTTTGGTGAAGGTTTTTACCAGTAAAACAATGTTTTTGAACAAATAAAGAAACACAAATGGTTGGTTTTCAATCAGGTTGTAGTTAAACGCACTGTTGATTATCGATATAAATGAGGAAACATCATTTGAAAGATGAAGCAGGAAATTAACAAAAGCGATATGATTGAGAGTTTGAAAGTTGGATACAAAAAAAAAACACATTAACGATGATAACTTTTCCATATAATATATTTGTTACACGTGTGTTGCTTTATACTAGTATTTTCATCATCACTATTTAAAACTTAACTAAATCACTGTGTATGAAAGTTTGAAAGTGGGACACAAAACAAACATTAACGATAATTACTTTTCCACTGTATTTATTTTTACTTTATCTTTCTAACTAGCAAAACTAATTCAGTCGGAATAATTCGGAAATAGACTCATCCGTCAGTGTGGATCGATAGTTAATTTGCGCATTAACGCCGTCAATGCCATCAAGATCAAGATCAAGACTAGATTAAATATATTGGCATTAATGCTGACAATTTATCCACCACCTTTTACACATTATACAATTACTCATATTCGCACCTAAAGATGATTTCATCGATTATGACCGCTTCATTTTGGAATGAACGGAATAACCATTGAACATGCAGCTTCTTGATGAGACCAGATTTTAACAACAGACAACGTATCTCTAGACAAAGATATAATTTATCGTGCATTATTAAAATACTTTAATTCCACAGATCAGGCCAGAGCAAAGCCCATATACTCATGCATCACTTGTGCTAGTTGTTATATTGAAGTTCATTGAATTCATGTACGTGCCATCGCTCTAACAGTGTGTACGACTAAATTGACTCGCTGTAATACTGCGTATTTTATTATCCAGCAGGCATTAACGATGTTATAAATTGTTGTTTAAGTCTACTAATAGAGCTAGCGTTGATAATGCAATTTGGAATTTCGACCAACTCGTTGTATTCAGATTGTCTTGATATATGTATTCTGCAATTAACAACACGTCCTCGTTATCCTGGACGACATTGTTGTTAATCGCTTCCGGTCAATACGCATGCCACATAAACCTCGGATTTCCACATTTAAAGCCTGTGTTCAACTAGTCCCATTGTTATTTTATATGTAAGATTTAAATACACTTTTCGACACCACAATTTGACTACGACAACACATTGCAGAATATGAATATCATTAAAAGTTTCAATTCTAAGAATTTATGAAGTTGTGCGCAGTGTGTTGTTTTAAATAAAGTACTATGATAACTAACCCTTAGTCCGTTCATTCGACACGGACACACGGATGACCACAAACTTCACCTTTGTCTCAATCCTTCAGTAATTCTAAGCAAATTAGTCAAAACCCAGGTATGTAGTGTCATCACCGTTGATGTCATACTTTTTGAACTACATGCGACACGAGTAAACCAATGCCAGTCTAAAAAGGTATTTATTACTAAGGTAGTGTCGAAAGAAAAGTTGGATCTAAACATGCAGGCGCGCAATTTCACACACTGGCTTACACGTTTGTAGTGGTTCCCTCTCAATAGTTTAGTTACGCATGACGTAAGTTCAACATTTATGGATAAAAATGGAAGAACGCATCCGAGCCAAATTATGAAAGTTCACATGCTCACCTGCTTGTTACTAAGTTTGCAAAGTTTTCTCCATACAGCAGCAATTCTTGTTGAGACACAAATCCGCCTCAGGGAGATGGCAAAGTATCTTAAGATAGCTCCGCTGTGTATGACACATCCCCATGGACATTAAATATTTAAATAATGAGGTTTTATGCTTGTTCACGGAACGGTTTATTGCTTCCACATATGGCTTCTGGTGGCGGAGATTTCGACGANCGATAATTACTTTTCCACTGTATTTATTTTACTTTATCTTTCTAACTAGCAACACTTATTCAGTCGGAATAATTCGGAAATTGACTTATCCGTCAGTGTGGATCGATAGTTAATGTGCGCATTAACGCCGTCAATGCCATCAAGATCAAGATCAAGACTAGATTAAATATATTGGCATTAATGCTGACAGTTTGTCCACCACCTTTTACACATTATACAATTACTCATATTCGCACCTTAAGATGATTTCATCGATTATGACCGCTTCATTTTTGGAATGAACGGAATAACCATTGAACATGCAGCTTCTTGATGAGACCAGATTTTTACAACAGGCAACGTATCTCTAGACAAAGATATAATGTATCGTGCATTATTAAAATACTTTAATTCCGCAAAGCCCATACACTCATGCATCACTTGTGTTAGTTGTTATATTGAAGTTCATTGAATTCATGTACGCGCCATCGCTCTAACAGTGCGTACGACTAAATTGACGCGCTGTAGTACTGCGTAATTTATTATCCAGCAGGCATTAACGATGTTATAAATTGTTGTTTAAGTCTATTAATAGAGCTAGCGTTGATAATGCAATTTGGAATTTCGACCAACTCATTGTATTCAGATTGTCTTGATATATGTATTCTGCAATCTACAACACGTCCTCGTTTATCCTGGACGACATTTTTGTTAATCGCTTCCGGTCAATACGCATGCCACACAAACCTCGGATTTCCACATTTAAAGCAATTATTTGTGCCCTGTGTTCAACTAGTCCCATTGTTATTTTATATGTAAGATTTAAATACACTTTTCGACACCACAATTTGACTACGACAACACATTGCAGAATATGAATATCATTAAAAGTTTCAATTCTAAGAATTTATGAAGTTGTGCGCAGTGTGTTGTTTTAAATAAAGTACTATGATAACTAACCCTTAGTCCGTTCATTCGACACGGACACACGGATGACCACAAACTTCACCTTTGTCTCAATCCTTCAGTAATTCTAAGCAAATTAGTCAAAACCCAGGTATGTAGTGTCATCACCGTTGATGTCATACTTTTTGAACTACATGCGACACGAGTAAACCAATGCCAGTCTAAAAAGGTATTTATTACTAAGGTAGTGTCGAAAGAAAAGTTGGATCTAAACATGCAGGCGCGCAATTTCACACACTGGCTTACACGTTTGTAGTGGTTCCCTCTCAATAGTTTAGTTACGCATGACGTAAGTTCAACATTTATGGATAAAAATGGAAGAACGCATCCGAGCCAAATTATGAAAGTTCACATGCTCACCTGCTTGTTACTAAGTTTGCAAAGTTTTCTCCATACAGCAGCAATTCTTGTTGAGACACAAATCCGCCTCAGGGAGATGGCAAAGTATCTTAAGATAGCTCCGCTGTGTATGACACATCCCCATGGACATTAAATATTTAAATAATGAGGTTTTATGCTTGTTCACGGAACGGTTTATTGCTTCCACATATGGCTTCTGGTGGCGGAGATTTCGACGACAGTCAATAACTGAAATGGCCTATTTTGTATTGTGTGGTGTTGGAATCCGTTTTAAAAGATCCTTGAATTGAAAAAAAAATACTAATTTTGTTTTTATAAAAAGAAATGTTAACACGAAGAAGATATTCGGTCTATAAAATATAACAGGATGTCAAATATAAAGAGAAGACTCTCTACCCGCTTCCAAAGTACATAGCTTCATTTCAAATATTTTAACATCACAATTTAAGTGTTGTTGTTTGAGAATGAATACTTATATGGAACTTTAATGTAGACGTGCGTACACCGAAACATCTACCACATAATTTCATGATGATGTTAACACTTACAATAATTACTCGAAGTACGCATTTCAGAAATATATAAATATGTATATGGTACCGAGTAATATAGCAAAGGGTGCTACGTATCGTTTACATCATGCTGTTTTTTTGGAATGTTATTAATTATAAAATCTAAAATGAGACTTTAGCTCAGATCTCTCTTAAAATAAAAACATGTTGGCTTTTGCATTCAACAAAACTTCAATACAAATTTTGCCAAACGGTTAGACCAAAACCGTTGACCCAGTGCATTAACAAAACACGCATCTTATAATTATTGACACTTGAAGCAGCAAAAATATGATCTTTGATTCCATTAACGTAATAATAGAAATCTGACTTCTTTAATTACAATAATCGTCAATATATCGAGCATCGTTTTGTCTTATGTTTTAATATTACATCAGAAATTTTTTAATCACAGCAAGCCACTCGCAAGTATATACAAATGTTTCTTTAATGTGTGCGCTCACCGAGCAAGGCTTTCACAATTTCGTACAATCATACTTTAACCTAGGTTCATTCAACTACGTCATATCGAATTCATGTTTTATGATAAATTCCAATTTTTTAACTGAAATGTTGCGTAATTTAATTTTTATTTACTAGTATATAATAGTTAAACTAACATCACTATTTATGAACAGACATATCGAAATGTTTTTTAAATTCGTATAGCTGCGCGCAATTCTATAACTTGCATTTTTAGTATTCAAAGTTATTATTGGTCACGAATGAGACGTCGCGTGATGTATTTACTAAGTCCGTTTATTTGTACGGTCAGTCATACGATTTGAAGCCAAAACTTTCAATTTGTAAATTGTATAGGTTTGAAGAACTATTATTTCTCTCTTGACAGTTTGATGGAGTTTCATTGTGTTATGTATCATTTCTGCCTGAAAAAACATCAACATAATGAACCACGTGTGTTTAAACTCCGACTGAAACAAATACTTGTAAAGAAAATGAAATAGTATAAGTTCTGACAATAAGATATGGCGGGATACGCATTGGACCTGATAGAATTATGCAATAACAAATAAGTGTTTCATTATGCATAAGCTGAAGGATTAATGTATAAAATGCATGCAATTGCGCAATAGTGGCACATTACATAAACCGATCTTGCCGTGTGTGAGTGAAGTTTTGTATTTCGCAGCAATATGCATGAAGTTCTAATAGCAGTTGATTCTTATTTATTAAACGTATGCGGACATTTTGCACTGGCAATATATCGCGGTTCTGTATCGGTTAGTCATGGGTAGTCTCCATGTACGGTATTTTCTCCGAAGGGATTAGACGCTCACATTCTTTTTAACGTTTGTATTTGTTATGCAAATACTAATGCAAGCTAATGTTTATTGTATATATTTAGATAATAGATCATTGGTTTTCAATCTTTCTTCCAACCGTCAAACCAGTATTCATCCCTCCGTTTGCCATTTATTCAAAACGTATGCATGCACTAATACCTATAAAACCATCTGGTCTAACATCTATCCGATCAAGTACTGGACACAGCTATATACAAGCATAGCTTATAATAAATCACATACAAATGGTCTCTCTTTTCAATCTGGGAGTTCAAAAGACATAATGGAGAAGATATTATATAAAAGACAAACGCGACGATTTCTATTGACAAATTGCATGTCAGTTTATGAATTAGTACGTGAGTTTAAGATATCACGAACTAATCTTGTTTATCATTATCTTTTTAATATGTATAATACCGCCTGGTAGCATGTAAACAGTTTCTAGATAAGACTTAATTTATTAAAGAATATTGTTAAGATTATTAAACATTGGC
The DNA here is from genome assembly GCA_007657795.1 of Dreissena rostriformis. Classification (NCBI taxonomy): domain Eukaryota; kingdom Metazoa; phylum Mollusca; class Bivalvia; order Myida; family Dreissenidae; genus Dreissena; species Dreissena rostriformis. The sequence goes on from VMBQ01000129.1 coordinate 177,907, forward strand.
ATTAACAGGCTAGATGGTTTGATATGGTTGATATGGTTTATTCAATATACAATAGACATACAGTCCATAAATATAAATGTTAAAAATATAGGATTTAACACTCTTATAACGAAAACATAAAGACGAAAGGTCAAGTTTGAGTAATAAATTATACACAAGTAATCATAATAATATTTATACATGTTTCTTGACTAAATGCTTTATGAAGAAACATTGCTAAGTTTATGTTGGTACTTGTATTATCAGATTGCATTAATTTAATAAACTTTATCATGTTTGGCCTTTTCCAGTAATATTAGTTTATATACAATTTTATAATATCATCGTATAAGGAACATTCTAATAAAAACTGATATTCATCCTCAAGAACAATGCAATGTAGAAATGTTCTCTCTTGAAAAGGTATAGATTGCAGGTCTATGCCATCTGCTTGAATTAATTTCCAATCTTTGACATGAAACCCTGAATCTACAAAGATCAAATCTTAACTTACATAAACTGACCTCTTTTAAATAAGGTTGTCATTCTAATTTACAAAACTGACTCTAACTTATTGCTCTTGATGAATTATTAAGTTCTGACATCCAATTTTGATTTAAAGAATCATTTAATCTACAGGTAAAAAAAAACTTTTCATCACATACACCTTGTTTTAGTCATGCATAATGTTCTCCTAAGGAATGCACTAGATACTACACAGATTTTTCCCAAGAATGTGTATTTGGATTGTTATATATTTATAATTCTCACATATTTGGCTATGAATGCACTTGACATACTTGTGATCTTCTAACTGAATAATTGTCAACCAATAGCTTATTACATTAATGGCGTTTTAGTTATCAATTATGTTCTTCAAAGCTCACCATATACATAGGTATTATGTGTTTGAGTTTTCACACGCGTCTTTGGTCACAATTATTTAAGTATAAGGTCTATTTAAATATGAATAATAGCATTTTCATATCCCCAGGCGTGTTTGGACTAGGAAGAAATGCTTTTAATTGTAGTAACATGGCCATTTTGTAAAAGGAATTTGGGATTATTGGTGATATACTGTATAAGTGATAAAGTTAGCGAAGTGGAAATATTTGCGAATTTCGCGAACGCAATATATTCGCTAAATTTTATGCCAGCCAAAATTACGCCGCCATTGAGGTAGTTTACGGTGACACCGGGTAAAGATAATTACCATCATGTAAGAAATTTAATCTTGACACTTGTTTAAAATAAAAACTACTTTGTTATCGATTATACATAATTACGATTATAAAATGTTGGAGAAATATAAATAAACACGTTTTATAAACAAAATGTTTATTTTTATACTCAACTTACTTGATGTAACAAACAGTTGTTTAGGTATATCACATATCGATCAATACAGTAGCCCCGGTAGGAAAACATGTTTTCACACCTAATCGCTTGATAACAATAGGATTATTGTTATCAGAAAAAAGGCATTTTTAATAGTTTGTTAATGCAACTGAACAACTACTAGCAAACAGCAATTTTTGGACTAAGAAACAGAAAAAGACAGAACGAACAACGCTGAAATAATTTTATTTCACAAGATTAGTGTGATCACAAATCAGTAAAGCAGTTTAATGATAAATTTCCTTTACATAAAAAAATATTTCACAACAATAACAATGTTAAAATGTTTTCAGTTATAATCCGTCAATCTAACGATCGTTTAAACTTACGGTAAGTATCTGACAACCAATCAAAATAGGATTGTATGTAACCAGCAATAAATTGCAATTTTTACAACTTGAAATATTTTTATGTTTTTTTGATACGGGCGATTCGCTTACAATTCCGCACGCTAAATGCCTGTTATTTTGAATTCGCTAACTTTTCGACACGCGGAAATATTCACGTATACAGTATCTGTCATGCGTACATTAATTGCATGAGACAAATAATTTTCTTATTGGCTAATGCATTGTTAACCCACTTGTACACTCAGTTCACATATTTGAGTTTCACTGTGTGTTGCTTTACGATAATTTCTACTGTGCATTTGTAACCTAAAAACAACTTATAAGTGCACGGGTGGTAATATGTTATGGTAATAAATTGCGTTTTTCTGCTGATTTAAAGGAACATGTTGTGCTCGTGATGTGATTTCGTGAAAAATATTAAGTCTTTAACGCAAATGGTTTTCAAGCTTAATTTTTTTGCCTTTATGTCAGATGTATGTTAACAAAAATCGGTAAATAGAATTCGAAATTTAATGTTATAATATATGATGAATTGAATAAGGACATAGACAATCGTGATGTATGTACATTACACAATTGTTCATGGTAAATGTGATTTCGTTTTACAGTGTTTTTTTTACATCATATACATACACTTAAAATACTGTTTTAATGTTCTAACATTATTGATTAAGGCCCATATACGAATCAAATAATATGTTTATACCACTGGTAATCAAAGGAAAAACAGCGTCATGTTTTTATTTGTCGTCATGAGTGAAAACAAGCAACAATTAACTGATACGACATTCATTCTATAATGTTAATACGCATAATATATCTAAACAAGTAAGGCTGTACATATACCAAATATAATATTCATACATTAATTTTGAATTATTTTTTTTTTATTTTATTATTAATTTAAGTATTGCTAGTTATAGAAGAAGCAGTAGTTGTTCGTAGTACAAGGAGGATAAACACTAGATACATTGGTATTGAACGTTTCACTAGTAGTAGAAATTGTGGGGGAAGAAGTAGTATTAGGAGCAGCAGTAGTTTTATTAGCGAAAGTAGTTATTATTGTTGTTTTGTAAGTAATTAAATATCAATTTTAATGGAACTCGATTTTAAAATTCTATATAAAAAAAATTATGTTGTAGCATTATTTTTAACGATTGATTTTGATCAATAATTAAAGAAACCATCGTAGTGTATTCTTTGAGAAAAATATAGAAATTCGAGACAGTTTTATCTCGATACGGAATACCTGTTAACCAATATTTGCGACAGAATAGGCGCGAGCTCTCATTTCTAGCTAGTGTATTAACTTTTCCCCTTAAAAGTATAGAAAACAAATACAACAGACAAACCAAACAACAACAGCACAAAATTATATAAAAAAACACGTTTTAGGCGTATGTCGAAAACATAAATTCTCAACAGGACGGCCTTTGAACTCATCTAAGTATGTCATAGTACAAAAACAATAACAACGTCATTATTCTTTCGGTTTTCTCACAATTATATACACGTTGAAGATGAATATATTGTTGCGGTAATAATAGATTATGCCATGCAAATTTGATCAGTATGTGGTTGTCTTTTGGGAAAATCACGTTTCTGACATGCAATAGGCAACTCGATTAACATGTTTAATTATGAGTTAGAAAGAGGAATTCGTCCCACAGATTATAAAGCTGAACGACACTATTTTATGTCATCATGTTTATATATTGCTTTGTTATAAAGATCAGCAAGAATCATATTATACTGAATACATATTAATTCAAACACAATGATATCTTGTTAAGCCTTTAAAAGTGCACAATACGCTAAATTTGTGAGATAGGCAAATGATCTATCCATAAACAAACTTTAAATGTTTATCATTCCATGTATAAACTAGTATACAGGTATCATACTTAAAGACAAACTCATATGTTCTGAAAAGGCGTTGTATTTGTATCTGTAAAATCATTTACGAGTTGATCAGAGTATCCTTGACGTCCAGCATTTGTTTTTCATTAAACCAATAAACACAGCATGCTATTTGCACAATTTTGGTAGACGTTTTCTGGTAAGGGTTCTTTACAAGTCAATCAATGTATTACAAGTAATAAAATCAAATATAGCGTTCGTGTTCATTCAGAATGTTGTTCAAAGCAATGTTTGACCTTTTATTATCTAGAAAAATGAAGAAAAAATCACTTGACGATAGACGCAGGAAATTAACAAACGCGTTGTGAGTGATAGTGATTAAGTTGGATACAAAACACACATTAACGATAATAACTTTTCCTTAACATATAAACATGTCAAGAGTGTTGCTTTATACTGGTATTGGAATCAGCACTCTTTTGAAAGATATATAAATAAATTACACATACGTATCACACATTCATAAAATAAAAGTGAAAGGTGTCACTTTTCTGAGTCAATACATGTGTAATTCGTTACTTTTAATACACATATCATATGGTTTGAATGGATTTCTGTAAGAACTTTCCATTAGGCTTTTGAGTTCCAACATGGTTTACTTCATCTTCAAAGTAGAAAAAAAAACATTCAGTTGGAAGAACACGTAAATATCTTGATCCGTCTGTATTAATTGAAATATACTAAGAGCACAAAAGTCACCAATGCATCGGGATCAATACATGACTCCATATATTTGCGTTTATGCTGACACAATTCCTCCGTCACCTTTTACACATTGTACAATTACACTTATTCGAACATAATGGTGATTTTATCGATTTTGACCGCTTCAAACTTTTTTGGAACGAATGGCGCTGCTTTCGTTTAACAGAATCGTAATACTAGTAGTAGCAGTAGAATTTGTAGTAATACTAGTATATAGTAGTTATAGAAGCAGTTTAGTAGGTCTATCTTACCATGAACAAACTCATATCGAAACACTGTAACATGCAAACGATTCGATTATTATCGCTACCCACGCTCATAATGTATCAATACACTAAACAACATAGCGTCAAGGACAGGAGCAACACGATATGAACAAAACGTCCGGGTAATATCTTGAAAAAATAGAAACTGGAAAATGCGGCTGTTGAACTCGTTAAAGTCTTTATCATAAATATGAGAAAAATAGCATTGGCATAATCTGCATTGGCTTCCCCACACTAAGACACGTGTTCAAAATCCTATCAAGAAAAAATTATATCTCGTGTATTCCTTAAATACTTAAATTCTACTTAGTTTCGTATACTGGTGCCATCACTTGTAATAGTGGTCGTCTTAATGACCTTGGGGATACCAGGAAATGTAATCGAGCTTATAGTGTACGCGACTAAAATGAAGCGGAGTACTGCTGCATATTTCATCATCACTCTTGTGATGAACGATTTGATAATTGTTAAGTCTCCCAATAGGGATAGCGTTGATAACACAGTTTTTGGACATTTGACCCTTCATTTGTGTGCAAGTTTTCTAGATTTCTTACGGCTGCCATGAACAATACATCGTCCTTTATTCTGGTAACTATTGCAGCAGACCGGTTCCGCTCAATATGCTTGCCTCTAAAGCCTTGAATTTCTACACTCAAAGCAAAAGTAATATGTGGTATTATAACCTTGTGCGCAGTGTTTTCTGCAATTCCTATGTTTATTGGCTATGGAACGTTTACCAATGAATTTCAACACGACGAAGTGACTATTTACGGGAAAACGTGTTTAGTTGACGACAACGTTGTACATACGAATTAACCATTTATTATACTTATTTACTTTTTCACGTGGCACCTTACATTGTTCTTCATTTTAGTTGTACTTTACTCATGCATAGGATTTAGTCTTACTAGAACATCTAATTGTTTTCGCAACAAAATAGTTATAAAGAAAGGGTTGCTCCAGAGAAACAATAGCACGTATTCCATGACTTCATTTATAGTTCAGTTTACGACACCGTCACGAAATATGTCGTTAGAGTCGGATATAAACAATTATTGCAAAACGAATACAAATCTGAAACGATCTTTGAGCATACTCTCTAGTCAAGAAATGAGTCTCACACGTCGTCATGGAGGTGCAGCATTTCGAACAAAACGCGTGACCTTTATGCTATTTTTAGTGACGTCGGTGTTTGAAATAAGTTTATACCATATTTAGTGATAGTCAGCATACGACAATATGATCATGGCTTTGAGGCAAGACAGACTACAGCTGGGAAAATGGCTTTCTTCCTAAGGTTTTACCTGATTAACAGTGCAGTCAATCGGGTTATTTATTGTTTCTATAACCATGTTTTTAGGCACGGTGTGAAAAGGTTATATAGAAGCATACGTAATCTAGTATATAAATAGGATATGGTTTAACAATATTTTGTAGTGTACTGATCATAATTTTTAAATAACTATTATGCTGTTCTGTGTTTATTATATTTAAATCTACATTAATATGTTAATATAACGCAAAATAAATTGCATACTATGAATAACCACACTATGCTGGGTAGAATAATTTAAAACAACCCAAAAATCCCATGGATGTTTTTATAAATTAACATATAATTTTACAATATTTGGTTAGTTTGGTATTGGTCAGCTTCAAAATAATAGAGTTTTCATAAGTTGTGCTCACTGATCTTTCTATTCATTGTTTGTGGCGGTAAGCTGTTGTAAAAATTGTTTTAACCGCATTGTTTGCTTAAGTGTCTGATCATAAACATGCAAATAAAAAATACCTATTTTTTGTTATATGTGATAAAGGGAGAAAATTGGTTTCCCGTTATTTGAAATCGAATCAGATCTTGTCCAATTCTCAAGTAGGCACAATGGTTGTGATTTGTGATTTTCATTTTCAATTTTATGATCGCGTGATCAAACAACAACATATGTTATTACTTTTTTCGAGGTCAACATTAAAAAAAATACATGGAATGTAGTCACAGACTGCCTTTAATAACTAAGTGTCTCATATCATAGAACATTTAATCCTCATAAATTACTTAAGAGTGTATAGCAGTTGACTGAATGCTTAAAAACTGACATAAATTGATTCGAACATGCCTAAATGAAGAACATGTATACATATTTTCCAGGCTTGAGATGACATGAAAGAAGGGATCTAAGCCAATTAATGTGTTGACCAATTCAATGTATTTGCATCCTGTGTCACTGTATAGAGAGATATTAGTAACATATATTTTTTAAATAATAAAGATATAATATTATTTTTGTTAGCAAATTACTTATTCATGACCAGAATCCGTTCATATATACTGTGAAACCATTATTATTCGTCAGACATTAATTTTCGTCTATTTCGTCAGTTGACCGATTGACGAATTTAAGTTCCTAACGAATAATTATGTCCAATATTAAAAAAAAAAATAGACTGAATTACCTTTGACATGAGACAAAAAAATCCAACGTAATCCACGCATACATACTGCGTCTGTTTCGAAATCAAGATTTATCCGGTTTTGCCAAAAGGGTGTACTTTATACCGTGTATTAACTGACACGTGACATTTCCTGTTAAACGCGAATGCAGTAAAGTTGTATCGAATGAGTTAACTTCGTTTAGTTAGAATAGTAATGATTAGCGCTAATTGTTAACTTCTTTATAACCCATTTTGTGTTCTGTGTCTGTCAGGGGTGTCGCAGATTATACAACCAAAACGCGGCAGATCCGGATCAAAGAAAATAAACGCAATTAAAAGATGACGATGTGTGATCAACACCTTACTTAAATAGATTCTGCGTTTTTAGTACAAAGAAACAAAACAAAAAACATATTGATTTGTGTTTGGTTGTTTGCGTTTAACTATATTTACTATTATCTATTTTTTATCTCAACAATTGTAGCACTGTTGATACAGCATAAACGTTTCTTTTAATTCAGAGTAAAGGTTCGCCATATTTTGTAAAAATGCACTTCAAATTATCTTACGAAAAGTAAAGATCTCGACGTTTTCTGAGGTACTAAGTTTTTATTCGACAAATATTAAATCACTCGATTTCCACGAGGATGACGCGATGTTAAACATGAAATAAATGAGAGCAGTTAATTCGTAGGCAGAATTTATGAAAGTTGAAATGCGTATCGAATTTCATAAAAAATAATTACACGCTTTTGATAATACTTACGTGGTCATAATGCAATAATGTCTTATTTGAAAATATAAATCAAATACGGATGTTACAATTGATTCAACAACAAAAACGTTGATAAATTACGTGTTTAAGATCGCCAAACTATGCTTATGCATAATTATATATCTACAGACTTGACCCGTTATATCTCGATCGCGATCCGGGAATCCCACCAAACGCGATGTAACGGATCTTTGTATATGAATTTAATTATGGATTTATCGCGGACATGTATAACAAACATATCGGATATTGAATGACGTATTTTTTTCCAAAATCGGAAATTGACGAATTTAAGTGCTGACGAAAATGTCATTTTTGTAAAAATGACGAAATTTCGTGCTGACGAAAATAAATGGTTTCACAGTATGCTGAGCTTTGCGATCTGTCTGGATTACATTTTATGAGTATACACCACATGTATGTTGTGAAAATATATGATTTCGTTTGAAACCAGTGTTCATTGATCTCGTTACAAGTTTCATTTCTTTATTAAATTGGGCGTAATATGCTTTTCTAAAATGAATTACTAGGATACCGGAACCAGTGTATACTTGACACAAACACACGAATCCAGGTTGATACATTATCAAAATAAGTAACCGAAACATTATCACATACAGATATTGTATAATCTACAAATTCCTGCATTCAATGCAGTTGCCAGTGTGTAGGATCAACAACCAGACTCACCCTGTAATTCCGTAATAAATAATTCGTTAATTTGTGCATTTCATTATTGTGCTTATCTCGTAAGAACAAACCTTAACATTGTTGTTGCTAGAAAGAACGTTATAACATATATTTATCCAGCGAAGACAAGAAATTATTATTGGTCGATTGACATCATTTCGTATTATACGATCCGTTTTGGAGGCCTGTTTGTTATTTACACATTACCAAAATAGCGCTGTAATTCATTCTGGTAGTCTTGACATCCCGTTATGACATTATCCAAGTCAATATAGTGATAGTTAAGTAATGTGAATGTTGGTTTAGTAAACTCAAATTGTTAATACTTAAATGTATATAAAAATTATAATTTCCTATGTTTTATTATTATTAAATATGAATAAGCAAATTAAATGTATCATGCCCTATTTTAGTCGAGCGAAATACCCCTCTAGATAAACACTAGTTACAATAAGTTAAGTATAACAATTGGATTCTTGTGATACACGGATAACCTTACTTTTTTCTTGACATATGCATGCAATTCAACATACTGGTTTGCATGTTTGTAGTGTTTCCCTCTAGCACCATTATTGTTTAGTTACGCATGACGTAAGTTCAACGTATGATGTATTTGGCTCAAAGTGGAAAATAGCTCAGGATATGTCGTATACATTAGAACCAAATAATGAAGGTGCGACCGTTCACATGTTGATTAATATGTTTGGAAAGGTTTCTCCCTCCAGCATGCCAGTGCGACAGAAAAATCAAACTTGCGAACATGGGAAATTATCTTACGATAGCTCTGCCCAATATTACATATCCCCATACACATTAAGTATGTGAAACATGAGGTTTTTCAAATTAATGCATCAACACCCAACAAAATAGACTGTTATTGCAATCAAATGCAAATATCGTGAAACTGTAGGTGTATCAACGTGATTGAAAACCCTTATTACGCCACCCGGTCCTTTATTTGTGGCAAGCAACCAATTACCGAACATTTGCGCCGGTAACACAATAAAACGTTAATCTAAAGCTGGCAGCCTGTGAATACTGGAAAAAGTACAGTATTGATAATATGTACGGGTACACAAAAATTAGTGGATGTATGGCGACTAAACGTATACGCGGTTAGTTTATATAATTATAAAATCCCATCTTGATTGCATTTAACCATGGATAAGTTAATGGTAAATCAATTTGTCTGTTATGACAATTCATTTTAATCCGCAATTCAAGTGTTTGTGAATATTTCTGATATCCTTAATGTGAGGTTGGACGCGCCATAAAACCGAATCGGATAAAAATCACAATGATTTTATTAACCCGTCTAAGACTTGGACCCCATTTATACGCATTTGGTGTTTGTGTATGCTGCCTGTTTTTGATCTATTGTTTTATGCATGTTTAGTTTTAGTCAGTTGCCACAACAAGAAATTCGTGTTATAATACGGTTATGTTATTTTTATGCCATATAGCAGTTGAACTGTCAGTCCGTCTGTCAGTCTGTGATTCCGTCTTTAACAAACTTTAACATTGGCCATAACTTTTGCAACATTAAAGATAGCAACTTCATATTTGGCATGCATGTGTATCTCATGAAGCTGCACATTTTGAGTGCTGAAATGTCAAGGTCCAGGTCATCCTTCAAGGTCAAAGATAAAAAATCAAAATCCATGGGAAGTAACAAGCTTTAAAGGCAGATAATTTCTATTTATTATTTTGAAGGTACATATCATTTTCACAAGGGAAGTAATATTTTTTAAAGGGGAAACTTTAACCTTGCCCATAACATCCTTATTAGTAAACCCATTCACTTCATATTTGTACACAACCCCCCAATGGACATGACTTTTCTGCTGACGTATATTTTTTGACCTTGACCCCTTAAATGACCTTGATTTTATGGTCCAAATTTCGAAAATATATTTAAATATACTCTAATTCAAGTAGTTCTCATCCGATCTTCACCAAACTTAGTCAGAAGTTGTATCGAGATAATGTCAAGGCCAAGTTCGAACATTGGTCATGCCGTCCAAAAACTAGTTCTCGGGGTTAGTGCGTTTCAAACATTCAGCATGTCGTCCTCTCTCTAATTCAAGTAGTTTTCATCCGATCTTCACCAAACTTGGTCACAAGTTTTATCTACATAATGTCTAGGCAAAGTTCAAAAACTAGGTCACGTGGTCAAAAACTAGGTCAGAGCGTTAATAAGTGTTTTCTAAACATTCAGCATGGTGTCTGCTCTCTATTTCAAGTAGTTTTCATCCGATCTTCACCAAACTTGCTGCATATATTTATCGTTCTTCTCAAAAACATGTACATAGTTATGCTTTTATGTAGTGACACAGTTACAGTTGGGGGCATCCGTGTCGTGTGGACACATTCCTTGTTTTGTTTTTGTACCATTTAAATATGTTTCGCGGGTCATTGACACATGTTCTTATTTATTTATACATGCGTGCAGCAGCGTGCAATTTTTTAACTAGCATTTTAAGTCTGCAAAGTTATTATAGGTCGCGAATGTCCCATTTCGTGCTTACAACGCGGAGTCATTTTACTTGTGCGGTCGGTCAAATACAATTTGAATGCAAATCTTTCATTTTGACAATTTTATAGGTTTGGAGAAAAAAATTGTTTCTCCTGATAGTTCTCTGGAGTTTTAATTGTTTTCTATATTTCTGTCTGACATTTTCTCAAAGAAATTAGCAACTTATTTTACGACACCGACCAAAACAGAGAATTGTAAAGGAAATAAAACAGTATTTATGTTGGCAATAAGATATTTGTGGAGGCGCGTTGGAGATTATATAATTATGCAATAACCAATAAACTTGAAGCGTTCCAATATGCTTAAGTTGTAGGATTAATGTATAAAAATGCATGCAATTGAGCAATATTCGCACATTTTTTATAAGCGATCCTGACGTTTGTGAGTAAACTGTTGTATTTCGTAGAAATATGCACGAACTTCCAATAACCGTTGATTCTTTTTTTTCATTAGACGTATGCATGCGTTTTGAAATGGCAAATGTTCTTAATTCTATTTTGATCATTCATTTGTAGTCTACGGGCAATACATTTTTTCTGAGGAGATTAAGACGCTCACATTCCTTTAAAAGTTTGAATTTGCAAATATTACAGCAAGCTAATACTCATTGCATATGTTTAGGTAAAATAGTATTGGTTTTCAATCTTTCTTCCAACCAACAACCCAGTATAATTCATCCCACTGTTTGTCATTTAATAAAAACATATTTATACACTAATACCTATTAATCCATACGGTCTACCATCGTTACGATCAATTTCATAAAACAGCTATGTACAAGCATTCTCTTTTTAATCTGAAAGTTAATCATACGTGATTGGGAAGATATTATAATCAAGACAAACGAAACGATTATATTGACATATTGCGCTTTAGTTAATACTATTACGTTCGTTTGATATATCACGAAATAATCTTGTGTGTCACCATCTTTATAATATTTATCAGCCCGTCTGTTTTGAGACAATACTATATTTATTAAAGAATATTGTCGATAATATTTAAAACTGACATTTACAGTTTAGATTTAGAAATTAAATATATTAATATTTTGGTGTAATTTCGTATCGCAATACACATGGGACTGTAAGACGCGTCGTTGGTCACAAATGATCTAAGTGTTTGAATATTTAAAGATGAATACTAAAATAACCAGATCCCCATGTGAGTTTGAACTAGAAGGAAACGTTTTAAGTTTCAGGAAATGTGCTATTTCTCTCATGCGTACATAAATTGCACGAGGGAAACACTTTCCCCGTTTTCTAATGTATTATAAACCCACTTGTACACTCGATTAACATGTGTTAGTTTTACGTTCTGTTGCTGTACGATAATAGCTAATGTGCCTTTGTAACTGATTTAAAAAGTACAATATAACATATTTCTTCACGGCTGGTAGTAGTTTTATTGCAATTTAATGTCGAGGTGATAACTTAAATTGCGTATGCAATGCTGCATCTAAACGAACGTGTTGTGTTCAGGGCATGATTTCACGTACACGATAAAGTCTTAAACGCATATGGTTTTAAAGGCGATTTATGTTTGCCTTTATGTAAACAAAAATGTTTAACAAGAAGTCGGGATAATGAAGTCTAAATTCAATGGAATAAGGCTGAACTGAGGAAAGATAAAGAGCATCGTGATATAAATATATAAATATACATTATCTTATTTCGATGTAAATATTATGTTGTTTTATACCACTGTACACTATTTGCCAAAACATAATACACTGTTCAAATGTTTGTACATTATGGGTTACAAAAATTGATCTTCGTCGATAAAAAATCAATTAAATAGTCATTAATTAACGTTCAGTTTAATATATGTGGTTTCTTATTTAAACAATAGAAAGAATCCCATAATTTGAAAATAGCGCTGGTAATAAAAAAGGTGCCCTGCTTTATTTTCCTTTATGAGTGAACAAAGAACAATTAATCATGGATACAACATTAACTCTATAACGATTATAAGTAAAATATATCCATAAAATTAAGGCTTAACATATACAATATTATGTTCATACATTGAGTTTAATTAAATTTATCTAGCAAGGGTAGAAACAGAAGTAGAAATTAGTAATAGAAGGATAACTAATAGATTCAGTAGTATTGAAAGAAGCAGCAGAAGGGATTTTGTGGGAAGTTGTAGTATACGTATTAGCAGTAGATATAGTAGCACAGGTAGGTAGAAGTGTTGTTGTTTAAGTAAATTTAAGATTTTTCAAAAAACATATTGTGGTGTAACATTATTTTTTACGAATAATTTTGATCACGGATTAAAGAGACCATCGTAATTTATTCTTTGAGAAAAAGAAAGAAAGTGGAGACAGTTAATTTATCTATATATGGAATGAACCAACATTTTCGACAGCATAGGCGAGAGCTCGTTATTCTAGCTCTAGCTTGTGTTATACCCTTACACCTTAAAAGTATAGAAAACCATACAAAAACAAAACAAACGAAACCAACAAAATAATCAAAGGAACCATTTTTATCGATAAATGCAATTTCACACCAAATGTTAGTGACAATAGCAATGGTTAACATAATAAGCGAACGTTTAAGGCGTATGTTGAGATGCTCCAAAGGACGGTCGTTGAACTCATCTAAGTCTGTCATAAACACACACACAAAACAATAACAACGTCATCATGAACAATTATGTACACATTGAAGATCCTCATGACATTGTGGCAGTAATAATATACTTTGATATGCAAATTGGATGAGTGGTCATAGATTCTTAGATTGCTTTTGTCTGTCTCTTGGGAATATTACGTTTCTGGCATGGCATTGGTAACTCGATTAATGTGTATAATGACTGGTAAGAACAACGCATTCGTCTCACACGTTATACAGATGAACGACAGTATTTTATGTCACCTAAGAAGATTTGTAATTGCATTTTTCGGGGTTTGATAGTAGTGTAGTTAGTTCTTTGCCACATTTCACGAGTTTCATTTTTACAGATGCCATTTTGTTCTTTCGTGTAATGCAAAGGTGGTTCATTGTTGAATACGTAAATGGTACTTTATCTCGGAGCAAATGTGTAATATTGTATAGTTATATAGACACCATTCGTCATTCACGGCATGTGTATGATGTTGATGGCGTGGCTTGGCAAAGCTAAACTTAAACTATGGACTACACAATGTTAAGTTACACATTAGTAATGTAGATGCTTTTGCACGTATATCCAAACGAACAAAAATAAAATATACATAATGGTGGACTAGTTTTGCTTGATAATACCAAGCAAAAAATGTCATATTTGACTATCAGTGTTCATAGTTTTAATTAAAATTGTCAATGTATAATCCTGTCGGAAATGAAACACACACAAAATCGGTGCGTCTAATGGTCATTGCAAACAAGAAATATTTGTAATTTTAGTACATAAAGTATATAAATTAATGTTGTTGTTTTTCTGATTACAGAGATCTGTATTTTTTATTAATTTTGATCAATTTCACAACGATAATCATGTTCTTTATTATGAAAATCAGCAATTATCATATTATAATTAACAAACTTTAATGAAACAAAATGATATCATAAATCGATAAATTGATTAAGTTGTATTTCAACAACATTTACCATATGATAAGGGTGTCGTAGACGTCCAACAACTGCCTTGTTTTGTTTTTTTATCCAAATACTGCAGGATTTGTTCACAATATTTGTAGACGGTTTTAGAGAGAGACTGCTTAACCAGTCATCCACTGTTCGCAACTAATATAGGGACTTTTATTCATGGTTTTCAATACACTGTTAGACCTGTTTTTCAAGATCAATGGGGAAACAGTATGTGAGAGAAGGAGCATGAAACCTACAAAGCACTGTTCGTGAAAGTGAGAAACAAAATAAATATAAACAATGATTACTGTTCCTTAACCAATATTTATTTTAAGTGTGTTTTTTATACTGATTTTTGTGATCAGCGCATACATAAAATAGATGCCGACTATCTGTCAAACATTCATTAGAGATATTAAGTGAAATGTGTTACTTTTCAGAGTCACTAGTTCGTTTATTAAAAACACGTATCGTATGGTCGTTATAGATTACGTGATGAACTCGCCATAAGGCCTTTGAGCTCTTATAGATTTAACGTCGTCTTCTAGAACAAAATCGTTCAGTCGAGAGAACTCGGAAATGGCTTCATCCGTCTGTATGAATCGATAGTTAATTAGCGCATTAACGTGGTCACAACCATCGAGATCAAGACATGGCTCCATATATTGGGATTGATGTCTAAACATACACCACCTTTTACACATAATGCAATTACTCATATTGTAACCTAACGATGATTCCATCGATTATGGTCGCCTAAAACCTTTCTGCGATGAATGACATTACCACTGAACATGCAGCTATTGGATGGGACTAGGTATGGAAACGTGTTTCTGCTGAAATGCTGTTATCGGATAAGTTCCATATTCTAATGTCTCACTTGTTGAGTTGTCATATTGACGATCCTGGAAATTTCATCGCGCTAATAGCTTATAGATTATACTTGTAAATAAGTACATGATTCATAAACGTGGGATTTCGGTTGAAAATGGTTTACGTTTATCTACTTTTAAGTTTCAGTTCTTTATTAAGCTGTAAGCAGTATGCTTTTTTAATGAAACAGTAAAATACCAGTGTCCATTAGACACGTGTATCCGGATAAGCTCACATTCAAATTGTATCTTATATCTACACTAATGTGAAACAAATGGATTGAAATACCCAAAACGTAGTTTCATCGTTTAAATACGTTATGAGCTATATATGACACAAGTTTAACAATGTGCTTTATTTTCTTCTTAAAAAAACACTAAACAATATCCATTAATTTGGTAGTGTCAACAGAAAAACGGACCAACATATGAAGGTGTGCAAGATCACATTCTGGTTTATATGTTTGTAAAGTGTTTTCCTGTAGGAAAACGCTTTTCTTTAGTTACGCGCAGTATAAGTTAAATGTTATTTTAAAATGCTTAAAATAGGCATAATACTCGGATATAAAAATGATACAAATGCATCACATCAATGAGAACCAAATGATGTAGTTGCACATTTTACACAATGGTTACTATATATGAAAAGTTTCATACCGCTAAAAGCAATATTTGCTGATTTACGAGCGACACGACAATCCGATTTATGGATATAAAACGAGGTCTAAAGACAGATATGTAAAATACAACATATTCCCAGGAATATTAAATATAAATCCCCGTATGCGTGTTCACGGACTTTTTCCAGATATGACTCATATAAGAAAGAGATTTGAGTAAAAAACTAAATTACAAGAAAGAATTCTTCAAACAATTTTTCGAAATACAATTCGGGAAATAAAATCCGAATGAAACGGATCTTAATTTTCATAAACGATTTGTCATAATGTAATCAAAAGCATTACAAAGACACACAACTGATAAAGTTAGCCAAAACCTTTGATTCCATGCACGAATAAAACATGCATAATTAAAATTATTACAAAAATTGATGATATCAACAAATTATATTTCATTTTTCATTATTTATATAATAAAAAGTCACATCCTAATAGTTTCTTTCTGCAATTTGAGATTTAAACAACAATACATGAAAATATATTATATAGAAACATCGCAACGATTTATATCGATAATTGCAACTTAAACGTTCTTCTTGCTGTGTTTAATTGTAGCTAGTACCTTCTGCTTTCCAGCCCAGTTAAATTTCACTTCAACTTATGTACGTACATGTGCGTTTTAGATATCACGCAATAAACGTATCTGTCATCATCTTTGTAATATGTATAATACGGCCTGATAGCAAGTAGCAATAGACTTCATCGATTGACAACAGAGAGGGCAATTGTACATAACTAGCATTTGTTGAGAACATTTGTAATGGACAAAAACTTATTGAAATTAGAAGTTAAACAGTATCCCGCTTTCTGTTGTGGTGTAATTATATCGCAAAATATTTTAACCATAAGGAATGTTAGATTTGTCATTGTTCCAAATTATCTGAGTGTATTTGCTTATCATGGTACTCATACATCACGCGTATAATAATATGTATACTAGTTAAATGCCAACTTTTGAGCCGTGAAATGTTAACAGTGATCGAGCATTGTATTGACATGTGGGAACATGTAAATATTCTGTTTAATATTCTGGAACAAACATTCTTATTATTTTTCTCATAACCAATATGTCGATGTTATGGCGCAATAACAAGTAAGCGTTCGCCATATTACCGTTCGAGTATCATTGTCTCAGATCGAGGTTTTATATAAACTCATCGCTCAAGGCTATCTTAGATGCGTTAACAACTCAAAGTCTAGTATAGTCTTTATTTAGTGTTTATCGTCTGATGTTTAGCATTAATTGAAAACCCCCATGCGTTTTAATGTTCTTAAACGCTCAGAAAAATTGATGCTTTCACCTGTGGAAGTAGTTTAACGGTATGTTAATTACAATATTATATCTTAAATTATGTATTATATGGCTTTATGTTCATAAATTTACTTTGCTGTTTATTTGATTTCATGGAAAGATTAAGTCTTAAAAGCAAATAATGCTCGAGGCGGATTATTTTGATCTTTTTTGTCGGATGTGTTCTTCAAAAACATTTTGGGATATTAAATCCGAAATTTAATGGAATACTCAAGGCTTTACTGCAGAAGTCCATAGACCAAACATGATTTATATACCTTATAAAAAAAAGGTTAATATTATTTTGTTTTGCAAAAGTTAACAATCTCTTCCTGAACAGTACATACTAGTTTCATTTTCGTACATTACTGGTAACAATAATCTACGTCGATGAGTTTATATCAAGTGAAAAATTCATGTGTGCGTATACAATTATGTGTAAATATCACTGACTATCAAAGTACAAAATTGTGTCCTGTACTTATTGGCCGTCATTACTGAAATCATCAATATATAATTGATACGCTAGGACAGTCACTATTTGATGACAAAGAATATACTATATCAAATGAAACATGGGTACACATTCCCACACTTGTATATTAATACATTACGCTTTAATCTAATTTATTTAAAATTCATAATTAATTCTAGTATTAAATGTATAGTAGCAACAGTTATAGCAAGTAGCAAAAGAAGAGGCGTATTAGATACAGTAGGAATAGTAATTATTAGTAATAGTAGTACCAGTATTAGTAAACGTTGTAGCGTTAGTAGTAGTATAAGGGGCGGTAGTATATATGTTGCAAAAGTATTTATTATTGTTGTAATTATTATGTATTGTTTACGAACAAGGAATTAGTTATCGATTTTATTTGTGTGTGTGTTATTACGTTACAGTCTGCAATATACTTCGCTAAAGGTTGAGATCCTTATTCCTGTTTGATTGAACTACTGGTTAAATACATTAATTACTACAGAATATTTATCTGGCGATAATGTTGCAAAAGCTATTATATAAGATTGATTTTCATTGACGTGTTAATGGTGTAGTCTGGCTTCAGTACGAGGATAAATGGCCAAAGGCCCGGTTGCAGCCATAGATATTTTGCAATGAACTTCGCATTGATTCAAGTTTATTAATGTGTATTTCTTGGTATGGGTTACTCTATTATGCTGTTAAGTAATGCTGTATAATGGCTGTTTATTAAGAATGTAGTATTTAAGTATGTATTTTTTTGTGTTGGTGGTTTTTTTTGGGGACTTTTTCACTTGCGAGGAAAAAAGGTTCTCGTCTATACTGTCGTAAATTGTGGTGCATGTGTATTCCTTATCGAGATAAATAATACGGTAACAAGTTTCTTCCTTTTTTCTCAAAGAATAATTTACAAAGGTATCTGAAATCCTTAATCGAGAGTATTCATTTGAAATAGTATTACAACACAAAGTATAATTAATTTTCAGAATCTTTATCTGGAGCTCCATGTAAAACGTAAGTACTTAAGCAACAACAATAATAAATACTTTTGCAACATATATACTACCGCTCCTTATACTACTACTAACGCAACAATTTTTACTAATACTGGTACTTATATTCCTACTGTATCGAATACGTCTCTTCTATTGCTACTTGCTATAACTGTTGCTACTATACATCTAATTCTAGAATTAATTATGAATTTTAAATAAATTAGATTAAAGCGTAATGTATTAATATACAAGTGTGGGTATGTGTACCCTTGTTTAATTTTTAACACAAAGTTGACTAGTCCGCATACTTAACTGAATACATTGCCACGACATCCGTAAAGGGCGGATGCCCTATTACGACTTAACAACAAAATGAACTGTTCTCTAGTATGACAGATTCCCTCCCCCCCCCTGTTTTTGTGTCTTGCCAATGTAGTTCTCTTAAATACATGTACTGTCACATAAACATAAATTGATAAGGTCAAACTTATTTGTTGAACTGCATATACGGACGTATACACAATCTGGTAAGTGCACCGACACGAAAACAAAAATCAATTAACCCTTTTATCTTGTCACGACTGTAAACAAACAACCCTAAGGCACTCGCATACTTGTATCTGCTGTCAGCAAACCAATTAGACGTCGTATGCTCCGACGCTAGATTGACGTAAATAAATTGCATGCATTATTGCGAAACGAGAATGAAAGTGTCACCGATGGTAAGAGATGGGCAGCTTGATTTCATGCGTTAAAATTGTTGAAAGCAAAGATCAATTAACGATATTGTTTGCTTCATGATGTTCTATGTGACATGCAGACAAAAACATGTTACATGAAGTAGTTTTTCTTAATTTCGATAAATAGCGAAATTTCGTATCAGTTATCAATACATTCAATTTTACACAACATGACAAGAGCAATGGTGCCATTGATGAACAAAACTTGAAAGGCCTTTTTACAAAAAAAAACGCTCACAAAGGACGGCCGTTGAACTCATCCAAATCTGTCAGACTTACAAACAACAATAATAACGGCATTATCCGATCGGATTCTGCACAATTAGATTCACATATTAAATCCTCACGATTATTGTGTGGCAGTAATCAGATACTTCGCCATGCAAATTGGATTAATTTGCTTTATTTCTTAGATTGTATTTGTATTTCTTCTGGGAATATTACGTTTCTTACATGATATTATGGACACAAATCGATTAGGAAGTAAAATCACGGACTGAAGGACGAATTCTTCACGTTATGAAGATAAACGTCGATTTGAGAGATTTGAAGTTGTTGTTGGTTCGTGAAATTCAGTCGAAGTTCGCGAATAAACACGTGAATTGAATGTCATTTCAGGAATTGAATGAGCGATATTTAATTATTATTTTGATAACACTAGTCATTTGCGGCACTGTTATGATCTTGGTTTGGTGGCTTGACACAACTAAACTATGGAGTTTACACATGTATTGTCGAATTCGTAGAACAGTTGCGGTTGTATTTATTAATTCAAATGGAACAAAGGGGACAACACATTATCCTGGTAAAACAAAACGGTGCGTTTTATGGTAATTGCAATTTAGAAATATTTATAATTATTGTTGCAATGTTTATATACTATATTGCATTCATAACACGTTTGCGTTGTATCACGTTTTATCAGTCAATCAACAAATACTTCTGAATATAGTCTACGAGAGTGTAAGCACCGAACAAGAAAGATAGAGAGCTGTAAAACGACCATTAAATACTAATAATATGAACAAAATAGTTTCTGAAAAGCGTTGATATATATATGTTTTAATTTTAAAAATAACTTTATTTTGCAATACTGTTTTCTGCTTCATGAAATCTGTATTTATATACAAAGTATTCCTTTGATCAATTTTACAATGATAATGATCTGTTTTGTTACATAGATCAGCAATCATTTTTTAAGAATGAACAAAGGATAATGAAACTAATTAGTCCTTTTAATCCGTTAAAATTGCATAATAACTGAGATAATCAGTTCGATGTCATGATAAAATACAAAATGTTTATCCGTATATATGTAAACGAGTCAAGTATTTTCTTGAAAGATAAGATGTTTTGAAATGTTATTTAAATCTGAAATAAAAATTACGTCCATCAAATGCTTTTTTTAAACACGTAACACATCAGACACAACAGGAACACTTTGTAATTGTGTTTTGGTGAGGGTGCTATACCAGCTTATTACTGTTGTGCAAATAATACACGGATATGTATTGATGCTTTTGGGAAAGTTTGTTGTTCAGTGCACCTTTTAATTTCCAGATCAATAAAGCAAAATAATCAGAGGAAAGAAGCGTTAAATTAACAAAGCAGTGTGAGTGCAATTGAGTAACTGGGATACCAAAAACACATAACGGTGATTAGTTTTCCATAACAGATATTTACATGTATTTCAATTGTGTACATTTATACTGGAATTGTATTTGGTACTCCTAAAAAGAAATACATAAAATATTCAACTCATATTTTTCAAACATTCAATATTTGTGAACGTTATTACATGTAAACGTGAATAATTTTCATTCTAAGTATTTCCACTTTCTTGGTTTCACATTGAACTTGCGTAAATTAATGTATCAAAATGTTTTATGGATTCCTATATGAACTTCACTCTAATGATTTTTATGTAAAATAGATTTCACTTCATCTTCTTACAAGCAGCGACCATTAAGTCGGAAGAACTCGGACATGATCTTGATCTGTATGTATGGATCGAAATACTTAATTAGCGCATTCAGGTCGTCACCGTCATCGATAGCAAGCCATGGCCTCCACATACTGATCAAGATGCTGATCATTCAGTTGCGACCTTTCACACATTGCACTCATGACTCATATTTGAATCGTACGATGCTTTCATCGATTAAGACCGCTTAAACCTTTTAAACAAATGGCATTACCATCGAACATACAATTACTGGTTGGGACGAAGTAACAACAGGAAACTTGTCTCTGGTCGAAGTGTTCATTATCTCGTGCATTATTAAACTACTTGAATTCTTCTCCGTTTCATATACTGATGCCACTTGTGTAAGTGGTCGTTCTATTGTTTATAGGGATACCAGGAAATCTAATTGCGCTGAAAGTGTACTAGACTTAAATGAAGTGAATGCCATCAGCGCTCTGGCAATGAACGATTTGATAAATTGGTGTATAAGTTTACCAATAGAGATAGCGTTGATAAGACAATTTTAAACTTTTGACCACTCCGTTGCATGCAAATATTCTAGATATTTGTCGGCATCAATCAACAACAAGTCCTCGTTTATCCTGGTCGCCATCGCGGTTGATCGCTCTCTGTCCGTATGCATGCCACGGAAGCCTCAGATTTACACCGTGCAGTTGTGTATTTTTCTAAATAATGCAACGTATACAGAGACATTTTTCATATATATATATTACTTCATATCAGTTTAAGCTAGTTCGACATTAAACATTTGATTGTTCCCATTACACTTGGTGTGAATCAACATCCATGCTGATAGTTTGCAGCCTATCAGACTCTTGGCAAACATTCACAACGTTCCTTAGGGAAATCTAACTTAAGTTGTACTTATGAGGAAATGTTAGATCAAGATTTCCATAAGAAATCTTTTTCTTCTGCTTACAAAAGGTTAAAATATAGCTCCACTTAGTACTAGTAACTCGTTTACAAAATAAAGATATTAAAATACCTAAAATAGCACAGCCATAGACTAAAGGAGCCTCACGATTTAAAGCACTTTCCTTAGGTTTTCCCGAAGGAGCTTTGTGCATACGGGCACTTAAGGTCTTAAAGCAGCTATGCACAATATGCCACTTTCACGGTGACATTAAACATGCAAATCACATGCCTTGATGCTTATTCGCGGAATAATGTATTGCTGCCAAAATCTAGAGACCACGACAGAAATGAAATTTACCAATATGTCATCAATGTGCGGCATTCAAGATAGAAATCGTTTTAATGTTAAAGTAGTGTTTATGCAAGAAAAAGGTATTGGCTGTCTACCAAAATAGCAAGAATGTAAATGAAATGCTTTGATATGGTTCACTTTAGCAATGCATATTTAAAAAAATAAAACATAATGGATAAACATGAAATTGTAGTACTATGTTACAGTTTCTCTACATGAAAAAAATGTACGGATGAAAATACAGATGTTCTATGCACAGCTCAAAGTGTCACTTATGATTTTATGAATTTTAATTTATTTTGTCATTTCAAAACTTAAAGGTAAAACACGAAATAAGTCATAAAACATGGGATATAACGTAAAGCTACAGTACATTTATGTCCAAATTGCTTTACAGCACTTGCCTTTTGCTGATGTCTACAGCCGAACGAAATAATAAGATTCAACAAATTTTGTTCAGGTATTTGAGTACAAAATCGTTTTTTTTTCAGAAGCAACGTTAATATCACAATAATTACGAATACCTGCATCCAAGCATTTGTTTAAGTGTAATTTCTTGTAGACAAAAATATAATCTTTGCAAAAGCCATATAAGTATAATAAATTACGATCTTAACCGGTGTCCTTTGCCTTAAACCATATAACTAAATATCCAGCTGTCTGCAAATGTATTTATACGTCCTGGCTAACAAAGCCAACTATATGAAGCACAGAAATTTCTTAAAACAATAATGGCTATATGTCGTCAGCAGGCGATCATTAAATATGTAAAGCAGGATCATTGATGCCTTGTCACGTACGATGTTTTCACTGAATTTATGATTAATTGACGACAGGTTATACACGCAAGAGAGCAATATACAGATTTTTAATAAATATACATGTATTGAGTGTTGCCGAAAAAAATGCATATACATTTAATATGATTGTCATATTCGTCTTACCGTTGTCGGGATTGATATCCTGGTCTTAACTTCGTTCAGGTATTAGTCCAAAAACGTAGTGTAATTTTCAAATTATTCCATAAAATGTGCATAACACGGTCGTCATCAGCTCCAACATAATGTGCCGCATAATGTATTTGTACTTAATGTATAATTCGAAAGCAGTTATAACCTCATTTCATCGATAAGTTTTCATGTTTTTGGTTTTTCTTGATTGTTTTTTTTAAGTCAAAAATGTTTCTTTGGAGCTTTAAGATTTTCTTTTAATATTCTAGAGGTAAAACTCCAAATAATCTGTTTTTATCAACAAATGTGTGCCACTTTTTGAAATATGTTTTTGTTACACTAAGTTCAAAACATTATCAGTTATTCACTTCGAACTCAAAAATATAACACTTCATACATGGGATGCAGTGCAAAGTGAAACATGCTGCATGCTTATTATCTTTGAGACAAAGCTGCACATGCTGGTGTCTTATTAACCTCAAATGCACTAAACATATTTAAAAAAACACAACACCATATCAATCGATCCAAATGTATAATAAAATTGCACAATTAAATAATTATTCATTATATAGTTATAATAATTGCAATTTTGAAATAATCATTCATACAGTGTGCCTCTAAAACCAATTCCAGTGAGAGAATTCCAATTTAGTAACAAAAACTACAAACATTTGGTTTAACATTTTCGAAACTGAAGTAGCGAACGACAGAAACAAAATAGTTTACGTTTGCAATAAATCGCAAGGAAATAGTATCTACAGGAAACACTTATGATATCTGTATATCGAAGGTAGAGTACAACACTAAACATTAAATATAGTGTTATTGTCACATTATATATGTTTTAAAACATTTACAAACGAAACATCTAGACAACTATAGCTCATGAAAACGATCGTTAATCGTAAATGAAGTAAACAAGAACATTTACAGAACAAAATAATTAACATTGTTTATGGGATTGGAAAATAGTTCACACTTTGACACGCAATAGTATCGTTTATGTTCATTCTTTTTGACAGAATTTCCCCGTCTTAGCCAATATTATACATTTTTATGGATGTGTCTCTTATGGATGTCAAAAAGGTTATATTTTCACGAGACAAACATTTCCATCGCAGATGCAAAGACATCTGTTACAGTTAGCTGTGCAGCATACTTTTACAATCAGAATCATTTTAGCCATATACTATGTGTATCTAATAATGTGGAGGACGACACTATTTGCATTTTGTTCGTTTGTATGTTTGTCAAGAGTCTGATACATCTTTCAAAAAACAATTGTAACAAAACTTGAGGTTGAGCGCTCTAAAACCTGTTTAAACCCCCAGTGCTTAGCATTGACCGTTCCAAGGCGGTGACCCCAGCTTTATTCTACTATGTGTATATGTTGTTTCGTTTTTAGCCGTACTGTACCTTTTTGGCAATTGGTTTCCTTGTCATAAATAGAGGACCACGAAGGTGTGTATAATAAAAATGCAATACTGCTGCAGCTTCTGGAGTTTCACTTCTTTATATTGCAGCTGCGAGAGGATTTCCTATTTTCATAGTATATATACTATAAGCAAAAAAGTTCGGCTAAAACATGGTCAGTCACATATTATAATTTGAATACGAAACATATATACTTTATACTTTTATGTCTGTTATTTAATTACCTGAGAAAATAGCATCACGGATAACATAGCTGGGTGTGAATTAATATTTAGTTAATAGAGCTTAGAGCTGAACCAAAATGTTTGAAACGTGTTTAAAACAAAATACACTATTGTTATAGTTTTAACTCCTTTATGTTAATATAATGATATTGTTTTATAAAAAAGGAACAACTGCCAATGGTTTTGTAGTGACGCTTTATTAAGATAAAGCTGTCTCTGTTTAAACAGCACGTTTTCCAGAATGTGCGTAAATCCTGTTTTGACTGTTGCGTGGGTCTTGTCATTTAGGTTGCGTTTGTGAAATTCAGTGGTAATTCGAGATAAAAAACACATGTTTGTGCCTCGAATTGAATTATTCAATTCGTGTTTAATTTAAACGAGTCGAACGTTTTAATGAACTTAAGTGAATATGTTTCGTCATTCCGAAATAAATCAGTCTATGGATACTGACATAGGCATTTGACAAAATATTTAAGGTGCACATTTGAGATTTAAAAGGACGTCGAAGTAATAGATCAACAGTCGCAGCTATTATAGGTTTGTAAAAAAAAAAACACCCTAACATTCTTGAGTGCTATTTTTTTTAATTGGATAAATTATTTTAAAACAACGAAATACATGATATTTAAGAGAAATTGATTGATATGTTTAACATTCCCAAAACGTGTAATAATGTGTTAAAATTTAAAGGCATACATTTGCCTGTGTATCTTTTGAATGCCAGTTTACAGCAAAAGCAGCATTGAAACGACCAGAAGATTCTTGGAGGTTTAAATAGAGAAGACATGGTTGGCGCCGAGATGGAGAAAGTTCATCCGATGAGGCTTAACATTTTTTTATATTTCGGGTCGAACCGGATTAACTTTCGTCATCTCGGCACTAACCATGTATTTGATTTATCGTGCTTCATTTTAAATTATGCAGCTAACACATTTTATCAAACACAAATGATTAATTGACATAACACAATAATTATTCTTGCCGGGCCTCCTACATGTACACAACAATCCTTAAGAGCGAATAATTACCGATTGTGTCCCGTAAAAAATAGTTTCACATAAACTGTTTCCTTTAATACTTTCGTATTTAAAATATTAGAGGAAATAAAAACCGAATCGAAAATGTGATATTTTTATTGTTACAGCAAAACAAAAACTGATTTTGATTTTGTATTGTTAGAAATTGAACAAAATATGTAACAGCAAAACAAAAACTCAATTTGATTTACATCTATGACATTTGTTATCCAATTCTTATAAAAATTAAAGTTACAACGATATGCACTTCCATTTTCTGTTCTTGCTTCCCTTAAGCAAAATTAAAATGTAGTTTAATCCTCACTATTTTTTTTAAAGCGTTTGTATCGAATGCTTACCATTCTGACCCAAAACACGATTTACGAAATCGTAATCCTGTCGAAGCGAGTTATTTTATTCCTATCGAAATTTACAATTAACAATTATGCATGACAAACACACAATCCTAAATACGTTTTGGATTCGTTCAATGCTAAAAAAAATATTAAATATTTTACTGTTAAAAAACCACATTGTCCAAATTGTTTTCCCTAAACTCCAGAGAAGGGTTTGTAGAAAAATGACGTCACACGAGATACGTCATAAATTGCGTAATCAAGTGAATGAAATATACATACGGAAAGCTGGTTCTGTAATATATTTTAAAGAAGAAACAAAAAAGCATGATATGTAATATAAACGATAACATTCATGATGCGTCTCAATACATTTCAAATGTCAAATACTAGAACATGTCAATCGGCGCGTAAGAATAATTCTTACGGAAGGTCACGCGATCTACTGCCGGAGATCAACTAGTTTATTCGACCCTGCTTTATTAGGTCACTGTTTGCAACAGAGGTAGGTTAAAGTGTTATACGCAATAGTCATGTTGTCAGTAAGCTGTATGAAATACATTTTATACGTTGGTTATGATATGAGTAAGTACCTATACATCCAACCCATATTATCAGGCAAATAACACTTTGTAATGCTGCTTCTTCCTGGTACGCATTGCTATGATGGAGAATGTGTACCTTTGATTCTATATTCTGAAACATTGTCAACAAAAAATGGCTTACTTTAATATATATGAAAGGCTTATATTTGCAATTATTTCATTTGATTGTGGCTCAAGGTGTTGTTTTTATGTTACCTCGGTTTATTTTAATCATTAGGTAAGTATTCTCTTACATTAATTCGTAATTTGAATTGGGGTGCTATGACGTTAATATATATAAACACTTCTAACTGTTGTGATTCATTCTGCTCTAAAATTAAGGTAAGGCTTAACCTCAACCGAAAAGCACTGACCGTTATAAGGCGTTGATCCCAGCTGTAAAAATGTGTGTATGCTCAATGTCTGTATTATATGTTATAGGCTTAAATAAAATACTTCTTGAGGTAAACTCGCATTTCTCTCCGTTCTAATGTCTCCTGAGTGTTATTGTACCTGTATTATATAGCCTTTTCCCTAAAGCCAGACGTGTGACGCATCATCGGGAAATGTCTATTCTTTTCGAATATCACAGCATGGTCATTAATTGTAAAAAGAAGAAGCCGTTATTCCAGGACACGTACTATGTTTTATGCTGATGTAAGTGCTGTCAGAAATTTTTAATTACACACAGAGTGCACGACACAAAGTTTTTCTATGGCGATATTCGTATTCGATTACATTAAAGAACGTCAATTTCCCTACGCAAAAAAATGTGCTTTGCAATATTACAAACGAACGTATTATGTATTTTATTTTTGAAGGGTCCACAATTGCAAACAATTATACAGCTGTAATCATGGTAACAATATAAGTATTAACTTGAACTAATGTTCAGCCTGCATGATCGTAATTATATCATTTATACTCAATATGTTTATATTCATATCAGATGAATTATATTACATAGTATAGTTTACAATAAATACAGTAATGACACAAATACTCGTTTCACTGTATGCTATCTTATGTTAAAACCAACACGAATTTGTGCATTTCACATTATATATTAAGCATTGTAAATATAAACAGACACAGTAAAAATCCAGTTAAGATAATGGTGAAGAAATTTCAAATCGCGCTTTCAATCAGTCTGTTCTTTTGAGTTCGTATTTTAATTATGCTTATTTAACATATTAAGTATATGGTTTAATGTAGACTCGCACTTTTTTTATTGCACGGAGAGGTTGATTCTACCATTGACATAGTAATTTACCACTGTTAAACAAAGAACATCCTGTACAATGGAATTACGTTATATCGAAACGTCCATAGATGAGTAAGTTTATCATAAAAATAATAATTGAATTTACCACCCAAATGTCTATTAGTTGACCAATTCATCGTAAAACTAATATCAATTATTCTACCTAATCAAAGACCAATTTCAAATGTAATCGAATGGACGTGTCAAATGGTTAGCTATGGATGATTGTATACAATACTATCTTACAATTTTCTAGTCTGATGAGTTTCAATGCATCTTATACGACCAATAACAAACCGATCAGAATAATCCTTAATACTCTTCTCCCTGGGAATCGATATATTTAATAAACTCGTTGATTGAACCCGTCGAAAACGAGGCACGACCTCTGACGTTAAAAACGACGGTCAATATATATAAAAGACCTTATTTAACATTTTGGATTTTTTTTTATTGGAGGTCAAATGCGGATGCTTATGATCAAACTGGCAGCATTTAACGTTTGTGCCAGTACTTCCTATAGGCGCATATGTACCCTTGTATCATACGTTGATGGGTGTAGCCCACAATGGCAGACAACACTTTATAAAGCTCTGTGTCGGCGCGTATCATTTTTACTTCTAAAGCCTGTTGATAATATATATATATATTTCAAGTCTTTTTTGTGATTAAACACAAATACAATTTAATGTGATTTGAAATTGCGTGTTTGGAGGCTTATTTATTAACATTAAGTGCAATACTTGTTTTTGTTCAACTGCTTGAAATCTCAATAAATTGTCTCATGCATTACATCTCATTAGAACACTAAACTCATACTTTGTTTATTTCATACATACATACGTCAGTTACCAATTAATCTGATTATAATATACTTTTAATGTTAAATCATCAAATGCACAGCCTTCTTACACTCCGGTTGCAAGTCGTTTATTCTTGACGAATTCCTAGTTGTGAAGGACAAATTCGTTCCGCAGTACTTTAATGTCGCTGTTTAATCGAGGGATTTACACGCAATTTGTTTCAGGCCTATAGCCTTATGTTTCTGACATATTTATTAAACATATTTTGAGATTATTTTATGAATAAAAAATGCATTGTCTATTGAACTTTATATTACAAATAACCAACAATAATACAAAAAAACTGATTTCTATAAACAGTTATTTTTCACGAATAAGAACACTCTACGAAAGGACGCATTAAAGCGCCAAACGAGTAACTACATTCTTTTTTATTTGTTTTTAAAGGATACGGTACGACAATTTACAATTAAGTGTCGCTGATGCGTATCTTTTATTGTTTATTAGTATGTTTTTCTGCAAGAAAACCATGATGAAACATATAACGGTGACCAATCCAAGGAAATAGGTGTAAAAACAGGAATGACAAAAATTATCAGGAGAGAAATTATTGATGTCATTCGCTGGTATTTTATTCAACCCAAGAGACCAGTTTCCTACACAAAACAAGTCAGTACAGAAAGCTCACAACTAAACATAAAAATGATTAACACTAGGGTACTCGAAATGATCAATCCAAAACATTCAGGAAATAAACATATTTAACGGCGCGTCGAACATCCTATACGATTTAATAATAAAATACATGTTTTTAAATCCTTACAAAAATCGAATTGCACTGCAATCCAATTTAAATATTTACAGATGAGATTGTCATCAAACACGGCATCGTTATTGAAAGACACACTTAACATTCCTTACATGTATTAAACAGTCTAAAACTAAATATGTTAGTTTTTGTCTCGAAAATAGCAGCAATATGAACATCGATGACTAATACACAAAACCTTACAAGATCCTACATGTTTACGACAGCCTCCTCCTCGACAAATGAATATGCAAAGCCTGAGATTCAATGAATGCCATGATCGGTACTTTATGTTGATATTTATTCTATTTAATGACAATGTCTGCGACAATACGCAGTATAAATATGTTTCTCTTTCGTGTTCGTAATATTTTATTTCCAACAATGACGTCTTACCTAAAAGACGAAAATCGTCATGTATGAATATAAATTAAGTCGTTCACAAATCTATATACACTTACGTCTAAAAGCACTTTGGATGTGTAGTTTCACCAGAGTAGTCTCGTTGATCTTTGTCGTGGATATAATTATATTTAACTACACCAGCAACCAACGCAATTGCGATTGTTTACGTATTACGTTGAAACATTAACCATAATAGCATTGTCAATTTCATATGCAACATACCGAACGTTAATCTTTCCGATGAAATACGTGCAAATAAGCCGCTCGTTGCTGTAATTAAGATGTCATATTATGTGGGTTCTTGGCAATAATGGACAATTGTGTTGATATGCACTGTTTGCACCCCCAGCTATCCAATAACTAGAAACATTACTTGTGAATACATTTTATTAATAAGACAGTGTTAGTTGTAAGTGTATTACTACTTACATTAAAACACGCTTAGACATATCCATTTTATTGAACATTCTGAATCTGGCATTTTTTACGGGGAATGGACACATGATACAAAAGTGTGGGTAAACATTTTTCAGTGCAAGAGAAAAATGAGTTTACATATTCATTTTTTTTTGACAAAGCTGCAGGTGCTCGTGTCTTTTTACCTCAAATGCACAAAACGAAAAATACGAAATAATTCTCAGGATAAACTGATTGAAAGTCTTGTTTTAAGTAATACAATGAATAATAGCATCCGAAAGTACACATATGTGGCATGTTCTGACAAAACTGGGCAAAATGCTTGTGCGTAAATTGTCATCCCAGATTAGCCTGTGCAGTCCGCACAGGCTAATCAGGGACGACAATTTCCGCTTTTATGGATTTTTCCGTTTAAATGATGTCTCTTCTTGGCAAAAATCCAGTTTAGGCGGAAAGTGTCGTCCCGGATTAGCCTGTGCGGACTGCACAGGCTAATCTGGGATGACACTTTACGCACAAGCATTTTGCCCAGTTTTCTCAGAACACGCCANGTGCCAATTTTTACTTTACTCTCTAACTTTATCCTATTTCAGGGATTTAGTAGTGAACACCTATGCTTACCCTAGCAATATCTCCAGACGATAAAACCAGAACAACAGCCTTAAGTGTAAAACATGCCTTCGAGGAAAATATGATGTTTTTTTTTAGAGAGTACAGCCCTTCATGACTCGATTATTTAGTATATTGTAACCAATATGAACATCGATGACTAATACACAAAACCTTACAAGATCCTACATGTTTACGACAGCCTCATCTGGGACAAATGAATCTGCAAAGCCTGAGATTCAATGAATGCCATGATCGGTACTTTATGTTGATATTTATTCTATTTAATGACAATACGCAGTATAAATATAATATTCTTTCGTGTTCGTGCTATTTTATTTCCAAGAATGAGGTCTTACCTAAAAGACGAAAATCGTCATGTATGAATATAAATTAAGGCGTTCACAAATCTCTATACACTTACGTCTAATAGCACTTTGGATGTGTAGTTTCACGAGAGTAGTCTCGTTGATCTTTGTCGTGGATATAATTATATATAACTACACCAGCAACCAACGCAATTGCGATTGTTTACGTATTACTTTGGAACATTAACCATAATAGCATTGTCAATTTCATATGCAACATACCGAACGTTAATCTGTCCGATGAAATACGTGCAAATAAGCCGCTCGTTGCTGTAATTAAGTTGTCATATTATGTGGGTTCTTGGCAATAATGGACAATTGTGTTGATATGCACTGTTTGCACCCCCAGCTATCTAATAACTAGTAACATGTACTTGTGAATACATTTTATTAATAAGACAGTGTTAGTTGTAAGTGTATTACTACTTACATTAAAACACGCTTAGACATATCCATTTTATTGAACATTCTGAATCTGGCATTTTTTACGGGGAATGGACACATGAGACAAAAGTGTGGGTAAACATTTTTCAGTGCAAGAGAAACATGAGTTTACATATTCATTATGTTTTTGACAAAGCTGCAAATAAATCTCAGGATAAACTGATTGAAAGTCTTGTATTAAGTAATACAATGAATAATAGCATCCGAAAGTACACATATTGAAATAAATATTGAAAAGAATAATTCACAAAGTTGGTTTGATATTGTCGAAATATAAGAGCATCAGGCACGATTAAATCGGAGATAATCTGCAGTTCGGCTTAAACGCGGTCAGTCATGTATTGTAATTTAAATGTGAAACATGTATACTTCATAATTAAACGTCAGCTTTGTAATTAACACAATAGTTCAGAGCGTGTATCGTCCATAATAATTCCGAGTAAATAGCATTACAAATTACAGAGATGGGTGTGCAATTGAATTTGGTTCGAAGAGCTTAAAGATCCAAAAATGTTTGAAACTGTTTTTTTTAAGAAATGCAATTGATTTATATTTTTTACCGCTTGCATATTTATATACTGTTATTGTCTCATAAAATAAGGAAGGAATGTCACTTGCTTTGCAGTCACTCTATATTAAGATACAGCTTAAACTGTAATTACTTCATTCGTTTTTGTGTAAAAAACAAGTTTTCCATATATAACGTAAATCCTGATTTAATTGTTGTGTGAGTCTTGTCATTTAGAATGCTTTTGTGAATACACTGCTTATTTGAGAAGAAAAACACATTTTTGTTCCAATAAATGAACAATGAAACAGGTATAATTGTTCAATTTAAACAACGAAATTAAGTTTAGGCATTTTTCATTCCAAAAATAAATTAGCATGGTGATAGTGACATATGCACTTGACACATTATATAAGGTTCTAACTTGAAACTTAATGGGACGTAGAAGTCAGACTGTACCGGTCGCAGCTTAAGTAGTTAATTAAAAAACAACACAGTTTATTTAATGTTGTGTTATACATTTTGCATTGTGTAAATGGCTTCATAAGAAAAAAAGATATGATATTTAAGAGTAATTGAACAATATTCTAATTATTCCGAAAACAAGGAGTAATTTGATATAACTTTACAGACATACATTCGTCTTTGTATCTATTGAATGTCAATTTACAAGCAATAGCAGCCTCAAAACGACCAACAATATAGAGTAAATACATACACAGATACTCGTTTCACTGCATCTAATATAATTTTAAAAGCAAATGTGTGCATAGTACATATCAACCCAGTTTTGTAAATATGAACCGAGAAAGTGAAAAAACCTATTTTAGATTATAATTAAGATAAAGCTGGTTTCAAGCATTGCACAGCGTTCTGTTTAATGTTTGTATGTTTAGTTATATGTTTATTGTATTTTATCCCAAGTCATCTGATGCAAGTTCGACCATGGCATTAGTATGTATTATTATATATGAAACATTAATGTCATCACAAGTGACAATAATGTTATTGTATCGCTTCCTTTTTTTAGTTAAGAATTCTTAAACTCGTACATGTAATGACAAGAACTGTATGTGTGTCAATTTTTTTTAATGCATATTTTGTACAGATAAATGTCTCATTTACAAGATAAAAGCTATTGCACGACTTATTGTTTATTTTCGAGTACACTGTATTTAATGATAATGTGTTACTATTTTTCTTATATTACGCAAAGACGCGTATCAACGTGGAAGTAAGTGTCCTAAGAATTATTGAAAAGTTGAAAAAGTAAATGACACAAGGTCAAGAGTCTTCAGAAAAGCCAAAATAATTTGTTTTTGTTTACTAATATTGCCAAAAACTGCAGATAAGTCGATTACACCTTTGTGTAACTTTTTAAAATATAAGCAAGTTATTTCTTCCTTGAATAAAGATGGTCAATGGCAGTAATAAACCAGAAAAGCGACACAATGGTTTAATGTAGATTCGCTTTTTGCATTGCACGGAGAGGCTGTGCATACCAATTGTGCCATGGTAATTTAACACTATTAAAAAACGAACTTTCTGTACAATGAAATAAACAGTTCATGTCAAATATTGTTTAATCAAAACTTCTATTACTTGGTAATTCCATCTTAAAGTTAATAATTGAATGATTTTAGCCAACTGGCTTTTATTTGATCATTTCATCGTACAGTTTATATCAGTAATTCCACCTCATCAAAGACCCATTTCCAATGTAATTGAAAGCTCGTGTCAAATGGTAAGGTATGAACGATTCTATACACTATTATCTGACGGTTTTCTAGTCTGATTAGTTTCAATGCACTTTGTAATTAACATTAATAAACCGGTCATGGTAACTCGTGAATGCTCAACTCTCTGGGAATCGATATATTTAATTAACTCGTTGATTGAAGACGTCCAAAACGAGGCACGACCTCTGACGTTGTTGAAGATGGTCAATATATATAAGACATGGTTTAATCTTTTTGAGATTTGTGTTTAGTTACCAACAAAACCGCTGTGGTAACGCGTGTGGAAAATAAATAAATTATCTGTCATATATAAATTTTGCATTGTTTAATGTCAAAATAATTCATCATGATTAAGCTACTGTCCAATATATTACCCTCCACGGTAAGAAAATTGAGGCAATATGCTTTGATATCAAACTTCATTTAGAAAATTGGAAAGTTTAAAGTCAAAATATTTATCATATAAATTGCACATCAGCGTTTAGCGTCATAGAATACACCAGTTGTATTCCAAACAACAACACAAAAGATGTTCAAGGATTGGGTTTGTTTCTATTGCTTACATATACATCTTTGAATTTATGCCAAATGTATTATTTAAACTGTAGCATTATGTCAGTCTTGGGTGCTTATTATCAAACTGACAGCATATAAGCTTTGTGTCCGGACTTTCTGTTTGCGCAAATGTAGCATTGTACCATCGATGATGACGTCGAAGGTCTATCATTTCTGAATTTAAATGTGTCATCGGCAATAACAAAATTATATTGGTCAATATTATACCGATGTATCCCTCCGAACATGTGCATAATTGTACGACACTGCCAGACAGTGCAAAAAAAACACTATATCATGCAAGTTGTTGGTGCGTACAGTTTTTTCTTCTATACCTTTCTTATATAATATATATTTCAAGGTTTGTTTAAGATTTTAAATTTTATATTTAATTTCAAGGAAAGTCGGTGTTTCAAGACGATTATGTATTCATATAAATTGTACTATTATATTGTGTTTAACAGTTTACACCGTCTATATATTATATCGATTCAAGTAACACAACTAAGTAAAGCACTACAACCATACATTGTATATTTTAGCATACTTCAGTAGGTATAAAATCCGCTTACAATGTATCTTTGATAAAATAAAATGCAATGCACAACCTTCTTAAAATCTAGTTTAACGGCATTTATTCTAGACACATAGTTTTGAAGAACAAATGCCACCCGCAGTATTTTAATTTCTCTGTTTCATCGAGGGATTTAAAAGCAGTGTAGTCAATCCTAGCAACGTATGTTTCTGACAATCATAGACTATTGAACTTTATATGGCAAATACACAACAACATTAAAATCATACTTATCTATATATAATCAAGTGTAAGTACCATTTGACCTAAGCTGACAAACACCCTTTACGAATGAACACATAATATGAACAAACGAGGAAATACAACCTACGTAATGTGCTTCTTACATGATAATATAAAATATTTTACATGAAATTGTCGTTGACGCGTATTATTTATGGTTTATTATTATGTTCATCTGAAATAAATTCACGCTGAAAACATAGAATGGTGAACAATTCATAGCAATACTTTTAATACAAAAAATGAAACATCTTCCAAAAAAGTATCAGGCGTGTTATTACTTTAACAATTCTCTTCTATTTTAAACAACCCAAAAGACCGAAGCCAACACAAAAACAAAGCAGTACACAGAGCTCACAATTGTACAAACTGATTAAAACTGTGGTAACGCCTCGAAACGTCAATCCAAAATAGGCAGCAATACGAACTTCAATGATTAGAACATAACAGGTTACAAGATGCTAAGTTAGTTGAGACATCGTCCTCTGGGACCTTACATATGCAAAGCCTGTGACTTAATGTATTGCCATTGTTGCATTTTATGTTGAAATCTATTGCATTTTAAGACAATGTCTGCGCCAATAAGTAGTATAAATAGAATAAGCTCTTGTGTGCGTGATATTTTTCCAAACATAAAATATTACTTTAAAGACAAAAATTGTCATATATGAATATTAAATAGGGCATTCAATACAATACTTAAATCGTTAACTTGACAAAATGGCTTTTATCCTTCAGCCAGCCATTAGTGCAAAAATAATAGAGTTTATATGCAACAAATTACCATCTATAGTTTAAAATCTTTAAATCCATAATCTTATTTATTTACAAGAATGTCTAATATCGCTACTATTATGTTTTTATAACATATAAATCTCTTCCATTGATATCAATACAAATTACTTTAGCAGATACCTACGCAATTGTACTTGATTTACAGATTACTTTGGAAAAAAAAATCATAATTAGATTGTCATAGTTCTATGTGACATGCCGAGCGTAGGTCGCTCCATTGAAATCAGTGCAAGAAGGTCGCGCGTTGATTGTATTGAGACGTCATATCATGTGGCTTTATTCCACTAATAGACTATGTTGATTATATGGAATGTTTGCACTCCCAGTAATCCAATAACAAGTAACGTGATCTTTTGATTATACAAAACTTATAATACAGCGTTCGTTGTAATGGTATTTATACAAAGGTAAAAACCGTTTAGAGACATATAATCAAATATCCATTTTATTGAAAATTGTAAATCTGGCAGCTTTCGACGTGGGTTGATTTGACTTCCTGATTATAATACAGTTGTAAGGGTTTTTATTTGTATTAGTAGTTCAAAGGGTAGATGTCTGAAAGGTGAACCAGTTGTGATTTTGATGGTATTGTATTCATGTGATTTGAATACTAAATTAATCTGCAAATAATTTTAAAATCATCCCCATGATGAAAAATACGCGTTCTTTTAAATTGTATATCGGTGTCCCTTACCAAGGTTGGATTTAAGGGATTTTTTTTTATTTAACTTAATCATATTGATCAATGCGTTGATCAGTAAGACATTCTTAATTTAGGAACTCCTAGGTTTGTTTTTACATGCTCTATAATCGTTAAATACAGAAATAATTACTGTACTCTTCAGAAACGTAATAATAATCATAATAATTCATGTTACCTTCAGTGTTTTACGATTAAGGACATTTATTAAACAAAATACAAGTTAAATGACCAAAGCTGGGATAATAGCCTTGGAATGGGCAATTCAAACAATTGGGAGAATTATACCGGTTTGATGGCTAACATTTCCTCACATTTAGCCCGAACTTATTCACAACACATACACGTGTATTCATCTTTGTTTTGGCACAGCACCGGCAACCAACAGGAGGTAGAACTAGCATGTAATTAACTAATAAAGAAAACGTGAAGACTGAAAAGGGGCATTTATTCAAAGGACTTAAATCAGGATACAATACAAATATAAGCTTACATGCCTACAATTTCGTGCGCGCACAATGACACACAATGTGCATTATAAATCGTATGCACTTGCTTAAAAAGGATGGTGAAAGGAAGTCGGTGGGATGTCAAATTACAAAAATAATCGAACAAATGGTATGTCATATGCCCACACAGACAAAAGGCAAAGGAATTACCAGTGCGCGGTTTAACAAGTCGCGCGATGTGAATGGACGGATTTTATAAATTGATTAAATAAACAAAGGATAACTTACTATCATAATAAAGTTCGTTATATTTAACAGCAAATATATCATAATCCACAACCTTTTTAAAAAAAGCTTATAATATATAAATCGTTCTAGGTAGCCATTCAAATATATATTAGGAACAGTTACTAAATGTCCAAAATGTTATATTGAATATATTGGTTCAATGTTTAAATTATTTAAAACTATTATTATATGGCCAAACGATCAATTACTAGATTTAAACGATCTCGGTGACGTTTCTTTGCAGATATAAAAATAATAATCGCTCGAACGTATAGCGTGAATCAAATACTTTATATACCAGTTTGGAGCCAATGTGTCGAATATATCAGTTCAAGGATTCAACAACTTGTTGTGATAAGTTTTGAAATATTACTTTACACAACGAATCGGGTATGCATTACAATGTATTAAACCATGACATTGGCGTGTTATTTACATAAACACTAGTACACTCCAGAAATATATGGAAGGTATTAAACACACTTAGGTCGCCCTGGTTACATAATATGGTGTCCGCCTACTGATCTGGAGGTCAAGGGTTCGATCCCCACAGCGGGAGCGTGCTTAAGATCTTCCCCTAAAACACCAAGTACTGGTTCTAGTCCCAGGAAACGGACTCGAATGCGTTTCAAATAAGGTTAAGGCATTCGATGCAATCGAGCTAAAATAAATATGTTTAAACTTAAGGCATATAAAAAATGAAATACGTCAACAATAAAATATATGTACGAGGATAAGTTCTACTACACATCAACACACAAATAAACGTGTTACAGTATTACATATTATTTCGTAGTTTTATTCCTGGTGCCGATTTTAACAATGCTTCATTATTGACTCCAATGTCGTCATTTTGCGAAGAACTATAATTGTTATGACCACTTAAAATGTCAGCTGAACAAATATAGTTGTTAAGGCACTACAAGTATTTGCATTCGAACGCCAACAAGAAATAAAATAACATGAATTTATGGAAAATGGCTGTACAATAAATCGGTGTTGTATATATGTAAAGTAAGTCATCAATTGCAATCATAAGACGTTTGTTGAGCAAAAAAAGCATTCAAAACATTATATTAAATGCTCAAAGATCAGCTAAGACATAAATATGCATCTTAATTTAGAATACATACTATTGTATTACATAAATCAATGCAAATTGTTGTATATTACAGTGAATTGTTTAATACAAATGTCGCTTTCTATGTATAAAAGCGCTGCACGGACTCGATTAGTTTCTTTGAAACGAGTGTCCACATATGTAGTCTTAACAAAAAGAACGATTTTTATAATCAAACGTTTTTAAATATAAATGATGACCACATGTACTATATATGAATTTTTCGTGACAGTGAGTTGTTTGTAAGAACATATGAACAATATTTACAAAATACAAATGTAAACTCCAGATATAACCGGTTCAGGCTAGACTTATTTTCAATTGTGTGTGTGACGAATGTCATGCACACATGTTTGGAAAAGTGTTAGGCGTTCGAGGGAAGAAACTCAAAAATGATTTTTTACGGTAATCTTTTTTTCTGGTTTTGACATGTTATTTGTACACTTACACAAAAATAAAAGAACAAAGACATTCTTAATTAACTAAAACAAAAACAAACATAATTACTTTCAGGCAAATTTGGATTACAAAAATATCAATGTTTATGAAAGTTGCAGACCATTTCACAATTATTTAAGAACTGCTGGACTATAAATAACGAGATGTAAAAACAAATCGTCAAATACCGTTTTAATATTGTTTTCATCCTGCTCAAGACATGTGTACACAGCTTGTTTATGTAACATTAGGCCAAGTATCATACGAGAGGACGCCAATAGCGCTGTGAGAACTTTTTCTTATTCTTGACATGAATTCCATTTTAAAGACAAATAAGCCAAACAAATAGAACCGCGTCCTTTTTCGTATTTGTCGTCTTAATTATTGACGTAACAGTAAAAATATTCACATTCAGAAAAGTTCTTAATTGTTGTTTCCGTTCTAATATTTAAGAATGGTTTGAATATGAAATTTATTGCTCCTATTAGAATGAACGCTAAGCATCTATAACGATATTTGAGTTCTGACTGCAAGTGATATAACCATTATATCATACGTTTTATAGTTTGAGGTTTGATCCAGAGTAGATTATTGTTTCGTTATTAATTCTCATGGCGCCATTTAAGATTAGGATGTTTAATTATTACAAACACTTAAAGATTGAATCTGCAAACATATATTTATATCAAGTACTACTGATAGGTGACTTCAAAAAGAATATAAGATATTTGATGTAAAACGGCTGTGAACTATCGATGCTTTATGCGTTAAGTTAGGGAAAATATATAACTGTATATGTGTTCACAACATATTCAAACTAGAAATGGCGCGGCAGATTCCGACGCGTATCCCCACGCCGCATAGATGTTATATTAAAAGGCAAGTTTGGGTCGAGATATACCGTGTTGACATAAGAAATGTTCAGTATTGAAGTGACGTCACGTCAATTGGTGAATACATGAAGAAGTTATGTTAAAACAAAATTTTGGGCCCAACCCCAACCCCCATTCTTCTCTATCTCCTCCTACACTATTAGCACTAGAACCTTGAAACTTACATACATGGTAGCTTTGAGCATATGTGCGACGGTGCACTATTTGGAATTTTAATCTGACTCCTGGGTCAAAAGTTATTATCGTGTGCGTCGCATGTTGTTAGTAAAATGAGTTTTTTACCCATTTTACACATTTATTTACCCAGAACTTTTGACCCAGGGGTCAGATCAAAATTCCGTCACCGTCACCGTCGCACATATGCTCATAGCTACCATGTGTGTAAGTTTCAAGGTTCTAGTGCTAATAGTGTAAGAGGAAATATGGTCCGATCAAAAAAAGGCGGAGATCAATACAATATCCCCACGCTTACAAAAGCGTGGGGATAACAATTTAATGGTGTATTACCAGATCATTATATATTTAAGATTTAACAGCAATCGAGTAAAGATGAAAATGTCTGAAAAGGTATTTGCAGCGACGTCGTATTTCATAGACGCAATGTTAATTGTAATACATTTTATCAGAAATGCTTACATACAATCTACCGATTTGATACGTTGAAACGCCAAATAAAACTAAACTATAATGTTTGTCTTACATCAATTTTCCTATGTGTCATTTTAAAACAAAAACCAACAACATAACAACAAAATGTACAGTTCATAAATTTAATTTAAAAGGTTAAAGGTTAGAGGTCGGGTTTATAGTCTGCTATGATAACTCGTTTAAGCACAAAGAGAATGGAGTGTATTTGATTTATAATTTGGATATGTTCTTAACGTCTAACCTGTCCTGTTAGTGCTTTACTAACGTTCATTTAAATTATATGCGAAATCCAGAGATGACCTTTTCATGTTAGTCGTACTGCAATTGGCAATCACTTGTATTGGGAATTTCTATCACTTGCTTTTGAAATTGCTATCACTTGCTATGGAAATGTATATCTCTGGTTTTGGAAATTGCACAATTTGCGTTAGAAATTGCTATGACTTTCTTTGGCAATTATCATCGCTTGCTTTTGGAATTGCAATCACTTGTTTCGGAATTAGGAATACTTTCTTTGTCAATTCCATTATTTCATTTGGAATGCCATAAACTAGTTTTGTAACTCGCAAAAAAAATGATTTAGACGTTGTAATTTTGCAAGCTAGTGAATATTCATCTTTACACCTTAAATCTAAACCACGTTGATTTAAAACGACAATATATTTTGATTGCATATTTTTACAATGAGGCCATTTATCACTTTTATTATGCATTGATATCATATTATTTCATTAAAACATTCTTTGCAAGGACGCCTCACGTTTATATTATTGAGATGCCATATCATGTGGTTTTATGTAACTAATGGACTATATGGATGATATGCAATGTTTGCAACTCCAGTAGGAACTAGTAACGTGTATGTACTTTAAATACGCTTTGTTAATAATACAAGCTCATTATAATTAAATTATTACAACTTTGAATAAGCCATTCTATGTTAAACAAATATTATTTTTATTTAAAATTCTGAATCTCGCAACTAAAGTGGGTAACATGTTTCATCTATTTGTGGCATTCAAAATAAAACACGTTTTAATATTAAATGTGATACGGCAAGAAATATGTATTTTGTCTAACATAGTAATACGATTTCAAACGTAAGAGTTTGGTCTACAATACAATACATATCTCTATTTAAAAAAACATATAATGTAAAACATGAAATTCAAGCAATAATATACAGTTTCTCTCCACGAGAAAATGAAGGCATCGGCAAGTAGCTAATGTGTCAGTAATAATTATATAAGTTGTCTTCTTTATGATGTCATAGCACTCTTCTAGACAACATACTAAATAAGTGCGTTAAAATCATGACGCATGGAATAATACATACATCTTAAGTACGATTATGTCCACATTAATAACAGCACTTGCCTTATGCACAAGTATACCAAAGTATTTGAGTACATCATTGTTAGTTCAGAAACAACGCTTATGTAATCATTACGAATACATGCATACAAATTCGTTCATGTATGAGGTCTTGGACATCAAAATACTCTATTTCTAAAATTCGTATCGTTAGTAGCAATTACGATCTTACACATAGTACTTCGCCTATTAAAGCATAGAACTAGACGTCCTGTTGCAGACATTCGGTGTTTATACGTCCTGACGTATATAGCCAACTATATTGGGCTCAGCAATTTCTAAAAATAATCATGGTTATATGTCGTCTCCAGGCAACCATTAAATATGTAACGCAGGAACATTGCTGCCTTGACACGTACGATGTTTTCAATGAATTTATTGCTGCTGGTTATGACTCATTGACGACAGAAGCCAGAAAAACATATACAAATTTGTGAGACATGCATTGAATAACGAAGAAAACACAATGCACATACATTTAATGTAACTGTCATACGCGACTGACTGTAGTTATCCGTGTCGCGATTTATATCCGGGTCCGGATATTTTTTTTTGTAACATTAATACTCAAAAATCAACGGAAATTTCATAAAGTATTTCGTAAAATAAAGTTACCCAATAAAAAATCAATGTTCCTTATAGCAAAAGCTAAAATTTCAAAACGAGATGTTTTCTGGTAACAAGGATGTTTGTAGATATAAAATGCTCGTTTTTAATGTTTCGCGTACCCAATTAATTCCATTTTATAACCCCGCGACTATATCTATTCACACGACACATGAACACTAACTGTTTATGTGTCGTATGGATATATATCAGCGCGGGACATTAAAATGGAATTAATTGTGTACACGAAACATTAAAAACGAGCATTTTATATCTACAAACATCCATGTTACCAGAAAACATCTTGTTTTGAAATTTTGGCTTTTGCTATATATAAGGAACATTGATTTTTTATTAGGTAACTTTATTTTACGAATTACTTTCCGAAATTTCCGTTGATTTTTTAGTATTAATGTTACTTTA
This sequence comes from Dreissena rostriformis, assembly GCA_007657795.1. NCBI lineage: Eukaryota > Metazoa > Mollusca > Bivalvia > Myida > Dreissenidae > Dreissena > Dreissena rostriformis. Next base: position 221,825 of record VMBQ01000129.1, read on the forward strand.
AGTAGGTTGACTTTCAAGTTATTCTTATGAAATGTGGATGACACGCTTATCATCAACGTTGAAATAATGTACCGCAAAAATGTAAACTTAATTTACAATTTGAAAGTAATAAGGTCTTATTTAGTAGATATGTTTAAACGTTTGAGCTAATGCTTGATCGTTTTGTAAAATTGAAAATTATAATTTGAGGTTTAAAGTAGTCCTTATAATAAACGATAACATAAAGAGGTACATCTCGAAAATTATCTGTATTAAATAAACACAGATATACCACTGTTTGAAATAGGTTTGGGTACGTTAAAAACATCGTTGGCAATTCACTTGAAACTGGGAGATTAAAGAATTACAAAACATGGGACAAAAGTGTGAACAAAACAACTATCAGTGCAAAGTTTGTTTATATATATATATATGTGTATTATCTTTAAGATAAAAATGCACATGATTGCGTCTTATTTACCAAAAATGCATACAACATATTAAACAAAACAACAACAATATATCAAGCGATAATAAAGTCTATAATCTTAATTACATGATTGAATAGTAAGTATACATTCATATAGTATAAATAATACACATATTGGAATGATCATTCGTTAAATGTGCCTCTAAAAGCCACTCCACTAAAAGGATTGCATTTTTGAAAAACAAAAACCATCAACAACATTTAGTTGAATTTGTTTTAAATTGAAATTAGCGAACCACAGTGAAATGTTTTAATTTTGAAACAAATCGCAATACTTTTGATATCCATTTAGCTTTGCGCTGCATACATTTACGATCACATAATAATTTGAGTTATTTACTATGTGTTCATAATTATGCGAAAGCATTACGCATAGCGGTTTGTTTGTTTGTTTGTTTGTTTGTCTAGATTTACCAAGAGCCTAAAACGCCTCTATCGATCTATATTTAAATTATATCGAACGCATGTTAACTTAGAACACATTTATAATAAAAAATGAGACGAATTATGTACAAAGGTTGTTTGCTATTGTCGGAATATAAAAAATGAGACACAATTATATCAGGGATGACATGATGGCATAATGTGTGATACATGTTATAAATAATTAATCAATACTTGCAGCTGCGCAAGGATGTTATATGTGTATACTTGTATTTATACTTGTAGCAAAACAGTACGCCTAAAATGACCAGTCACGCACTATTATTGGAATAAGAACCATGTATAATTTATACTTCAAATTCGGTTAATTAACTATCACAATAGTAAACAATGTCAATTGTGCATGACGAGGATATTCCGAGAAAGTAGCTTTAGGAATCAAAACAGATGGAAGTGGATAAATATTTGGTTAAGATAACTCAGAGCTCAGCAAAAGATTAGAAACATGCCTAAAAGAAATAAAAACATTTTATAGTTTTAACGCATGAAGTTTTCAATATGTTTGTTATCATTAAATAAATAAGAAATGTCAATGATCGAAACACACACTATAATACGATAAAGCTAAGTTACATACCACGTCTCTTTTTATAGCATGTTTTCCAGAATGTGCGTCAATCCTGTTTTAATTGTTGCGTGGTTCTTGTCATTGACCATGCTTTTGGGAATTAACTGGATATACGAGAAAAAAAACATATTTCCGTTCCAATAATAGACCATTGCAATTTGTATAATGGTTAAATATAAACGAGTCGAAGTTTTATTATAGAATCAAGTCAATGTATTGTCTAATTCCATAAATGTACTAGTCTGATGATACTGATATGTTCATTTGACAAATAATATAAGGTTCTAACTTGACACTCATTTTGAAATACAGTCGAAGATATAGTAGGTTCTTTAAAAATACACCGTATAATTAATGTTTAGGTTTACATTATGAATTGTGTAAATGGCTGTATAAGAAAACCATTCAATATATTTAAGTGTGGATGAATAATATTTTCATCATCCCAAATAAAAACCTGTTATTATTTATCATGCCTGCATTTGTCTTTGTATCTATTTATTGCCAATTTACAACTAATAGCAGCATTGAGACAACATTTGTGGCGTTTACTCGTCATAATTTTAGTAAGCTGTCAGCAACACACAATTCGCGTTGATTTTATAAAATATTATTAAAATGACCATTCTTCCAACCCACATTATCAAACATTTATACCTTGTGTTACTGTTTTTTTCTGAGATACATTCATATGATTTAAAATGCGTCCCTGTTGATGCTGAAATCTCTTCAACAAGAATTGTTTTAGCAGATTGTTCAATGTATTTAATTGAAATTGTGCCTATAGAATGTGTAATTGTATTGCTCTTATCTATCTCGATCATTCAGTTATTATTAAGTTATATTTTTTAGTACTTTGAACCGCGATGCGATGAGCTTAATATGTATACATAATTATGTGTTTTGTGATGAATTCTTGTCTAGGTGTGAGGTTAGGCTAAACCCCAAAGATTCGCACTGACCGTTTCAAGGCGGTAACCCCAGTTGTAATCGTTGTTTTATGCTGTATTAGTCGTGTGTGTAATGCCCTTCATTATATAGGCTATTGGTCTCTTGCCTCTCATCTGGGTCTTCGCTGTTTGCTTTAAGATTTTTTCTGTAAGAAATATTCTAAATATTAAAATAAATATACTAGACATCCCTAATTTTGGAAATAAATTGATCCAATTTAGAAGGATGGGAGAGACCACTAGGCATAAATGGGTCAAATTAATGGGCCACTGTCAAACAATGACACTGCTGAACATTGGAGAAAAAAACGTTCATCTTAAATGTGGTTCAAAACGTTTATTATTTTGTAGTTTCATCGTAATGCCATTTTTTATGATTTCAGCCCAACGCCAATCATTTGATTATTCCATCGTAAAGTCAATACCAGTTATTCCACCTGATAAAAACCCCATTAAATGTAATTGAATTCACGCTTCAAATGGATAGCTAAGGATTCTTCTATATAAAATTATCTCAGGATTTTTTTGTCCGATGGGTTTCGATGCATCTAGCAGTAAACACTAATAAACCGGTGAGGATAACTCTGTAATATTCCAATCCTTGGGAATCGATATATCTAATTTACTCCTTGATTGAAACAGTCAATAAAGAGACACGACCTCCGACGTTGTTAACGACGGTCAATAAATATAAGACCTTGTTTAATCTTTTTGAGATTTGTGTTTAGTTACTAACAAAACCTTTGTGGTAACGCGTGTGTAAAAATCATATTATTTGTTCATATAAAGTTTGCATTGCTTGATGCTACTGTTCATTACGCTCATGCGACTTTCCAATATACTATCTTACATGATTAGCAAATGGAAGCAATAACCATTGATAACAAACTGCGTGTAGAAAGTTTTAAACGGATCAGTCAAAATAATTACCTTTTAAATTACACATCGGCGTTCAGCGACATTGAAGAAACCAGTTCTATTATAAAAACAACACAAACGATGTGAGCCTGAACAACACCGTTACAATAAAGTGCATGTATACGGTTTATCTCTACTGCGTACATATACATTTTCAATTTCAATACACATCATTTAAACAGACATTGAAACACAACAACGATAATTCACAGTGTTGGTCCGTACCATTTTTACTTGTATAGCTTGTTGATAATATATCTTTTTCAAGTTTTTTTGTGATTAAACAAATTATAATTTAATTATAGGGAAAATATGTGGTTAAGGAGGATTGTTCATTACCATTAATTGAACAAGTTTATTGTATACAACTGTTAAAACCGTCAATAAATCGTCTCATAAGATACAGTTCATCTGAACACTAAAACAGACATGGTTTCTTCCATGCATATATACTTCAATAGTCAATAAATGTGATTAGAATATAATTGTAATGTAAACAATATGATGGACAGCCTTTTAACAATATGGATACACGTCGTTTATTCTAGATGTATGTCTAGTTGTGAAGGACAGATCCCATCCGCAGTATTCATTCGAGGGATTTACAAGCAGTTTCTTCAAACCTAACGACTTATGTTTCTAACATATTTATTGATCATGTTTTGAGATTATTTAATTACACGTCATATGAACACACGTGCTCTATTGTGTGTTATGTGAAACATTAACTACAAGAATACTTATTTCTTTAAAAAGTCCTAATCACGCGTAAATACCCTTTAACCCAAGCTGAAAAAAACATTACGAAAGCACAAACTTGATAAGCAAATGGCAACTGAATTACTACAATATAATTATCGTGTTTCTTACAGGGTACTATTATACAGTTTACATGAAATATTCGTTGATGCGTATGTTTTATTGTATATAAGTATGTTATTTTGAAAGAAAACCATACTGAAAACAAGCAATTGTTAACAATCCAAGGCAATATATGTAAAAACACGAATAATACATCTTCGAAAAAAAATACCAGGATAGGACATTAGCTAGTATTTTTTACAACCCAAGAAACCAGATGACTACAGACAACCGTGCAGTTCACAAAGCTAATAACTAAACATAAAACAATGATTTGTACTAGTGTTACGCCTCGGAACAGTCAATCCAAAGCATTCGGGAATAAACCGATGTATGGGCGCGTCGAACATCATACTATATTAAATCATAAAACAAACACCTTTTAAATTCTATACACACAAAAAATCGAAATTAAAGATTAACAGATGAGAGTATTATTAAGTAAGTCATCGTTATTGAAATACAAGCGTAACAAACAACCATAACAACTATTCAACTGTTTAACACTTTATATAATTTTTAAACGACAGCAATATGAACTTCTATGACTAAGACGAACCACGTAACAAGATGCTACAATTTGTTACAACTACCTCCTCTGGGATATTTAATATTCAAAAGCTGTGACACGATTCTGGGTCGGTTTTTATGCTGACATTTATTACATTTAGGGACAATGTCTGCGCCAATAAGCAGAATTAGTAGAATTTTCTATCGTCTGCGTATTTTTTTCTAAGGATGACGTCTCAGTCTTACACAACATACGTACATTATCATATATGAACATCAAATAAGGCTCTCAATACAATGCAATGATTTTTAAATTCACGCAAGTATTACAAAGTTTATATAAAAAAAACAGTTAGCATCTTTAAAATAGTATGCTATGTCTATAAATCCATTATCTGACATACCACGTTCATTTGATTTGGCTGTGCGTTTTTATTACAATAATCAATGAACCATATAGTCTATTATCGCTATTATTGTGCATTTGTAAAAAAATAGTATCTTTGATATATTTCATTGATATCAATACATATTACCAAACAGCAACCTATGCAATTGAACTGGTTTTACTGATTACTTTGAAAAATGTTCCATTAATAGATTTGCATGGCCGTATGCGACATACCGAGCCTTAGTCGCTCCAATGAACGCAGTGCAAGAAGGCCGCGTGTTGATTTTATTGAGACGTCATAATTATCCTGTGGTGTTATGTCACGAATGGACTATGTTGATGATATGACATGTTTGCACTCCCAGTAATCCAATAACTAGAACATGTTCGTGTGAATACATTTTAATAATGAGACAATGTACGTTGTAATGGTATTCACTCATATAAAAACACGCTAATTATATCCATTTTATGCAAAATTCTTAATCTGACATTTTTACGTTGGTTAAATTGAGTCCATGATTCGAGTACAGTGAAGATAGGTTTTCTTATATCCGTATGTCTAAGGTTAGAAGCCCGAATGATGAATGACCTTCGTATTGACGGTTTCGTATTCCAAAGCATGTGATTTTATTAGTAAAATAATCTTGACATAAATTTAAATCATCAACCGTATGAATAACGAGTTTTATTAAATTAACTATAGGTGTTTCATTACTATGGTTTCATTTAACAGAAACAAAGTGAACTATTTTTGTATTTAACTTAATCATATTAATAACGTGACTTCATCACAAAGACGTATTTAATTTTGGAAAGTAATTGCCATTGAATTAACATTAACAATAAACATGTATGAATACATAGGATTTAGCTGATACTTGCATTTATTTAATTTCATTGTGCATCAACAACCTGTAATTATATCTATCCTGTGTACCTTAATCATTCATTAACTATTCTATCATTCTACGATTAATTTTGAATTGCGATTTTATTAGATGAATATATATCAACACTTATGGTTTTGTGATTAATTGAAGTGTTGTATTGAGGTTAGGCTAACGATTTGAACTGACCGTTCTAATGTGATGACCCAAGTTGTAATCATGTTGTATGGTTAATGTTAGTGTTATATGAAATGTCCTTATTGTATATGTGATTGCTTACTTGCCTGATGTAAAAGACTCCTGGAGGTTAAAAACCATTCTCTCTACTGTCTATGAAAGTTAATTGTTCCAATTTTATTCAGCATTTTCCCTTAAGCTATAAGTATGACTCATCATCAAGAAAACATCGCCACATGGCAGGTCAATAAATAAATCAGCAGACGTGATTCAAGGAAACACTGTTGAAAGCAGATTTTATTTCTGGCAAAAATGTCTAATTGAAAACGAATTCTATGACAAAAAGGAATAAAGAAATAAGGAAATATATACACGATCCTCATTCGTATGCGGCGGCGATATTTATATTAGTGTACAAAGTTCACAACGTTCCTACGGAAAAACAAGTACTTGGCAATATGTTAAACACACGTTATATGTATATTCTTTTTGTATTATGGTAATAACATGGGTCCTCATATGAGGAGTCTGCTTGGTCGTGATAATTTCCATTACACTCACTTTGTTTGTATTCATAGCATTTGAATTATATGACATAGTTTTATCATCAATGCATTCAGTAATGAATGACACACACAGATACATGTACTCGTTTTATTGTATCTAATATAATAGTGAAACCAACACAAATGAGTGTTGAGTGCATGTCTTCCAACAATTTGGTTAATATAAACAAACACAGTAAACAGCTATTTCTGATAATGTAATATATATTATTAAAGCTAGTTTCAACCACTGTACGGCGTTCTGTTTAATTGTTGCATGTTGCAGAGTCAATGGAATTCTTTATATGTTAAATGTTTGAATTCAACAAGGGCAAGAGTCGTCAGAACAACCAAAAATAAGCTGTTTGTATCAACTTAATTCGACCAAGACATACGGAAAACAGGTCGGCTTAACTGTTGTCTATACTTTTTTAAATTAAAAACAAGGTATTGCTTCATTAAAAAGGTTGTTCAAAAACAAATATCAACGACACCAAAAATTATTATCCATGTAACAAACAACTTGTTTACACCAAATGTATTCGTTTACCTTGGATTAAATACGTTTAATCCATCCAATAATTCTCTGGAACTGCATATATATGCAGCTCCAGTGAATTACTGGTCTTAGTGCATTACATCATCTTTATACTGTCGAATAACGGACCGTTTGTAAAATCGAATAAACAGTTCATGTTACATGTGGTTTAATCGAAACGTCAATTAGTTAATAGTTCATCGTTAAGTTAATTATTGAATGATTTCAGCCACATGTCTATTATTTGATCAATTCATCGTTAAACTAATATTAGTTATTCCCACTTATCAAATACCATTTAAAATGTAATTGAATTCACGTACCAAATGGCTAGCTATGGGTGATTCTATACAATACCATCTTACGATTTTCTAGTCTGATAAGTTTCAATGCATCTTGTAAAACACACAAATACTCCACTCAATTTAATTAACTCGTTGATTACAGCCATCGACATCGATACAAGACCTCTGACGTTGTTAACGACGTTCAATACACGTAAGACCTTATTTAACAGTTGGAGAGTTGAGTTTTTTAGGGACCAACACACCGGTGTGGTAATGCGTATGCACAGTGAATACATGCTGTGTCGTATATTAAGTTTGCATTGTCAATACCAACAGTCATCATGATTAAGTTACTTTCCAATATATTACCATACACGGTTAGAAAAATTAGGTCATATCCTTTGATACGAAACTTCATTTAGAAAACTGAAAAGTTTGAAGTCAAACTGTTTATTATATAGATTGCACGTCGGTGTTTAATAAACCAGTTATATCATCAAACAACAACACAAACGATGTGCAAGGATAGGGTTTGTTTGTATTGCTTACATATACATCTTTAAATTTATACCAACATATATTATGTTAACCGTATTTTGAATAGTGCATGCATCATGTAGTCAATCTTGGATGCGTATTGTCAAACTGAAAGCATATAAGCTTTGTGTCAGGACTACCCGATGGCGCAAATGAAGCATTGTTTCATCGATGATGACGTCGTAGGATGGTATTGTAAGTAGACAGATAGCGGCACTTTAAGATTACAGTGCACAACAATTTATGTGGATGTGTTGACTATCATTTATGAATTCTGATGTGTCATCGGCCATACCAAAATTAAAGTGGTCAACTGTCATACCGGTGTAGGCATCCGAACCTGTACGACATTGCCATACAGTGCAACAAAACACTAGATAATGCACAGTGTTGGTGCGTACCGTTTTTACTTCTATACCTTGTACATATTAAATATACTTCAAGTTGTTTTGTGATTTAAAAATGCAATTTGTATTCAAGGAAACTCTGTGTTTCTTTACGATTATTTATAATTATTAATTGTAATATTATGTTGTGTTCAACAGTTTACAACGTATATAAATCGATTTATGTGACACAACTATTTAGAGCACTACAACCATACATTGCATATCAGAAGGCATTCAATCCGATTACAATATAACTTTGATAAAACAAAATGCAATGCACAGCCTTCTTTCAATCTGGTTGAAATTCTTTTATTCTATATATATGTCTAGTTTTGGAGAACAAATGCCATCCGCAGTATTTCAATGTCATTGTTTACTCGACGAAAAGCCGTTTCCTCAATCCTAGCGACTTAGGTTTCTTACACATGTATTGATTATTATTTTTCGAGATTATTTAACTTAAACAAACGCAGACTATTGAACTTTATATGGCAAATACACAACAACAAAAACATCATACTTATTTTTATAAAAGATAATCACGTGAATGTATCATTGACCTAAGCTGACAAAAACTCTTTATGAATGAACACATAATAGGAACAAAAGAGGAAAAACAACATACGTAATGTGTTTCTTACATGATAAGATAAGATATTTTACATGAAATTGTCGTTGACGCGTATTATTTATGGTTTATTATAATGTTCATCGGTAATAAACCCACGCTGAAACATAGAATGGCGAACAGTTCAAGGCAATATTTGTAATAAAAAAAAAAGATACATCTTCAAACAAATTGTCATGTGTTATTACTTTTACCAATCGCTACTATTTTATACAACCCAAGAGACCGGAGCCTACAAAAACAGAGCAGTACACACAGCTCACAATTGTACATAACAAACTGATTAAAACTGTTGTAACGCCTCGAAACGTCAATCCAAAAAAGGCAGCAATATGAACTTCAATGATAAGGAGATAGCACGTAACAAGATGCTAAGTTATTCGAGACATCGTTCTCATTACATATACAAGCCTGTTTCTTAATATATTGTTACATTTTATGTTGACATGTATTGCATTTTAAGACAATGTGTGCGACAATAAGTAGTATAAAAAGGATTATCTATTATGAGCGTGATATTTTTCCAATAATAAAGTATAACCTAAAAGACCAAAATTGTCATATATGAATATTAAATAAGGCATTCAATACACTACTTAAATCGTTAACTTGACAACATGGCTTTTATCTTTCAATCAGCCAGCAATTAGTGCAAAAATAATTTAGTTTATAGTTTATATAGTTAGCACTTGCTAAAAAGGGATGGTGAAAGGAATGCGGTGGGATGTCAAATTACAAACACAATCGAACAAATGGCATGACATCTGCCTACACAGACAAAAGGCAAACGAATGATCAGTGCGCTGCGAATAGGAAATGCGCCTGTTGCCACCAGCTTGATTAATTCGCGTGATGTGTACGGATGTGTACGGATGGATTTTATTAGTTGATAAAAAAAAACGATAACTTACTATCGTATTAAAGTTCGTTATATTTAACAGCAACGATATGATTTTCCGCAACCTTCATATAAAGCATATATATATATATATATATATATATATATATATATATATATATATATATCAATCGTTTTAGGTAGCCATTCAAATATATATTAATTATGCTTGGAATAAACAGTTACTATTTTTACAAAATGTTATATTGCATATATTGGTGTAATGTGTTCATTATTTTCAAATCATACTATGAAGTCACGCAGTGAATTACTAGATTGTAACGGTATAAGTGGCATTTGTATGCAGATATATAAAAACAATCGCCCCAACATATAACGTGAGTCAAATACTTAATATACTAGCTTAGTGTCAACATGTCGTAGATATCGATTAAACAATTCACAAATTGTTGGCGATACATTTCAAATATTACTTTACACAACGAATCTGGTATGCATTAAAATTTATAAACCTATGATGTCGGCGTGTTATTTACATAAACAATTTTACACTCTAGAAATATAAAGTTTATGGAGTTTATAGAGTTATTTCAACATACATTCGGCTTTAAGCCCATGATTACATACATATTACAACACAATATATTCACAGATGGTCAATGACGTACAGAATGTTTAACAGAACTTCGACCAAAATTTTAATTCGACAAATGTGTATACTTTTTATCGTCTTTTCTAGTTTAATATTATGTAGGTAAATAAATGAAAGCACATGGAGAGCAACTATTGATAATATAAGTCTGCTCTCAATTCAAAAGCTTTAAAAACACAAATGGATATATTTCGTACACTGTTTGCATTGTCAGTCTGTAAGAGGTCAATTAACTGTATCATGTTTGTGTTGTTCCAATAATATTTATTTAGAGACTTCTTAAGTAAATAAATAAACATTGGGCATTCAAGTTAAACATGAAATTCGCCCTCAAGAACGTTACAGTTATGGAAGGTATATTATCACACTTCAGTCATATAAAATACTGAAATACGTCCACAATAAAATATAGGTACGGGGATAAGTTATACACAGCACAACACAAATAAGCATGTTATAGTATCACGTATTGTTTCATGTTTTTTTATTGTGCCGATTGTAACAATGCTTCATAATTGATTCCAAATGCCGTCATTATGCGAGAGCTATATTTGCTTAGACCACATAAAATGTCATCTGAACAAATATGGTTGTTTGAGGTACTACACGTATTTGCATTCGAATGCCAACAAGAACTTAGATGAACATGAATTTGTGACAAATGTCTATACAATAAATAGATGTTGTTGTATGCAAAGTAAGTCATCAATTGCAATCATAGGACGTTTTATGAGCCAAAAATGCATTAAGAACATTACAGTCAATGCTCATAGATCACCTCAGACGTAAAACATGAATCTTAATTTAGAATACATAATGTCGTATGACATGTATCAATGCAAATTGTTGAATATGACAGTGTATTGTTTAATACAATGATCGCTGTTTGTGTATTGAAACGCTGCACGGACTCCATAAATGTCTGTGCAACGAGTGTCCACATGTGTTTGTCTATACAAAAAAGATTATTTTTATCAAACGTTTTACAATATAAATGATGAACTAATCTACTATATATGCATGTTTAGTGACAGTGAGTTACTACATATGAAAAATATTGCTAGTGAATCTTATCCGTTTTGTTTTTAAAATATAAATGTGAACGTCTGATATAACCGGTTTAAGCTAGACTTATTTTCAATTGTGTGTGACGAATGTCATGCACACATGTTTGGAAATGGCGTTCGAGGCAAGAAACTAGAAAATGCTTTTCTTACGGTAATCCAATCGTATGGTTTTGACATGTTATTTGCACACTTGAACGAAAATAAAAGAACAAAATGTTCTTTAATCACGAAAACAAAAACAAACATAAGAATGTTAAGACAAATTCGGATTCCGAAAATATCAATGTTTATATACACAATTATACAAGAACGGTTGGACTAGAAAGAACGAAATTTAAAATTTAAAAACAAATCGTCAAATATCGTTTTAATATTGTTTTTTTCCAGCTCAAGACATGTGTACACACCAACTAACAGAAGAGTAGACGCCAATAACCACTGCAAAAACTATTGCTTATTGTTGACAGAAATTCCGTTTTAAAAACAATGCATGTTGCGATAAGCCACACAAATAGGACCGCGTCATCTTTCGTATTTTCCATCATTATTAATGACGTTTCATTGAAAATGCTCATTTACCAAAGTTATTAATTGTTGTTTCCGTTCTAATCCTTAATTGTTTTAAATATGAAATCGATTGCTCCTAGAATAAACCTTAGCAACTATATCAATATTTAAGTTCTTACTACACGTGATATAACCATTATATCACACGTGTGTTTGAGGTTTGATTCAGATTAAATGAATGCTTTGTTATTAATTATCATGGCGCCATTAAAGATCATGGCGTTTAATTATTACACGCACTTAACGATTGAATCTGCAAACATATATTTATATTAAGTAGTACTAATAGTTTACTTCAAAGAGAATAAGAGATATTGGATGTAAAACGGATGTGAACTATCGATGCTTTAAGTGTAAAGTCATGGGCAATTTATAACGCTATATGTGTTTAAAACATATTCAAGCAATTCAATGGTTTAACACCAGATCATAATATATTTAATATCTAGACATGCTGGGTGTTAAATATCAAACATCCAATGAAGACGAAAATGTCTGATTATGTATCTGCAGCGAAGTCTTATTTCATAGACGCAATGTTAATTGTAGTAAAATTAATCCCAAATGCTTACATTCAATATGTGGGTGTGATACATTGAAACGTTGAATAAAACTAAACTATTCTGTTCGTGTGAGGGCAATTGTCTTTGGTATTCTTGTAAAACAAACACCAACAACATAACAACAGCCAAATGTACAGTACATACATTTAATTTAAAGGTTAGGAGTTTAAGGTCGTGTTTATAGTCTGATATGAAGACCTTTTTTACACACAAAGAGAATAGGGTGTGTATTTGATTTATAACTTTAATACGTTCTTAATGTAAAACCTGTCCTGTCGGTGTTTGACTAACGCTCATTCAAAGTACATACGAAATCCAGAGAAGACCTGTTCATGTTAGTCGTACTGCAATTTGCAATCACTTGCACTGGAAATTGCTATAACTTGCTTTTGAAATTGCTATCACTTGCGATGAAAATTGCAATCACCAGCGTTTGCAATTGATATAACTGGTTTTGGAAATTGCAATACTTCCGTTAGAAATTGCTTTGACTTTCTTTGGAAATAACCATCGCTTGCTTTTGGAATTGCAATCACTTGTTTCGGAAATAGGAAAACTTGCTTTGGCAATTTTTTTACTTTATTTGGAATGGCATTACATAGTTTTGGAACTTGTAAAAATTGATTTAGGCGTTGAAATACTTGATTTTGGACTTACTATCACTTGCTTGCAAAATTGATATCATTTATTGTGATACTATCTATCATTTACTTTGGAAATTGAAATCATTTGCTTTGGAATTGCAATAATTGCTCTGAAAATTCACTTGCATTGAAATTTGCAACCATCTGCGTCTGAAAAAGCAATCTGCTGCTTTGGAAATGCCAGTTACTTACACACAACAGGGAGGTACACACATCTTACAACTATACATAAAGTAATGAGCCTAACTAAGATAACGCCTGGAAACGGCCAACCATAACATTCGGGAATAAAACAGATTTAGAGGAGTGTCAAACATCATACTATATTAAATCATAAAATACAATTATTTAAAATCCGTACACAAATCGAATATATCTGCAATTCAAATTAACGATTAACAGATGACAGTTTCATTAAATAAGTCTCCGTTATTGAAAGACAGTCATTACACAAATTAAAATGTTTTAAACTATCTATGATTTTCTGAAATAGCAACACTCTAAACTTTGATGACCAATACGAAACACTTCACAAGATGCTACATGTTAAACACAATCCTCCTCTGGGACGTTAAACTATTCAAAAGGCTTTGACTCGATTCATGGTTGGTATTTTATGCTGACATTTATTACATTTAGTGACAATATATGCGCCAATAAGCGGTATAAATAGATTGTTGTATCGTGTGCGTGTGTTTTTCCAAGGACAACGTTTAACCTAAAAGACGAAACCTATTATATATGAACATTACATGACACGTTAAATAAAATACTAAAAGCTTAAATTTAGTTGCATGGCTTTTATATATGCAATACACAGACATGAACTCAAACGGAATACGGTTTATGTGACACAAAAAGCTTATATTAAATAAACTAAATTTAACGCTATAATTTCACCCGTTGATTTAAATTGACAGTGCGTTTAATAACAGTAATCTATTCACAAGGAGTTGTCATATCGCTATTATGGTGCATTTGTAACATATAAATCTCTTTGATATTCCATTGATATCAATGCATATTACTAGACCGACATCCTACGCAATTGTACTTGTTTTATTTTTTACTGGGTAATTGTCCATAATTAGATTGTCAGAGTCGTATGCGACATGCCGAGCGTGAGTCGCTCCAATGAAAGCAGTGCAAGAAGGTCGCGCGTTGATTTTATTGAGACGTCGTAATATGTGGCGTTATGTCACCTATGGACTATGTTGATGATATGACATGTTTGCACTCCCAGTAATCCAATAGCTAGAACATGTTCTTGTGAATACATTTTAATAATGAGACACTGTTCGTTATAATGGTATTAATACTTATATAAAAACACGCTAATTCATATCCATTTTATGCAAAATTTTTAATCTGACATTTTAACGTTGGTTAAATTGAGTCCATGATTCGAATACAGTGAAAATAGGTTTTTGACCGTTCTAATGTGATGACCCAAGTTGTAATCATGTTGTATGGTTTATGTTAGTGTTGTATGAAATGTCCTGATTCTATATGTGATTGCTCACTTTCCTGATGTAAAAGACTCCTGGAGCTTTACAACCATTTTTCTACTCTCTTTGAAAGTTCATTGTTCCAATATTATTCAGAATTTTCCCTTAAGTATGTATTAGTATGACGCATCATCAAGAAAAGTCTTTGCTTTTAGGACATCGCCACATGGCAGTTCAATAAATAAATCAGCAGACGTGATTCCAGGAAACACTGTTGAAAGCAGATTTCATTTCTGCCAGAAATGAAATTGAAAACGGATTCCAAGACAAAAAGGAATAAAGCAATAAGGAAACAAATACACGATCCTCATTCGTATGCGGCGATATTTTTATTTGTGCACAAAGTACATAGCGTTCCTTCGCAAAAACGAGTACTTGGTAAACAGACGTAATATGTATTTTCTTTTTGAAATGTCCACCATTTCAAACAATTATAAAATTATGGTAATAACATGGGTCCACATATGTGGAGTCTGCTTGATTGTGATTATGTCCAATATTCTCACTTTGTTTTTGTTCATACCATTCGAATTATATTACATAGTTTTATCATCAATGCATACAGTAACGACACACACAGTTAATCGTTTCACTGTATCTTATATAATGGTAAAACCAACACAAATGAGCGTATAGTGCATGTCTTATAGATATAAAGAGACAAAGTGAACATCGATTCCGGATAATGTAAACGATTATTAAAGCTGTTTAGCATGGCACAGAGTTCTGTTTAATGTTTGCATGCTTAATATTGCATAACACCCAATATTGCTGCTTCTTCCTGTAGGTGCGCGATGATGATCTGAAATATTTACTATATGATGCTATATTCTGAAATCTTTTTAGTATAAAGAAGGGATGTAGTTGATGCGTGTTAGTAATTTCATTTCATCGTGCCTCAAAAAGTTGTAACGCTGTTGCTCTGGTCTCCTTTCAACCATTGAGTAATAAAATAGTAATTAAATTGAATGCGTTTTAATTCCCTTTTATTACTGTTTAATTTGAGTTGCAATGCTATGAGGTTAAATTTTATTTACACTTATATGTATCATGAATATTGCTGGGCCAAGTGTGAGGTTGAGCGCTCATTAACTGGTTTAAACCCCCAATGCTTAGCATTGACCGTTCCAAGGCGGTGACCCCAGCTTTATTCTACTATGTGTATATGTTGTTTCGTTTTGTGCCGTACTGTACCGTTTTGGCAATTGGTTCCTTGCCATAAATAAAGGACCACAGAGGTGTGTATGATAAAACTGCAATACTGCTGCAGCTTCTGGAGTTTCACTTCTTCATATTNACTAGAACATGTTCTTGTGAATACATTTTAATAATGAGACACTGTTCGTTGTAATGGTATTAATACTTATATAAAAACACGCTAAGACATATCCATTTTATGCAAAATCTTAATCTGACATGTTTACGTTGGTTAAATTGAGTCCATGTTTCGAATACAGTGGAAATAGTTTTCTTGTATCCGTATGTCTAAGGTTAGAAGCCCGAATGATGAATGAGATTTGTATTGACGGTTTCGTATTCTAAAGCATGTCATTTTAATAGTGAAATAATATTGACATTTATTCTAAATCATCCATCGTAAAAATAACGAGTTTTATTAAAATAACTATAGGTGTTTCATTTCTCTGGTTTCATTTAACAGGAACAAAGTGAACCATTTTTGTATTTAACGTAATCATATTGATAACTTGACTTCATCACAAAGAAGTATTACATTTAGGAAATTAGAAAGAGATTGAATGAACATTAACAAAAACAATGTATGAATACATAGGATTTAGCTGATACTGGCATTTATTTAATTTCATTGTGCATCAAAAACCTGTAATTATGTCTATCCTGTGTACCTTAATCATTCATTAATAATTCTCTTATACTACGATTTATTTTGAATTGCGATTTTATTAGATGAATTTGTATCAACACTTATTGTTTTGTGATTAATTGTAGTGTTGTAGTGAGGTTAGGCTAACGATTTGAAATGACCGTTTTCAGGTGATGACCCAAGTTGTAATCATGTTGTATGGTTTATGTTAGTGTTGTATGAAATGTCCTGATTGTATATGTGATTGCTCACTTGCCTGGTGTAAAAGACTCCTAAAGGTTTACAACCATTTCTCTACTGTCTTTGAAAGTTCATTGTTCCAATATTATTCAGAATTTTCCCTTAAGTATGTATTAGTATGACGCATCATCAAAAAAAGTCTTTGCTTTCAGGACATCGCCACATGGCAGTTCAATAAACAAATCAGCAGACGTGATTCCAGGAAACATTGTTAAAAGCAGATTTCATTTCTGCCAGAAATGTAATTGAAAACGGATTCCACGACAAAAAGGAATAAAGCAATAAGGAAAAAAATACACGATCCTCATTCGTATGCGGCGATATTTTTATTTGTGCACAAAGTACATAGCGTTCCTACGCGAAAACGAGTACTTGGTAAACAAACGTAATATGTATTTTAATTTTGAACTGTCCACCATTTCAAACAATTATAAAATTATGGTAATAACATGGGTCCACATATGTGGAGTCTGCTTGATCGTGATTATGTCCAATATTCTCACTTTGTTTTTGTTCATATCATTCGAATTATATTACATAGTTTTATCATCGATGCATTCAGTAACGACACACACAGTTAATCGTTTCACTGTATCTTATATAATGGTAAAACCAACACCAATGAGCGTATAGTGCATGTCTTATAGATATAAAGAGACAAAGTGAACATCCATTCTGGATAATGTAAACGATTATTATAGCTGTTTAGCATGGTACAGCGTTCTGTTTAATGTTTGCATGCTTAAATTATAGCCATTTTCCATTTGAATGAAAATTAGACCGTTTTGCATATTTTTTGTCGGACACGAAGGCCGACACTTTTGGAAATAATACCGGACCTCAGCAAATTTTATCGGAAATGTTGAGGTCCGACGTCTTTCGCATGAGTTGATGTATGCAATATTTTAAATAAAGGTTGAATAATTTAATGACAAGCTTCAAAATTGTTTGACTAAAAAATAAATAACATGAAAGCAAATAACGTACTCAATAGTAAAGTTTCAGTTAAATGCCTCATTGTATTTTATGCTGTTCTCATTAAATATGTTCTAAAACCTCTATAATCGAAAAACTTCTTCACGGTTTAATATAGTTCATGAGCAAAACAGAACTTCGTATTGCTATATTGTATACTGGTCAAATCTGATTGTTTGATTGTCTGAATAGTAACGTTTGGAAAACTAGATTTGAACACTACGTTATACTATTTAAATTGTCATACCTGGTTCCTTTGCTTCGCAGTTATCAGTTTCTCTGTTTAACTAGTGTAAAACAGCAGTAAAGTCAACTCGCCAATAGGGGGTCACATCAATAGGGGGTCACTATCGTGTATTTCATGAAAAAGTATAATCAAATAAAAAAAAACAATTGTTGCATAGTGTGTCCCTTGGATAAATGTACAATTTTACAAATTTGTGAAAAGATGCTCCATCTGTTTATCTGACAGGGGAGATATTTCTGTAAACAGTAATCCTTTATTGGCGATAGTGAGTGCTTTTGTGAACATCAATATTATTATAGGTAATGATTATGTATTTTCAATGAAACCTTTTTGAATCTGAAATATGGTTATATGACAGCGTTATAAACTGTTTATTTTATAGTTTTTGTGATCATATGATATTTTTTCATTGTCGTACTTTCATTGGTCATTTTTTTCAAAAAATCAGAAGTGAACTGCAAAATAATAATACAGAAAACGGATATAATAGCATTTATTTTTACATCTTGTCATATATACACAAAAGCCAAAAGGACAAAATTCCAATGAAAATATTTAACGTTTTTTGGCATGTGATTCTCTATTGGCATGTTGATAGAACCAACGAAAATAGTTGTGTCTGTTTTTCATTGTATGTGGACGTTTGCTCAATCAAAATTGATAAACAAATCTCGTCAAATCATTCCTCACAGCCAGTTCTTTCGTTTTAAATTTTGCATTCGTTCTTTGTATGGCATGGAGAGAATGCGTCCACAAATGAAACTTATCGACTACTCTCAAACAATAACAATGCTGAATATTGGGAAACAAACGTTCATCTTAAATGTGGTTCAACACGTTCATAATTTGTTTGTTCCATCGTAAATTCAATTATTGAATGTTTTCAGCCACATGTCTACTATTTGATAAAGTCATCAAAAGTCAATATCAGTAATTCCACCACGGACTCATTTTAAATGTTATTAAATTCACGTGCCAAAGTATTGACTATGGCTTCTTCTATAAAATATTATATTACGATTTTATAGTCTGATAAGTTTGAATGCATCTTGTAATACAAAAAAATAAAGAGGTCCGGATAAGTCAGTAATACTCCGATCCCTGGGAATCAATATATTTAATTAACTTGTTGATTGAAGCCGTCGACAACGAGACACGACCTCTGACGGTGTTAACGATGTTCAAAACACATAAGACCTTATTTAACCTTTTGGATATTTTAAGGTACCAACAAAACCGTTGTGGAAACACGTGTGTACAATAAATGCATACGTTGTCCTATATAAAATTTGCATTGCCGATGTCAATGTGTATCATGATCAAGATGCTTGCAATAATATACCCATTGATGGTTGGACAAACGAGGCAATATCCTTTGATAAAAAACTTCATTTAGAAAATTTGAAAGTTTTAAGTCAACATATTTATCATATAAATTGCACATCGGCGTGAAGTGGCATATAATAAATCAGTTATATCATAAAACAACAACATACAAGATGTGGAAGGATAGGGTTGTTTGTATTGTTTACATATACATCTTTACATTTATAGCAACAAATATTATTTAAACTGTATAAATAGAATGTGCATCATGTTGTCAATCTTGGGTGCTTATTATAAAACTGACATCATTGAAGCTTTGTGTCAGGACTTTATGTTTGCGAAAATGTAGCCTTGTATTATCGATGATGACGTCGAAGGATGGTATTGTAAGTGAACATATAGCGGCACTTTAAGATAACGTACACAACAGTTTATGTAGATGTGTCTATAATAAATGAATTTGGATGTGTCATCGGCCATAACAAAATTTAAGTGCTGAAAGGTCAAATGTTATATCGGTGTAGATTAATTGAACGACACCTCCAGACAGTGCAACAAAACACTAGATAATGCACAGTGTTGGCGCGTACCGTTTTTACTTCTATATCGTGTTCCTATTTTTATCTGTTTCAAGTGTTATTTGTGATTTAAAAAAATGTAATTTTATTTCAAGGAAAATCGGTGTTTCAGGACGATTATTTATTTATATTAATTGAAATATTATATTGTGTTTAACCGTTTACAACGTCTATACATCGATTCATGTGACACAACTAATCAGAGCACTACAGCCAAACATTTCATCTTTTATACATACAAACTTCAGTAGGCATTAAGTCCGATTAAAATATAACTTTGATAAAGCAAAATGCAATGCATATCCTTCTTAAAATCTGGTTGCATGTCGTTTATTCTAGAGGCATGTCTAGTTTTGAAGAACAAATGCCATCCGCAGTATTTAAATGNGAGAAGATCTAACAGCTTCGGGTAGGGCGTTCCATAGGTTTATCGTTGATGGTAAGAACGATCGGGTAAAAAGCTGTGATTTACATTGAACGCTACATATATTATCAGAATTACGAAGTGGATATGCTGTTGTTTCACCCACGCTAGAGGGGATAAGTGCAGACAAATATGGGGGTGATAGAGAATTATACATCTTGTAGAAGATGGTCAGTTTATGTTTAGTTCTCCTTTGTTTTAAGGGTTCAAGAGCCGTTTCATTATTTAATTCTGCAGTGATGATAGACGTGTTCCCCCACTTATTATTCTTGCTGCTTCCTGTTGAATCTTTTCAAGTTTTATTTCATCCTGTGCGGTTATATCATCCCAGACTACATCGGCGTATTCAAGAATTCGTCTAATAAATGTCGTATATACAGTTAAAAGGGACTTTCTATCAAGGGTAAACTTAAAAGATCCCATTAGATTTATTCTCTGCCATGCTTTGTTCTTAATGATTTCAATGTGGTCATGCCAGGAACATGAGTAAGAAAAGTTTAGACCTAGAAGTTTATAAGACGAAACCTCATTTATTGTGCAGTCGTTAAGGAAAAGAGGGGGATTGATCGGGCGGTTGATTTTTCTTGATATAACTAATGACTCGGTTTTAGATGGTTGTTTGTATTGTTTACATATACATCTTTACATTTATAGCAATACATATTATTTAAACTGTATAAATAGAATGTGCATAATGTTGTCAATCTTGGGTGCTTATTATAAAACTGACGTCATTGAAGCTTTGTGTCAGGACTTTATGTTTGCGCAAATGTAGCCTTGTATTATCGATGATGACGTCGAAGGATGGTATTGTAAGTGAACAGATAGCGGCACTTTAAAATAACGTACACAACAGTTTTTGTAGATGTGTCTATAATTAATGAATTTGGATGTGTCATCGGCAATAACAAAATTAAAGTGCTGAAAGGTCAAATGTTATATCGGTGGAGATTAATTGAACGACACCTCCAGACAGTGCAACAAAACACTAGATAATGCACAGAGTTGGCGCGTACCGTTTTTACTTCTTTATCGTGTTCCTATTTTTATCTGTTTCAAGTGTTATTTGTGATTTAAAAAATGTAATTTTATTTCAAGGAAAATCGGTGTTTCAGGACGATTATTTATTTATATTAATTGAAATATTATATTGTGTTTAACCGTTTACAAAGTCTATACATCGATTCATGTGACACAACTAATCAGAGCACTACAGCCAAACATTGCATCTTTTATACATACATACTTCAGTAGGCATTAAGTCCGATTAAAATATAACTTTGATAAAGCAAAATGCAATGCATATCCAATATCCATCTTAAAATCTGGTTGCATGTCGTTTATTCTAGATGCATGTCTAGTTCTGAAGAACAAATGCCATCCGCAGTATTTAAATGTCACTGTTTAATCGAGGGATTTAAAAGCAGTTTCTTCAATCCTTGCGACTGATGTTTCTGACATATGTATTAATCATTATTTTTCGAGATTATGAAACATAAACAAACACAGACTATTGAACTTTATATGGCAAATACACAACAACAATAACATCATACTTATTTCTATTTCTAAAAAAAATAATCACGTGTAAGTACCATTTAACCTAAGCTGACAAAAACCCTTCACGAATGAACACACAAAAGGAACAAAAAAGGAAATACAACCTACGTTATGTGTTTCTTACATGATAAGATAAGATATTTTACATGAAAGTGTCGTTGACGCGTATTATTTATGGTTTATTAGTATGTTCATCTGAAAAAAATCCACGCTGAAAACATAGAATGGTGAACATTTCAAGGCAATATTTTTAATACAAAAAAATATGCATCTTCCAAACATATATCAGGGGTGTTTTTACGATTACCGTTCGCTTCTATTGTATACAACCCAAGAGACCGGAGCCTACAAAAACAGAGCAGTTCATACAAATCACAACTGAACATAACAAACTGATTAAAACTGTGGTAACGCCTCGAAACGTCAATTCAAAAAGGCAATATTATGAACATCAATGATCAGAAGATAACACGTTACAAGATATTTGAGACATCGTCCTCTGGGACATTACATATGCAAAGCATGTGACTTAATATATTGCCATTGTTTCATTTTATGTTAAAATTTATTGCATTTTAAGAAAGTTTCTGCGACAATAAGTAGTATAAATAGAATTATATATTATGTTCGTGATATGTTTCCAAGAATAATAATTTTAATAAATTTTTACCTAAAAGACCTAAATTGTCATATATGAATATTAAATAAAGCATTCAATACAATACTTAAATAGTTAAATTGACAACATGGCTTTTATCTTTCAATCAGCAAGCAATGAGTGCAAAAAATAATAGAATTTGTATGCAACACATTACCATTTATAGTTTGAAATATCTTTAAATCTATAATTTAATTCATTTACAAGAATGTCTAATATCGCTACAATTACAATACCAGCAACCTACGCAATTTTACTTTATTTACTTATTACTTTGGAAAAACATTCATAATTAGATTGTCAGAGTCCTATGTGACATGCCGAGCGTAGGTCGCTCCATTGAAAGCAGTGCAAGAAGGCCGCGTGTTGATTGTATTGAGACGTCATATCATGTGGCTTTATGTCACTAATGGATTATGTTGATGATATGGAATGTTTGAACTCCCAGTAATCTAAAAACTAGTAACGTGATCTTTTGATTATACGAAACTAATACTACAGCGTTCGTTGTAATGGTATTTATACAAAGGTAAAAACCGTTTAGAGACATATAATCAAATATCCATTTTATTAAAAATTCTAAATCTGGCAGCTTTCGACGTTGGTTGATTTAACATCCTGATTATTATTCAGTTGTAAGAGGTTTTGATTTGTATTCGTAGTTCTAAGGACAGACGTCCGAAAGGTGAACGAGTTGCGATTTTGATGGTATTGTATTCATGTGATTTGAATACTTAATTAACCTGCAAATACTTTTAAAAACATGATGAAAATTACGTGTTCTTTTAAGTTGTATATCGGTGTCCCTTACCACCTTACGTTGAACCAAGGTTGGATTTAAGGAAAAAAAAGATTTAACTTAATCATATCGATAAATGAGTTGATCAGAAAGATATGCTCAATTAAGGAACTCCTAGGTTTGTTTTTACATGCGTTATAATCGTTAAATCCAGAAACAATTACAAACAGAAACGTTATAAACATAATAATTCATGTAACCTTCAGTATTGTACGATGAAGGACATTCATTAAACAAAATACAAGTTAAATGACCAAAACTGGGATAACAGCCTTGAAATGGGCAATTCAAAGAATCGGGGGAAGAAAACCGGTTTTATGGCTAACATTATCTCACATTTATCCCGGAATTAATCACAACACATACACGTGTATTCATCTTTGTTTTGGCTAAGCACCGGCAACCCACAGGAGATCTAACTAGAATGTCATGAATTTATACAGAAAACGTAAAGACTGAAAAGGGGCATTTATTCAAATGACTTTAAACAGGATGTTACAATACAAATATAAGCTTACATGCAAACAATTGCTCGCGCTCACAATGACATACCCTGTAAAAAATAACATATTGTGCATGTACATGCATAGTCACATTTATGGGCGCGCCACATCCACCTAATCGTACAAAATGGTATATATAATTAGGATGTGTACACAATAACACTGTGTGCCCATACCATGACATGTATGGGTGGACAACAAAGAATCGAAAATTAATGAAAATAATATAAAAAAAACTACACGATCGTATAAAATAAAATGACAACCCATAACAAATATCAAATGTATCCATACCCGCATGAGATGATTTGCTTTTGTATTGGGTGTGTCTAGTTTAACCCTATTTCCAGCTATTTAAACCCATCATTACCACGGCCAGTTGAAAATGCCTATAAAATCTTATCAATTTCAATTGAAACATTTAATAAAACACAACACATGTATACGTTATGAAGTGTATGTCATATATTAATAAAGTTACAACGATATGGTATTGTAACAATAGAACAATGTTAGTGTATGGGAACAGAAGAAGATACATTAATTATGCAGACTAAAATGTATGCACTTGCTTAAAAGGGATGGTGAAGGAAGAGGTTAGTTGTCAAATTACAAAAAAACAATCGAACAAATGGCATGACATCTGCCCACACAGACAAAGGGCAAACGAATTACCAGTGCGCGATGCGAATAGGTAACGCGCCTGCTGCAGCTAGCTTAAACAAGTCGCGTGATGTGAACTGCCGGATTTTATTATTCGATTAAATAAACAAAGGATAAATAACTATCGTAATACAATTCGTTATATTTAACAGCAAAGATATGATTATCCGACGGCTTTAAATAAAGCTGTCAATATATCCATCGCTTTAGGTAGCCATTCAAATATATATTATATACAGGTATGTTTGGAAGAAACAGTTACTATTTGTACACAATTTGATATTGCATACAATGGTTTAATGTGTTTATTACTTAAAATGATATTATGAAGTCAAGTAGTGAATTACTAGATTACAACGATCTGAGTGCCATTTCTATTTAGATAATAAAAAAACAATCGCTCGTACGTGTAAAGTGAATCAAATACTTCACATACCAGTTTAGTGTCAATGTGTCTTAGATATCTGTTAAACAATTCAAAAACCGTTGGAATTTCGTTTTCAAATACTTTTCTCAACGAATCGGGTATGCATTTAAAAGTCATTACTATGAAGTTCGCGTGTTATTTACATAATTAATTTTACACTCTAGAAATATAAACACACTGGGATAAGTTCTACACAGCACAACACAAAGAAAAACATTTTATAGTATTGCATATTGTTTCATAGTTTTACTGCTGGTGCCAATTTAATCAGTGCTTCATTATTGATTTCAATGTCGTCATTATGTGGAGAGCTATATTCGATTTTAGCACTTAAAATGTCAGCTGAATAAACATATTTGTTTGAGGCACTACACGTATTTGCATTCAAACGCCAACAAGAACTTAAATGAACATTTATTTATGGAAAATGGCTGTAAAATAAATAAATGTTGTACATATGTAAAGTAAGACATCAATTGCAATCATAGAACGTTTTATGGGCCAAAAAAGCACTCAGAACATTACATTCAATGCTCATAGATCACCTCAGACGTAAAATATGCATCTTAACTTAGAATACATAATATGGTATTATATAAATCAACGCAAAGTGTATTACAGTGTATTGTTTAATAGAGCGGTAGCTTGTTATGTATTGAAGCTCTGCACGGACAAGTGTCTTTGAAACGAGTGTTTCGTTTTCCAATTGGACTTTTCGTTTTTCCCATGGGATTTATCCCCACGAGAAAAAAAATCCCATGGGAGTTTCGAAAAAATATACGTTTATTTATGCTAAGTAATCGATTTCAAGCACTAAAAAAAGTATTTACACGTTAATTAAGAACTGTATAATCGTAATATGCGGAACAAAACTTATGTTTTTGGGTAATAAAAAAATCCCATTTTTCAACGTGCAATGGAAAACAATTTCCCATGGGGAAACAAAAAAACTCTTTTAAAAATGCCAACATCTCATGGGAAAGGCTATTTTGAAAAAAAAAAAAATAATGAAAGAAATGGAAATATTAAATAAAACCCGCCAATTAATAATCACAAAGAAGCATTGTATCGCATTTTTTATCTAAAATATGAATATCTAAAAGGAAAAAGTTACTTAAGTTTGCGAAATGTCGGTTTCGCAAAGTTTTTCAGGTGGCCGTTATATGTTGGACTCAACAAAAAAGAAAAATTATTATTATCAAACGTTTTTTAAATATAAATGATGACCTCATCTACTATATATGAATATTTAGCGACAGTGAGTTATATTTCATAACATATGAATAACATTGCTAGTTAATCTACTCCGTTTCTTTTCAAAATATAAATATGAACTCCAGATATAACCGGTTTAAACTAGACTTATTTTCATGTGTGTGTGACGGATGTCATGCACACATGTCTGGAAATGAGTTAGGCGTTCTAGGGAAGAAACTAGAACATGTTTTTCTTCTGGTAATCATGTCGTGTTGTTTTGACATGTTATTTGTACACTTGGACTAAAAAAAGAACAAAATCATTCTTAAATCACGAAATATGCTACTCCTTCTCGAACAACACGAAAACAGCGCCATCTTGTAAGTTTAGTTCCAACAAACCTCACTTAAACCCAGTAAGCTCCCGTATACGCATGCGCCCCCCTGGACTTTGTAACGCAAAGTTTAACAGATTTCACTATTCCAGGAACTTGCTGATTTCTGTGATTCGTATAGCATTGGAATCTTTATGCATGAACGTCAATCCGCAAATTACAAGAACAATTCGAGGAACAAATTATGAAACACTACATAATAATGGCACATTGATTTTCGCTTAAAATAGCATAGTCATTATCACTTAAATGCATTTGTTTCCAGAAATATATAACACATTCTTTCTTGATATAATAATATGATGATGTTTTCATAAAAGGGATATCAACGTTAAGGAAAATGTAAACATATATCATATATTATAATCATAGAGGCAATGAGTAATTTTAAAGAAGAAATAATCTTGCTGCGTTTGCCAGGCTACTAGAATATTACACAAACCATAGGCGAATTATTAATTAACTACATTAGTTGGCAAATTAACTTATAAATACTTTTTTAAACAACAGTTTTAAACCTGTTTACTTAAGTAAAAATATATGAATCTAAACGATAATATACCTTTTCAGGAAATCACATACTTATTCAATAATAAAATATATTCTTCTTCGAAGTATTCTGTATACACATTGCATTTTCAACTTTTAACGCCTCGTGTGACTGACGTAAAGCAAAACGGATTTTCATAAATTTGACCAATCATGCACAGCTTAAGTTATATAAACTTTATATACGATCGCCTTAACATATTTCAAAACATTAAGTGATTGCTTCCACAACTTGAATACAGAAGATGTTCTGATGAGATATTTCATTGCGTTGTATTAAATTAATAAAAATCTGCTTTGTACAGGAACTTTCAGGTGTTTATTACTTTAATTGAATGTTATTGTGAGTATAATTTTACTTATGCAGCGGATTTCAATGGCTTAACCTATTGGTTTGTAAATTAAAGTTTCATACGCTGTGTACTCTTTAGAATGTTATACAATATAAACACTTTAAAGGGACTGTAAACCACGAATGACGAAAAAAGAAAAGTTCTAAAATACCGTAATTTAGCACAATTATTAGTTTATATTGATTAAAATATCACGACCAGTATATAACATACAACATTCCTTGAAAAAAGTTCATAATTTCAATATATTCGGTAATAAAATTTCGCGATGTGAAATCGAAAGTACATCGCGAAAAAAAGTGACATATCGATATACACACTATAAATAACGCAAGAATATTAATCATTTTATATAAAAAATATATACAATTCACTACGCATGCACAATTTGCATTCCTTGGTTTACCACGTGACGATGATGATCAATCCACTTGTGTTATTTATAGTTAACTGATAGTTACCTTGTAGACATGACCAGTGAAAATAAATAAATAAAAAATAAAGTCAAAATAAAAATATACTTTTTTCAAGTAATGTTATATACCAGTCGTGATATTTTAATCAATATAAACTAATAAACAAAAATACGGTATTTTAGAACCTTTCTTCTTTTGTCATTCGTGGTTTACAGTCCCTTTAAGAGTTGCTATTAGATTGAAATTCTAAAACGACACAAATAATGTGAATAATAGTTCATAAATAGAATATGTTTTTCTTTGATAGTTTATACAAAAGCCAACGTTAAACATTTGTTTTACTTTATACGATTTTGATAAAAACACAGGATTATTATTAAAGTATGGTTAAGTCCGTTGATGGGATAGAATTAATCTTGGCACAGAATAGCCCAATTACCGTGTGTACTTATTTTTGGAAAATAGCTTAATCGTATGAGAAGACCATAACGCTCAACTATTAATTACGAGATGTCAAAAACACCATAGTTACATTTTTTGGGAGATTTGTTATGGAATTGAAATCTCCTTACAACTATTGCAGACAAACCGTTAAGTTATTCAATATGTCTCGGTTTTTAATTATTTGACTGTTTGATGACGTGTTGTGATGTGGTGTTAAGATGATACCGAGTATAGATTGCGGTATGCACAAACGTCAAGAAAATATACTGTACAACTCATATTGGACAACAATCACGAATGCTGTTGGAACTCTGCTAACGTGGGTAAGTGAAAGTTAAAGTTTCAGTAACTTATTCTGCAAACTAAGAATACTCTACTTAAAAATAATTTGAAAAAAGCATAATGCTTCGAAAACAATCTCGATTAATCCTTCGAGCAGAGCGTAATTTGGGAAACCTTGGGAGACAAAGCATTTTTCTGACATTTACTTTTAAATACGCATTAAGGATTGAATCAATGTTGATTTGGATACATTAACGTCAAAGTTCGCGTTTATTCATGTATGTATTGGCTACCAGATGGACACGTCCATAAATATCAGCCGTCACGAGATCATAGGAAGTATGTAAAAGAATGTGGTGTGCTTAGCATCCACTGAAGTATTCACTACCGTAGGAATTGTTTGAGTAAAAGTCTGATATTTCTTAGAGAGCAATGTACAAGTAGATTTTAAACAAACACATTTCGTGCGTGCGTTTTAAATTTTTTTAAGTAATAAACATTAAAACTATCAATACGAAACAATAAATGTAACTTTGAAAGCAGTTTGTTTTCTAACAACAGTTGACTGTTATAAGAACAAGGAAACCTGTTTAGAACAGATGATCTTCATACTATGCTATACATTGCTATCTGCTTTACGTTCATTGGTGTTGAATTGGAGACAGTGTGTAAAAGGCTTGCAATTTGAAATACAAGAAAAGCAGACTATAATGGTGTCAAAGGAAAATATTGTTTTTAAGGTATGTATTGGTATATAAATAATAAAAAAATCGCATATAAGAAGCATCCTAACAGAAGTGTTCATATGATATGTTTTTATAAAAAGTCCATTCATTTTTATGAACCGTACACATGCTAATAATCCTGATGGGAATGCTGATAATCAAGATTGTGAACGCTTACGAATTGTTGCTAAAATTAAAAAAAACTACTAGAACGTTGTAATTTGAAATGGGGTAATGTAAGCAAAATAAATATTGACTCTAAGAGTCTCATTATGCAAGTTGAACCTTGTTGTGAGATCATTTTAGGCTAACGACACACGTTCATGTAATTTCAATACGTTTTATTTATCGGCGATTGAAAAATATTTGTTACGTTCGAAACAACTTCAGAAAGGTTATATAGCTGCAAAACATGAATGATATTTATTAAAAGTTAGAATTATTGGATTTATCGGATAATATAGACTACGTACAAATTTATGTAAACGATTACTAAATCAACAGGTGTTAACGGGGTTTTACAGTTTTAATTTGTAGTGGCTCAAGAGTAAATGTTTTTTAGTAATTTTGTATTCCTTTTTGAATTACGCTTGAACATGTTTATGACATCAATGTATGCCAACACGTTATCTTTGCTTCACATATATTTCAGATTATCTACATATGTCAATTAACAGTATACTGTATTGATCTCGATGTATACTAGAATTAATTATTAAATATATATATATAGGATATTTGTTGGATTTGGTGGAATATCGATTTTTAATTAACTAGTTATCATAACTAGTTATCATATCAAATATAAGTATCTCTATTATCATGAGTGAATTAAAAAAAAAATATTCTTACAAATTATTATTTTTTGTATTTTTCCGGTCATATAAGTCCGGTAAAACAATGAAAAGTATCGATAATTTTTACTGTTAATTTCCACT
Organism: Dreissena rostriformis; assembly: GCA_007657795.1. Lineage (NCBI taxonomy): Eukaryota > Metazoa > Mollusca > Bivalvia > Myida > Dreissenidae > Dreissena > Dreissena rostriformis. Next base: position 252,328 of record VMBQ01000129.1, read on the forward strand.
GTTTGAAACAGTGAATTATCAGTTTCAATTCACTGGTATTTCTCTATAAACCACCGGAAAGCATATACTAAAACGGTACATTTGTATGTCTATATTTCAGACACTTTATCTTCATTTCTGCATACGACAAATACAGCTTTGACACATAAGTGGATTTGCGTTAAGAGACAAACTTGCACACAAAATGAATACTCAAATCTCTTCAAAAAATGGCAACGAATTACCTTGAACTTACTTTGCAAGCAATGGTCATGACGGAAACGGCGTTTATACCGAGGATCCAAGATACATTCGGAAACACATCAAGCATAGCGTTTGGTGGTGGTGTTTGCAACAACAGCTCATTATCGAAGGATCATACTGGCACATTTGGAATAGAGATGTCGACCGATTTAACGACGAAATTAACGAGCGCACTTATTCTCGACGAAATGAACTCATTACAGCTTAGATTCATGATACCATCGCTGGTGCTTGTGTCAATTTTAATGATACTTGGCGTCCCTGGAAATTTGCTTTCTTTTCTCGTGTACATATTTCAGATGAAGAGAACAACGTCGGCATATTTCATTATAACAATGACATTATGTGACCTAGTTAACTACTCTGTCAGTATGCCAATAGAAATTGCGTTGTTATCCAACTTTTTGACATTCGACTATCCGATCTTGTGTAAGTTGTCCCGATTTTTGTCAGGGGCATTGAACAATCTGACGTCGTTAATTCTTGTTGCCATTGCGTTGGACCGCTTTCGTTCCATTTGCCTACCTCTACAACATCGGATCACGGCGCATAGAGCAAAGATCATTTGTGCATCCGCTTCGATTTACGCGGTTTGTTCAACGTTACCAAGGATCGCTGCGTACGGAACGTATACACATGCGAAAACGATTGGTGACGTCACCGTGTTCGCCAAAACGTGTCTCATAGACGACAGCGTTAAAGACACACGTATTGCTCTGAGTGTACTGATATTTTCATTTATAAGTCAAATCATAGTGTTTCTGGTTTTACTGGTGCTTTATTGTTTTATAGGATTTCACCTTAAAAGTCGATCAGGCAATAGCAGGAATGACCAGTTTGCTGTTATCTCCATGTCGGCAAACAATACTCATCCTCAACCCCGCTTTCTCATAGAAGACGATAACACCGAAAGCTCACTGTCAACTAGAAATTCGCAGACGCCATTTATAGACCAAGCGCTTACTCGAATCCATGGCGGGCGTGCGTTTCGCACCAAACGAATGACATTGATGCTATTTTTAGTAACGTCGGGTTTCCTTTTAAGCTACATTCCATACTTTGTGATTGTAAGTTTACGACAGAATGACCTTTCGATTGACACAAAGCAGACCATGGCTGGGAATATGACATACCACTGTTTCTTGAGATCATATCTGATAAACTGTTCGGTTAATCCAATCATTTATTGTTTTTATAATAAACACTTCCGTCAAGGTGTGAAACGGTTATTTTTTTAACAGCCAATTGTACACTAGAATCGATGAAAAGTACTGAAACACTAAATACACTGAATGATCATTGCATAAAACAGTTAATTTTCTCTGCAAGTATGATACACACGTGTTGTTCTTACAATGTATAAACATGACATTTTAATGGAAAATGTGATTTGTACCCGTGAATTTTGTTATTTTCTGTCTTGCTGTGTTGTTACTCTAACATTAAAGAGTAGTTCAACGTTTATCTCAAATATGTTTTGCATTTTGCCATGTGTTACACTGCACAAGTATCTACCATGTGTATCGTAAGATTTATCGTAATAGAGCATAATAAATTGCAAAGATTACGTCTCAAAGTCACAATGCATATAAAACCGAGAGGTACTATGCTATAATTGACAAAAATGTCAAACTTTATAATTAAATTGAATTATTTAATTCATATTTGAACCGCAACTTCGTTTTGGCATTGTTAGTTTCCATCATGATTGTTCTTCTGCTGACGTCATAGGTTAATGAAAACGTTAACAATGATTATGCGCCATATTTGTTTAAAAGAAGGGGGCAGGTATTATTCATATTATACAAATAGGTGCTACCTAATTAATGGGCAAACGCAATTTCCCTTCGTAATCTTAGTTTATAAACACGTTTTACAAACTCCAGAATGTTTCAAACTTTTAGTTCAATATGTGGGCATCTCGACAGACGCCAACGCATCACGAAAAGGGCAGTTTGACTATTCTTCAAAGCCTAAAATGAAAACAGAAATCACGGATGTACTTCACATAATTACAACGCTTCGAACATTGTTATTGCGTATTTCATGTTAAGCTATATTCCATTTACCAGCAAACAAAAGCAATCGCAAATCAATATAGTTTCTGGTACTGCAGGGAGTGGACACACAACTTATGAAAGGTTATGGACCACGCATAACAGCAACATATTATTTCCGTAAGCATGCGAAACACCATTTATACGACTAAGGTACCACAGTTTACTGGCAAATAAAACGTATAAAGTCTGAAAATGTGTACATTATTTTAATATTTGTCAGTTTGTATTAATATATATTGGGTTCATTCCCAGGCGGTCTGCGTACATTGGAGTGTACTTTATCAGAAGTAAAACACACCAACATGGAAACCAGAATAAAACAATATCTCACATATACGCGTCATAAAAACTCAGGTATTATAATGGATAGTAATACGATCTAAGTAACAAAACGTTTTAAAAATGCTTCCAAAATATATTTCATTTTTGGGAGATAAAAATGTATCATTCATTGTTCAAAATATGAGACTTTGACACGCAATTTTAAACATGAAAATGGGAACAAATGAGGTCCAGTAANAGAAGGGAGCAGGTATTATTCATATTATACAAATAGGTGATACCTAATTAATGGGCAAACGCGATTTCCCTTCGTAATCTTAGTTTATAAACACGTTTTACAAGCTCCAGAATGTTTTAAACTTTTGTTCAATATGTGGGAATCTCGACAGATGCCAACGCATCACGAAAAGGGCAGTTTAACTATTCTTCAAAGCCTAAAATGAAAACAGAAATAACGGATGTACTTCACATAATTACAATGCTTCGAACATTGTTATTGCGTATTTCATGTTAAGCTAAATTCCATGTACCAGCAAACAAAAGCAATCGGTAATCAATATAGTTTCTGGTACTGCAGGGAGTGGACACACAACTTATGAAAGGTTATGGACCACGCATAACAGCAACATATTATTTCCGTAAGCATGCGAAACACCATTTATACGACTAAGGTACCACAGTTTACTGGCAAATAAAACGTATAAAGTCTGAAAATGTGTACATTATTTTAATATTTGTCAGTTTGTATTAATATATATTGGGTTCATTCCCAGGCGGTCTGCGTACATTGGAGTGTACTTTATCAGAAGTAAAACACACCAACATGGAAACCAGAATAAAACAATATCTCACATATACGCGTCATAAAAACTCAGGTATTATAATGGATAGTAATACGATCTAAGTAACAAAACGTTTTAAAAATGCTTCCAAAATATATTTCATTTTTGGGAGATAAAAATGTATCATTCATTGTTCAAAATATGAGACTTTGACACGCAATTTTAAACATGAAAATGGGAACAAATGAGGTCCAGTAAAAGGAAGACAAATATATAGGCTATATGCTCGTATTATTCAGAACAGTTTACACATGATGGACGTCTTCTGTGGTGCCACTACCTGAACAAGTGATATCAATGATGGAGGAAGAAAACTAAAGATGGAACGTTCAACAAACACGCATTTTGCTCTATTAAAATCCGATAGAAATATACCATTCCATACCACAATTACATCAATAATATATAAAATGATATTTTAGTAATTAATACAGTTTGTTATGTAACGACTAAGTTATATTGGTACTTTATATGGAATTATGCAGTTAACTGAAACATCAACTATATATCGTGTTAATTTGTTTTAAATTAGTATTTCTTTACAATAAAGTAAGAACAAAATCCAAAGAACGTGCTAAATGACAACTTTCATTGATTTCGATAATTGGGTTTTATATCACCAAAGTGAATTAAACAATAAATAGGGACAGTTTTATAAGAACGTTTTCTACATGATTGACTCATATTTCATTAACACTAGCACGAATTTAATATATTCGCTATTGGTCACGAAAACAGTTATTGAAACTACAGCAAACTGTACCGGTATTCATCACAACCACGCATGGATACAATTGTCCAAAATTTATATATAAAGCATACCAAATAAGAACACAAAAACATCAAAAAATGTGTTATCAGGAAATAAATTCGTGTTATCACATGAATAAGCAAATAAGTCGAAATACGCACTTATAAAAGAAACCATAACACAGAATATACTGTGCTATAGTAATGTTAAATTTATATGGAAATGTCATGTGTTAGTTAAAACATACTTATTGCCCATGTTTCAAAATCATGTTATTATTTGAATCAAATTATAAAACAATATTTTATCCACCATGCATAGATGTATATTGTCAACAATTAACACATACACACTTCGCTCTCAAAATGATTATCCGATGGTATTAACAATAACATCATGTGAAGAAATGCTTAGGTGCTTGTATTTATCTTCTTCGTATCAAAAGTTGCTAATATTTCAGTACACGAACGAGTACATTGAACCCAATTTAGAATATAAAAGGTTTGGATCGTATTTACATCAAGAACAGAAATAGCAATTACAAGGATTGATCACAAATGTCACGCTACTTGCCAATGTTTTGTCATTTAAATAAACGCAGGCGTGTGTTTGGCAACATATCCGCCAAACAATTGACTTAGCCAGTAAAGGCTAATACAAACAATGGAACATAGCAATATGTTTTGCTTTTCTTAATATCATTTTGGACGAACGTGGGATGTTCGTCCTTATAGAAAAATACAATGATTCCTGTATGTAAAATTATACCGTTTTATTTTCATTAATGCGAAAACGAAATAAACCAGTTGAACACAATAATCTTTACAAACACATAATTTTGCATTATTTGTGTGTTATCTGTCATTGAAATATTGTTTGTTTTGCTGTTGTTTTTATCGATAGTTATTACAACTATCTTATTAGCTTTATTATTATGTTGGTGTTGTTGTGGTTGTTTTGAGAAGTATTGATTATTATCCTTTGTTATAAATTGTAATATTTTATTATCGATCGTCAAAAAGAACAATTGAATGTTTAAAAATCTAAATTGACAATATTTTGCATGTGCGTTCGCCACGTGTCTAATAGTATTGCCTTAAATTTAGGACCTCGTAGAAATAAAAAACGCATTACCTCTGACTAATGCAACGGGAGTTTAACTGTCTGTTATTAATTCTCCTATACGCAGCACAATTACAACTGGTATATGGTACCAATTTGCAGTGTTAATAGTGTTTGGCTAGGTTTAAAACGTAGCTTTACAACGTTATTAACAGACAATTTACGCGAGCGATATATTTTGTCATTCTTAAAATAGCATTAATGTAGCCTACACTGTCAGTTGATTGTTTTGTCAGAATTATGTTGAACTGTTTAATGTAGCGTCCACTGTATACGTTGTACACATTGTTCACACAAATACATTAACAGTTCAATCACTAAATTCTTTCGTAACTACAAATGCAAACACCATAACATATAGCCATAACTAACGGTAGCTTCAAACAAAGCCATTGGTTATTGTAAGTTTTCTGGCTATTATTGATATTCACTTTAAAATGTTGCTCAAATACATGTAGTATTGCCAACGTTGAAAAATTAAAAACAACACGAAGGTATATCACAGGGATTGTTTTAAATTATGTTGTTTGTTTTTAATTGTTCAGACACGTTTACTTATACGTGTTTCGTGCAAAAGGTTGCTTATCATTCTTGGAATAACATGTGAATTGTGTGTAGGCCCTAAACGAATATTGTAAACGTTTTCAATTTCCTTCACATTGTAGTGAACCAATCAGGTTATCCATTTTATTAACGTTCAATTCGCAGCTTCAGGACACGCGTGGATTGCAATTCATATCAAATCTGTCGTGTGGGTAACTAGTATGTGCCAATGCAAGAAAACGTGCTTTGTGCCTCATGATATTGATATTCAGTATTATACTAACGATACATGCAGTGTCGCAAAAAAAAAAACAATCGTTTGAACAGTCTAGAATAAAAGAAGTATACACGTATTTAGTATAAAAGTATTCATCTATATTTAATATCCGCGTTAAAGATCGTGCAATCCGTCCGGGCTATAAATCAGACCACCCAAAAGTACTGTTCACCTTTAAATATACAAACAATACACTATTGCCAGGATCTTTAAAAAATGATTTGACATTTTTTGTTTTTGAGAATAATTATAAATACACAATTAAGGAGTCTATTTGGAAAAAGGCATACATGCATAAAGAATTCAATCCACACCGCGGGATATGATAAAAAGACGATTTCGGGATGATTAAATCACATAAGCAGGCAAATCAATTTAAAATAAACACTTAAAATGCATACACAGTATAGACTCAATAATTCATTTTTTTAACAAGAAAATACCGGTATGCGGTAAAGCGCGAAGACTGTTTAATACAAACTGAATATTGACTGTACACTGTTGAACATAAATATTCGTTGAAATGCACCGGCATAACCGTTATCGAGTATTGGGTTTGAAGATTCAATGGTTCATCAACCGGTGTTCTATGACAAGTATACAGGGGCGCATATCCATTAACCAGTCAAAGGTTCGAAAATTTAATGGTTCATTAACTTTCAAGACATATACCGATGCGAGTGAATAAGTAAGGTGAATTGAACTTGAAGCACTTATCCAACATAGCAAGAACATCCCTACCGAACTGATAGAGGTATTGGTACTGATGATTCACAGAAATATTTCCAACCGGCGCATTCATGCGTGACGTTATTTTTCATGCAGTTAACTGCACTTAGTTTGTATGTTGGTGGAAATAAATTCCTGACTCAGGTGTGTTGATTTTGTTCGTAAAAAATGGCGTATGCTACGCGTACTTTCAAATTAGTTGAACCATCTGGTTTTAGCATATTTAGTTTGTTTTTGTATGCATAAACACGCACAGATATATAATGTTGTAGTAGGATTGGAACGATAGCTTGACATGTATAGTTCCTGTCTTTTTACTACCATTGGAATGCACAGTAATTATTGCTTACTATCAATATTATTGCGATCTATACCTTTTGTTTGTACTTTCATAATTACGCCTTTATATCGGTGTAGTTGAACTATTTTTGAGAAAATGATGAAGCACCTCGTTGAAAGGTTTTAGATGCTGGAGTAGTCAATAACTGATGCAGGCAACAGCACATGGTGGTTATGTATCGAAATAATATTACGGCTTTTGATCAATCCAGGCGAAGTAACTGTGATATGTTTCAAAACCGATAACTCATTTAAAACTATGTATTATTCACTTAAACGCAAACATTTTCAATTAATGACGTCACACGACGTCAAAATACAACATAAGTGTAATGCGTTGGGGACACGGCATTATAACGGTCTAGTCAACGAGAGCTTTGCAAGGCTATATTTGTGCTTTGAAGATTATGCACATTTTGCTAACATAATTACCCCACATACTAAGTTAAAGTTAAATATATTTAAATGTAACAGAGGAATATGCTGGCTTAAACCTTAAAATAAATACATTTCGAAAAGTACTGCATGCGACTTAATGACTTGTCACAGTAAGAATTAATCAGACTGTGCTAACAATCTTTTAGTTCGACCCTGAAGTCAGAAGTCATTTCAAGTTTCAAGTATCGTCTCTGTGCCTGTTTGTGTAACAGTTTCAGTGAAGCGTTCAACGTATGCCATGTGACCTTAATTGAAGACATCAAAATTAATGGTATACGTTTTAATTTAAGGTGAAAAAGAGCTATGAATATGTGCAAGCAATTTGTAAATGAAGGGTTTATTTTAACTATAATACATTATTTGATATGAAACGCGTTATATAACAGGCCCTCCACAGTGAAATCATCGTTTAAACTGCATAAGCTTGTGTAATGTATATTACGGTTCAATGTCGCTGTGGTCAAAGTATAAAGCATGGTATAAAAACCAAGTGCAAGTAGTTTCTCACATTAAGCAAATTGGGTCGACTGACGATTAATTTCTTTAAGATTTTATTATTCACACTTAGGTTTTACTTTCGGATTATGCGAGTGTTATGTTGCCTTGTGGTATTCAAACACGAGCGAAAAATCATGGCGTTTTCTTTGAATGTCCAGCATGTTATAGTATACAACAATCAACTATCAACTAATTAAATAATAACTAGAATTTAAACTGCGCGCTTTTTGGCGATTCAGACACGTTTTTTGAAATTTAATGAAACAGTTTTCCGAAAAATGTATTCATAATATGCCCCAGTGGGTTTTAATTCAAATATGCAATCGGTTTATCAGATTGTTATCAAATAAGAATACATTGTATGTACACAACGTGAATACTTTTTTATGTACACACACTAAATTAGTTGCTCAGGTTACTATATCGTTAAATTACTATTCATTCCGTATTGCACGGTATGTGTTATTTGTATACATGGGAGGGGCACCATATCAATTTGTAAAAACTTGTATTGATCCCCTTGCATATTTCCAGAAAACAGTGTGTTTAAAATTAATAAAAGCAAAAGATTAAATCAATGAAAAGTAAATTCCTTTTTTTAAGTTGATTTATTCGTTTGACTGTTTGACTGCGTGTGTTTCTGATATAAACGATATATTAACATACATTTGTGATTGAATCACCTATTTCTGCGAAGTTGTTTTGCGCTTTTCGCGCTCCCGTTATTGCAAAAATTGCAAGAAATTATACCCTTCGCTAAAATGTCATATAAACAACAACACAATCGCCACAGCTTGATTATGTGGTGATAAGTCACGTTCAAATCAAAGTTGTGTTATACGGGAAAGCAGGTATCTTTCGTATAGTTGACACTGTTTGCATAATTTTCATGCACCTGCATCACAATTATGCAAACAGTTTTAAATATACGAGAAGTCAAAAAGTGACGAGATGCTTTACCATCGCTTTTCGGTACACAGGCATCGCCATTTGAAAAAGAGACAGATAAACATTCGTTTTTATTAAAAGGTACCGATTACTGATTGGGTAGATTAACATTAGTTTTCATTTAAATATACCGAAAACTTGTTCGGTATATCGCGCTGTGATGCTGAGCAAGATCATTAATTTATACTCATGAGTCATATTGGACGAATGTTCCTCTTGTTTATTCCGGCCGGATGCTGAGCTAGATCATAATAAGCTTTCGCTTAAAATAAGGAGTGCTGATTTGGTATGTCGTGATTGGCTGCTAAGACATATACATGTAAACATTCGCTTTCATTAACAATTTACGAATGATGGTCTGATATGTCGCGCGAGATCAGCAATCGGTTGAGCTGATGTTGATTGCTGAGCAGTTCAGCTACCTTTAATTGACTCATAGAACTGATAAGTTTTCCCGACCTCAAAAAGTCTGGACACTAAATAGCCGATGCGCAACATCCAGACTGGTGGCAAACAGATGCAAATGAGTCACATATTGTTTTACCGAATGGAAAGTAAACCTCCATGTTTATGTCGGCATTAAATTTAACATCGGGTATTAATATTTGTCGTGTTCTAAGAAAACTGGTCAAAATGCATGTGCGTAAAGTGTCATACCAGATTAGCCTGTGCAGTCCGCCTAAACTGGATTTTCGCTAAAAATAGACATCATTTAAACGAAAAATTCGATAAAAGCGGAAATTGTCGTCCCTTATTAGCCTGTGCGAACTGCACAGGCTAATCTGGGATGACAATTTACGCACAAGCTTAACATTTAAGATGTGACTCCCTTGTTCTGATTTGCCTAGCATATGTATTTGCGAGAGTCATTTCTAGTTGTTTTATATAAGTATTCAACTACACATATGGCAGTCAAAAAATATAAAAAGAAAAGAAATTTTAAGTTGTAGGTGTTTATATATTCTTGCGATCGAACTTCACTTTGCTATCAAATTTCTTTTGGCACTGATACAAAATCCCATATGATATTCCAGATAACAACTCTAAAAATGCTTGTCTTTTAAAGGTGAATGTGCCACAAAGACGTGTTTTAGGGCTTGACAAAGAAAGGATCAAAATAAATGTATTTAACAAACTTTCTGTTGGAAAGAAAAAAACAGTAGCGTTAAATAACATGCCGAATCATCTATTTCAACGATGACATTAAGGCATTTATAAAGTATAATACACCGACGCATTTTTTAAAGATGAAATGAAACAAACATACCAAGTTGTACACATATGTCATTGAATGTATTAGAACATCTCGCGTCATTCCATCCATGCCAAGTCGTAAGTTCCATGCAATCTTCCACGCCATCAACGTCATTAGGCTCACCAGGTTGCCAATTAACGTAATGCGGAGGACGGATTGGTGTATTGGATGATGCCCAATACCAATATCCTTTCGAACCCCTGTCAGTCCCTCCAATCCAGGCACTACCTTTGTCAACGATCAGTTTATATTATTAAGATCAATTGTAAGTAAAGACGCTAAATAGTCTGTGCGTTGTCGTTCATCTATATACAAATGTATGTATTACTTGTTTTATTATCATTGATTTAATTAACACAAACTGAACTAATATTTACCTTCACTTTGGTGTTTGTCTACAAACGTTTTCGCTTCGCTAGCGTCGTTTATTTCTGCCAAGTATCCACCGTTGTTGAAACAAGATTCCTTTAAAAGCAAATAGAAACAAATGCGATTTATTGCAACTAGTTTTTCGCATAAAAATAATTCAATTTCCTGTTGTTGTTGTTTGTTCTGTCTTCTGAACCAAATACTTTATTACATGTACAGTGATTAAAACGTAAAACGACATTAACATATTGTTACAATGGAAGTTGATTGCTTTGTCAATTTCCTTTGTATGCATAATCTAAGGAATCCGGTTTTATCAATGTTATACGTTCCGTCAATAGATCACACAATATACACAATTACAGCTTTTTTCGGGTCTTATAATTGTTCACGTCATCTTAAAACTTTCAATAACGGTCTTGCTATGAATCAACATTGTGGACATACAAGTCATCAGAACCATATTGATTTAAGGCAAACCCTATAGGTGATTTAAATACTTATTTACCTTAGCCGCGTACCATGGTTGGTAATATTTGTGGTAGTAGTAGATGCTGCTTCTGTCCTTGATCCATTCATCGGGTACATGTAACACTGTGTAGTATTTGATGAGGCGTAATTATGCATACGTAAACATGGCTTAAACAAAGCACGACCACATATATTTGTAAACATAGCTTCGTACACGAGTTGTCAATTTCATATTTTAGTAAACGGGTTCAGGAATTGTGTAAGTAAGCGAGCCTTTGGAGGGCTTGCAAACACATAATATGGACGCGTTTAATAAATCATGTTGTCAAATTAGTTTAAGATCTTCTGGTTTCACATTCGTCATTATAAGTAAAGACAACTAATATTTACGTAAACGAAAACGTCATGACAAAGGTTGTTTAAATTGCGTGTAATTACTTCATGTTGCGACGATATTTTAGCAACATAATTTAACGCGATTGATAAGTCAAACAAAAAGTAGTCAAAACATGCTATAAAGCTATAAAACACGTTGAAACCACAAATATTCGTAATTATAAGAAATAAGAGGCAGCATGACATAAATCGACATATGCAATAATATAGTTTCTTGAATAAGATAAATCGGCGTGTGCTCGTACCTGGCGAATTTTATTTGCGATACAAATGAGTAATACATGATTTGGTAATGTAAGACAAATCTTACATAGTTTATTATTAAAATATGATTGAGTTTATATCTATATTGATAGTGCTTCTTCGAAAACATTTCAGTTATTTTACAATTTAAAACAAATACACAAACGGGCAGTTTTAAATCGTTCGATGGACTAAAACGTAAGATTGTCAATACATGTCTTCCCTTTTCAGGTAATTCTATACGCGTCCGTTGTTTTATCTTGTTGAATCTGATGATTACAATCGTCTACTTGTAGGTTATTGTTATCATTTTATAACAACTCACCTGTTTCACAGTGAAGTCCTGCGAATCCACTCGGACACACGCACTGGTAGGTGTTTCCGCTGCCTATGAGACATGATCCACGCACAAAGGGTCTAGGGGAACACGGGGTGGTAGAAGTTGGGGTGGCTATATAAAATATAGCAATACTGCGATGTTCTTCGTTTATATAATTCGTTTAGTAAAAAGTCTACCTGTTCTTTCTATAATAACAATCGTAAGCAAAACACACACAAAATAAATCAAATAAATCAAACACACAAAACCACAGACATATATAAAACAACAAAAATAAAACAATTTATTGAATAAGACATATCGTTCAATGATGTAATTCGACTGGTTCGCAATATTCCAGATCGTACACACGAATTAAATCTCAGCTGCGACTCGAGCCTTAAGATCGCCTTCATACAATTGGTATCAGCAGATCGCAGATGAAATTATTAATCTAGAAGTTGAGATAAAACTCGCTAACATAAGATCTGCTGATAATACATGAACTGCCTCAAAAATTATAAACCGTGTGTTATTACCGCAATAACGAACAGTTAGCCGGAAATTACGTTTAAACATGGACACGCAGTTAAAATATTTCCATAGATTATAGTCAGAGTTTCTACGCTTTGGTTTAAAGAAAAAAAAAATATCGAATACAACTTAATAAGACCATTCATTGGTTGTTTAGTTAATAAAATACGCGTCTTTTATTTCATCGTATCGGTTAATTTAAAATTGACCTGTTTATTAAAATTTGAATTGTCACACATATCTTGTTATATCGTTGTTAGATCACTCACCAGTTTCGCAGAGAAGTCCGGTAAAGCCAGTAGGACACTGGCAGAAGAATGAGGGATTGTTTCCGTTGCTTATGTAACAGGATCCACGCACGCAGGGGCTAGAGGAACACGGGCTGGAAGGAGTAGGGGTGGCTATATAAACAAACAGTAATATGGTACTGTACGTTGCATTTAAAAGAACACATTCACATTTTTATTCATTTAGTAAAATAAAACATGTTCTTGTAGAAATAACACTCACAAGCAAAACACACCCATACAAAACAACAACAACAAATGATAATAAAATACACAAACACACATGCGCGCACGCACACGCACGCACTCGCACACACACACACCCACGCACACACACGCACACACACACGCACACACACACACAAACAAATAACAAGACAGACACATATGGAACAAGAACTATGTTCAATGATCAAAACAAAATTGCGGTGTGATTTTTAACAATGCAATATCGATAATATCGCTTCGTGAGATAATATAGCGCTTTTCATTTAACTTGTGGTCGTTAACTTTTTTTAAATAATAAAAACAATAGAGGAAGCAGTTTATTTTCCAGAGAAAGAGCCTAAATTAGGATACAAAAAAGTGCTAACATATATTATGTTGCAATAAACTCTAGGTTGGGCATATTTTGAAGCTAGACAGACTATACTATTGTGATTGTTGGTGTTTTTTTGCAGTATTCGGTCTAATACACAACATACCCACATTTAAATTAACTTGTGTTGTTATGACATATTGATCAATGTTTGTTGACTGCGTGAAACACTTTCGATTTATACCAGGACAGGTGAACTATAATTAATTTCTAATTAATAAATGTAAGATGATTAGATAATTGACAAACCATTTGTAAGAGGATATCTTATGGCATCAGTGCAACACGTATACTAATGAATGACGTACTGTCAACTGTTACAAATAAAATAAATATTTGCTTAATGAATTACACAAGTGGTAAATACCATTTTCATATATATATAGAATGCCTATTTTACATTCAATACATATTGCATATTAAAAATAGTATGATTCTTCAATCAGGGTTCAACAAATACATTGTATATTCATTAACCAGTTCTTTACGTTTCTTATTAATTTACCAAATTAGCATTATGTCAAACTATTTCAAAGATAAATGCAAGCAATAACGAATAAATAATACAATTATATTATAGCTTAACGACTTCATACGCGTATCACATTTGGTGCCCATATATCCGATGGAACGTCATACCACTAGCATTTAAAGATAACAAATTGCTTACTGGCGACAGCTGTCGGAACTACGGTGGGCGTTGCAGAGGTTGCCGGTCCTGAATGGAAATAGTTTCACTAATTTACATACTTTTCAGTGAAATATAGACCCTTTGGTTGTGAATGCATACCAATCCAGAATATGTACAGATGTAAATATATACATGTATTTCCTTAATGTTTTAAAGAGTTTGGTATATTATTGTCTTTTTTTATGTCGATGGACACCATATTGCTTAGAAAAAAAGTGTAATTTAAGTTGGTTCATACCTGTACAAAGTGAGCCTTGATTACACATATCTCCTTGACAACATTTATAGCACAGCAGTTCAGTATCAACGGTCGCACGTTTTCCAATCACGATATTGGTACCAATCCGACCAGGGCATGTCTGTATTAGAATATGAATGAATAATGAAACTCAAGGATCATTAACAGGAAATAACTCACTGTCCGCATGTTTTACAATTAAATTATCAATTGCCTATACACAACAATAAATACGAAACGGCATGAATCATAGCAGAACATCAGCGTATAAAACCTTGGAACGAATGTAAACCATTGGCCTTAATGGGTTTATATCGATCAACTTTATTAGTATTATTATTTTTAATAATGAATTACGTTATGTCTCCTGTTACAAATAAAATACTAATTTGCTAAATGAATTACACAAGTGTTAAATACATTTATTTCATTTTTTTATTATTTATTTTATTTATTTTATTTTATTATTTTTTTTCTCTGATGGGCGTTTATCGATCGATTTATTTTTAAGCTTCGTTTTATTTATTTTGAATATTAAACGCGTGTATAGATCACGCAGCTTTATATCATTGCTTGTATAATTTTCGTTTTGATAAATTATCTCCTCAGTATATACGGTTATTCTTTTTAGGTACTACATTCATTTTCATTTACAATTATTTTCATAGTATATAAATGTCACATAAACAACCAAGTTATATGTAGTATGGATCTTTTACACCCAGTACTGCTGCTTCTTCATGTACTTGCACGATGATGATCTGAAATATTAACTATCATGATGCTTTATTCTTAAATCATTTTGTAAAAAGAACGGATGTAGTTGATACTTCGTAGTATCGTAATTTCATTTCATCGTGACTCAAAAAGGTGTAATTCTGTTGCTCTGGTCTCCTTCCTATCATTGAATCATTAAATGGTAATTCAATCGAATGCGTTTTAATTCCCTTGTACTACTGTTTAAATTGAGTTTCAATGCTAGGGGGTCAATTTTTAATAACACTTATATGTATCATGAATATTGCTGGGCCAAGTGTGAGGTTGAGCGCTGTTAAACCAGTTTAAACCCCTAGTTCTTAGCATTGCCCGTTCCAAGGCGGTGACCCTAGCTGTATTCTACTATGTGTGTATGTTGTTTCGTATTGCCGTACTGTTTTGGCAATTGGTCACTTGCCATAAATTAAGGCCCACGAACGTGTGTATAAAAGAATTGCAATACTGCTGGAGCAACTGGAGTTTCACTTCTTTATATTAATTTAAAAAAACTTTGCCTGGACATGAAATTAAAATTTGCGGTAATAAAGACACTTACATTGAAATCATAAAGTACAATACTATTGTGCGTATTTAATGATAAGGTATTTATTATTTTCCAACGGGAGGCTTTAACAAAATCAGTTTAAATATAAGCAGCGGACAATGACAGGACTAAACACTTTTTATAATCTCATGTTTTACATACATGACTATAATGACAACCGAATTCGTGCAGTAAAGTTAAATTAGGTTTCAACACGTACTTCGCATAGCATTTCTGAAAACCAAAACGGGTTTCCTAGTTATTTTCCACATCTTTTGTTTGACATTAAGTAAAGCATCAAGTAATTTATAGAGAAATGCCAAATTTGAAGAAAACAAAACTCAGAACTAATCAAAATATATTGTTGTACATATAGCTGCAATACATACTTGGCCTGTTGGATAGGCAGTGCTGGTAACACATGGGACTGTGCTAGGCATTGGTGCACAACTTAAGCATTGTGTCGAAGTCGCTGTAGTTAAATAATTCATATTTCGCTGCTGAGAGTTGTATAAGAGTTTATCAGACAAACAAATCATGAACAAAATATGATTGCGGAAAAGTGGAAATCGTTTTATAAATAAAAGTTAAGAAAATTGTATTGAGTGTTTAGCGTTAAATCGTGTATAGTTTAAGAATTAGTATCACATTCAGAAAATGCACGGTAAATCTATATTATAACACAACTTTTGTGTTTAAATTATCAGATATGTTACATTACCTACATGCCAATGATATACATTTGCCGTTCTGAAATGATGTCCAATATGATGACCTTTAAACATATCGTGCTAACCTAAATAAAATATCGTATCCAAATTAAATGTAGATATCCTAAAGCCATATGCAACACAAAACAGAGAGTTTCAAAAGTGAGTTTTATGAATTGACTTAATTGCATGCTAACATATCGGAACGTTTGCTCGTCAGGTTAAAATTGAATTATTTGTAAGCTTGTTTACAATTTAAATGTATATTAAAGATTTAACCAACCCTCAGACAATTTTAGAACTTAAAATCTTAAGTTTTTAAGTTTCCTAATTAAATAGTTTATGGAAGTCGTTCTCAACCACTTCAAACATGTAGTTAAGACAATATTGTCTTATGTGTTGAAATTATATACATGTATTCGTGTGTGAAAATACAATACTTTATACGTAACGCTGCTAAAAAAGAAATAAAACATACCTGTTTGAGGCATTGCTGTAGTCTGCGCAGCTGTTAGAACAAAGTAGAGTCGAGAACATATGGCCGAAGTATAAGCAACATAGTAAATCGATTCGGTTAAATATAATTGTATCCACTGACACTTCAAATATTATAAAAAAATGAATCATGGAAAACATCAAGATAACTGTGGTTTGAAGAGATATTATTTAGTCTTTGTTATACCGGTTCCTTTACGGAAAGTAATATATTCATCGGAATGGATTTTTAAATATTCTTCCATTAGGGTCAGTATCGGCATGAGTAGTTGCGCTTAACTTGATTAATGTGGAAATGAGTGCAGTGATTGATAATATGCACACATCATGTTTGATTGCCAATGCAGTTGTTTTACACATGCGTTCGTCTGTATGCGTCTAGTTTGTTTCTTTCAGCCAGCGTATAACAATGTTATCTGACAAAGAGTTGAACTAGTTGCTCGATCGATTGAAAATATATGCATAATGACACTGATAAAACAAACGTTGATATTTTTTTATGTTATGACATGTTAGCTAACAATTTGCTATACAATTGTTTGTTCAGCCATTGTTTTCATAATGTATTCTACTGTTTTTTACACTAGCACTTGTATTATCTTAAGGTAATATCGACAGGCTATCGTTACTCCATGTACATAACATTCATGACGATTGTTTCTACCACTATTGCGCCCGTTTAAAGTCTTAAAAGGTGCTTTATAATCGTAACAATAAATATGTTATCGAGCGCACATAAACACGAGACGGTCGTTACTCAACAAATGAATACAAAGTTAAATAGAATCTGAATTTTGAAAACTATTATACCGTATTAACCTACCTCTGATATTGTTGCGAGACGTACTGGTCAACTTCATTATGTTATTATGTTATTATTAAACATCCTACGGCTATAGCTGCGATTGGAGTTGTGACTTCGCAAAAAAAAAAACTTGAGTTAACGTTCCATCATCATTTCATCAACACATTTTCGGATTGGAGCTCTTAAAACCGTTTTAAACCGCAAATTCTTTGCCTCGAGCGTTCAAAGGCTGTGATCCTAGTGTGTTGATGTTTGCGTGTTGCTTTTGTTGCGTATGTGTGTTTTGTATCTCGTACTTTTGTGCTTTGTTATATTTTTGGCACTTTTATGCAATTGGTTTCTCGCCATAAATAAAGGTCAACGTGCTTTTTTAAGAGGGTGTAATAATCTAAATTGGCAAATTGTACTGAAAACTAGCATGTCAATCTACAATACAATTATGTGCTGAAAGACTAACGTGTATTTCAGTAATCGTTCATTGTGTGAAATGGTGTAAGGGCAGATAAGGTTAATATTGAACGTGACACGGATCTAAGTGACTTTATTTGGCGAGGAAACAGTTTAAAGGGACTTGTTTAACGATCTTGGCATGTTTTGAAGTTTGTCATTAACTGCTTTTGATTGATTAATTTGCATATCGAAACTAAAGAGCTA
Source organism: Dreissena rostriformis (assembly GCA_007657795.1). NCBI lineage: Eukaryota > Metazoa > Mollusca > Bivalvia > Myida > Dreissenidae > Dreissena > Dreissena rostriformis. Next base: position 270,765 of record VMBQ01000129.1, read on the forward strand.
CAGTATAAAACAAAAATAAAATTTAAAAAAGAAAAACAAAAAGGTAATCCACACCTGGGCTCGAACCACTTACCCATGGAGTAAATGTCTAGCGCTTAAACAACTTGGCCATCCATGCTGATATAGTCGGTGAAGTATTTTATACTTCATATAGGCAACCCTCGTAACGTAACGATTTATAATTGTAAGATTGTGTAAATAGTCAAAAGATGCATATAATGGATATTTTAGGGTATGGTAAATGTTCAGTACTACTATTTCCTTGTAAATAACATAATAACAACGAACATTTGCAAATTTGAAACCATTTTTTTTTAAGTTTGTCAATATATCAAACTGTGAACAGGTCCCTTTAACATTTGAGTGCAGAATACAATACAGGTGGCTAAACGCTTACTTCTGTATAAAACATATGTACTAAACATTCGTCATGTTTTGTTTAGCTTAAACAAAGGGAGGCAAGTAAGTTTTTTTCATAAGGAATTATACATCTCGGTTATTTCTATACATAGTATCGTTAGCAATATCATAAAATGCATGATTACAGTTTTAATAGGTGAAATACTTCTATCTGGGGATTTGCTTATTAAATGGAAACTGAGTATTAGTATAAGTGTAACCTATTCGTTTGATCAAGTAAAATTAGTTGAGCTTTACAAGAAAATCATATAAATTATTTTATTTTTTATCAGTTCTACCGCAACATTTTCAATGATATGTTTGACTTGTTTGCATTTGTTTGTGATTCGCTTTTTGTAAATCTCAAAACAATGTGACATGTGTGCAGTGAAAGTCAAATGGAAAAAAAGCTGTATCGAAAGCAATGAAACAGTTTATGGTAACGATCTTTTATAAAGTCGGTTGTATTTCGGTTATCTGAAATTGCTGTTGTATTATTGCATGTTGCCGTTGTTTTATGAGTTTAGTTGAATATTTTATTGGTGCAATGATTTTTGCATAATTCGTATACATCGGAAGACAAAATGTATACATCTCGTCCCGATTGTATAAACTTTGCAGTTTACTTGACAATGAAGTCCAAATTCAACACCTTACTGTTACTGAACACATGGCATGCTAGTATCATTTACATGTTAATGGTCATTAAAAGTATTAAGTCGCTCGTGGACCTAAATGTTTAAGCAGGTTTCATATTGTTGAAATCTTTGTCCTTAAACATGACAAGCCCTTCCAATATCCATTGAGAAAAAAAATTGTTGCTCCTGATTCCAAACTAAAAAGAGATCTTGACAAATAAATCGCTATTGGGAAAAAAGATAATGCAAATTTTCGCTTACACCTGCAAAGTTAATGCAGTGCTTCAACCATATGGGAAATCAGCATACATTGATCTTCTTCTCGAGTTAAGCGATAGTATTTAATGTAATGTAATCTAATGTTTTATAATGCAATAAAATGTAATGTAGTTTATTTAATTATTCTTTGCGTTCATATCGGAATAAAACAAAAATGCATATACATTGATTCATATTTTAGCCATTGTGTGTCAATAAGATTTAATGAGATCAATTAAGCAGCCAGTATGAAAAAGTAGATTTAACCATAAATATTTACACGGTAACGGTTTTGAAAATATGTGTACAATGAATTTAAATGTGTATATGAAGACGTTTTCAAAAGGATCGATGTTGTTCGTTTATCACAATATACACTTATCTCTTTCACGCCACAGGCGCGAATTCAAGTCATTGTCTATTTCATCAAAAAACAAAATATCAGGTTATACAATTTCCATTGGCTGCGTTTGCTATCTTGATACACAACTATTTGACACACTAATTGCAATTTAAGGCCAACGACGGAATAAAACTGTGATATTAATATATTATAGCAACTCTCTGTAGGTTTACATGTCCTGAGTTTAGAGGCAAAATCTAGAACATGCAGTAGGAAACGTTTGGATGAGTAAACAAAGGTCCCAGAATACATATTAACGACTCTCAAGCTTCCCGACGTATAAGTAAGATTTCGTATCGTTTTACTATTCAGTAGGTATGTACTATTTTTTTTTTTGTAAGAAAGTACGAGTAGCAAAATTATGACATTAAAACCTTCACATTGTTAACAGACTATATTGTTAATGCTTTTTTTTTTCACATTTTAAACCGGTTAATATATTCCGGCGTTAATTAAAAAAAAATAAAATAAAGGAGTTTTATTGCGAAAGTTGCTGTATGTTAGTAATATACGCAGTTGCCAAAAAACGTTTTGGCTTAAGCTCTTTCAAAATTATGATATATATAGGATCTGGCATGAGTTGTCATATCATACCATATTTTATTAAACGAGTTCAGGAATTTTGTTAGAAAGCGAGCCTTTGGCGAGCTTACTAACGAATTTCCTGGACGAGTTTAATAAAATATGGTATGATATGACAACGAGTGTCAGATCTTTTTTATCACATGCTTTTAAATGAGCAAATTAAATAAATATTTGCGCAAACATAATGATAAATCCCGAATGTTGTTTACATTTCGTGACGTCATTTGACGTTGCAACGTCATTTCAGCAAAATAACAAAATGCGATTGGTCAATAAACGAAAACTTAGCCAATTAAAACGCTTTAAAAGTATATTTCACATGTGTAATATAAAAATATATGTAATGGTTATATTACATGGAACAGGGTACGGCATGTGATAAAACTTTGTTTTAATCAGAGGAGATTTGTCATAAAGTTTGTTATATGATTTCTTGCCACATACTTTAATCAAATAGTTTGATTAGTGTGATCGTTTTCTAACTAAGCTAACTTAGTTTATTAATTGGCAATTACATTTTTATTTAAAGTTTGATAAGTTAACTACTTATTGTTGTTGTTAATTAGGTTCCTACCTATTACTAAGAAGGTCTTTATTTACTATTCAGTCTTTAACAAGTGCAGGTTTTCAAGAAATTTGAATTCGGCGTGAGTTTTGATCTTACAATGTTCCACTTGCATACATTGGCTTAAGATAAGCGGTTTATGATGGACCTTTGAAATCTGTGCATTACAGGGTACCAACTTACAATTAATGGCAAACAGGCTTAAAAGTTAATATTTAGTTGGCAGCTACTTATTAATACGTAGATTAATAACTACTAGGTACCTACAAGTTATCTAGTAAGTACCTTGATAATTAGGTACGTACTATATATTTAATAAGTAGTTACTTTATAATAAGTATGTACATATTATATATTTAGTATGTACCTACTTTACATGAGTGTTAACTAATACCTGACATTTCATGCCATTTTTGCTAACCAGAAAGCCAATCTGTAAAAATATTTTGATCTCAAAATCGCTTCGGGATCATAATAAGGCATGTTTCTTAAAAAACGAAATAATATGCCATGCAATCAAATCATTTGATTCTATTACAGCCAATGCAATACTAAATTTAAATGTTTGGTGGACTAGATCTTCGACTGAAACTCGTTTGTGCACTTTGCATTAATTCGTCGTCGCCAGCTTTTTCTAACCAATACAGAAATCACAACTGCAAAGTGTGTTTAAAAAAAACAACTTCTAACATCATACAGTAGAGTATGTTGCAAGATCAATCAAGATGATTCAAGGAAAGTATGCTGGTGGCTATAATTCGATCGTACTATTAACAGCAAAATAGTCTGCACAAATCTATACTTTAATTATAGCTTTCATGTGCATGGTTTTTAAAACTTTTGCAAGACACACGTCATTCATACTTTCTCGTGCGATTCCTAGTTTATGCAGTTTCGTAGACTGACAATAACATTTACATTAAATATCATAGGAACAACTTTAGTTGCACTGCTGCTTTATTATGGATTGTTTAGTGATGCGTTCAAGTTTAAAATGTGCACCCACAACGAAATTCTCTGTAGTATTGCCAAATTGGTGACGATTTAAACAGTGATTTATAAATATGTTGTTAACGTTTAGAGCATCAGAAATATTCTAAGATAATACTTTGACGATACCTTTCAAAATAAGAATAATCCCAATAGTTAATACAAGAGAAATATTGTTATCAATGATTTATATGTGTATATTAGTGTATACAAATAAACTGAGAACCTATTGTCCAAACATTTGATACATGACAGTTTAGTTTAAACATATTTTATTTTACGAACAAACATGGTTTACATTAGCATAGAATATACAGTTACAAATAAGTCACGTTGTTCAAAAAAAGGATTAGAACGAAAGATCGAGATCTTATAAGGTTCTTCTCCATACGCAGTATTTGCAAGCAAGTGTGTAACATTTTTTTGAGGTAGCAGACATGTATTTGAACAGTACAATTTATAAAAGATAATAATAAAAAGAAATGACGTAAATGTACGTTATCTAGAAAGAAACAGTAGGTTCATCAAGGTTGATGAAATAGATGTGAAGACACATCAGACAGAAGAAAAGACAAAGCGAAACTGTTTAAAGAAAAAAGAAAAAGAGACAAGGAACATGACAGACAGCTAGGTATCATAACGTTTACTACATGTACAAATAAACTGCATCGAAGATAATCGTGTTTATCTCCAAGTCAAGAATTTAATCACCAAATAATATATGTGGTATTGTTGGGGAGGTATAAGGAGCAATTGCGCTTACAAGAACTTCTCTTTGGTGTGTAAATCGTTGACATTCTAAGAAATAATGAGAAACCGATTTAATTGCACCACAAGTACACAAGGGTGATAGTACAATATTGCACTTAAATAGATGTTGATTAAGTGAACTACACTTAGTTCTGAGTCTTGAGTGAAGCATTTGTTGGCGCCTTTCACCATAATTATATAATATATTTGGTTTCTTAACATCTATATTTAGAAGATGCTTAAACGAAGTAAGAGAGACAGCATTTATAGTATCTAGAGGAAGCATGTTCCATTCCGCAATGGTTGATTGTACAAATGAATTAGAGTATGTTGTAGTTCGGGTCGTCACATTTCTGATGTCGTCTCCATTTCGTAATGGGTAGGGGTTGTCAGCTCCGACTGTGTCCGGTACAATAGATTTAAGGTAAGCAGGCGTAAGACTTGTTGTAATTTTATACATGAGAACAAGTTTATGTTTTCGGCGCTGAGTATCTAATGTTTCCCACCCAACCTCTCTGTAGAGCTCAGTAATCGAGACAAGTTTGGTACAACCTAATACAATTCGTGCTGCTTCTATTTGAATTTTTCCTAAATCATCTTTTTCATAATGACAGCAATAATCGAAAACTACATCGGAATATTCAATTATTGGTCGTATGAACGAACAATATATAATGTCTAATGCTTTCCGATCGAGAGTATGTTTGAGGCGGCGCATAATATTTATTCGGTTCCAGGCTTTGTCCTTTATGTATGCTATATGTTCGTGCCATGAGCAGTCGTTGGCTATAAAAATTCCTAAATGTTTATGGACTTTCAATTCTGGAATAGGTGTGTTTTGCATACTTAGAGTTGGATGGTTTGGTCTATTTAGTTTTTCGGGAAATTAATAGCGACTCTGACTTTGCTGGATTAAATTTAACCAACCACTGATCAGCCCACGAATTGATTCGTTCAATATCAGCTTGCATAACAGCCGCTGTTTCAACAGGAGAATTTACAACCATATACAGGCTTGTATCATCTGCGAAAAGGTTGACGCGCGAACGTAAATTAGAAACAATATCATTTATGTAAATTAGGAACATCAAGGGACCGAGAATAGAACCTTGGGGGACTCCGGCCGATATATTAGCAAAATGAGATTCGGTGCCTGGAAGTACAACTTTTTGTTTTCTATTTGATAGGTAGTTACTTATCCAGTTCAATAAGTTTCCTCGGATACCAGCAGAGTGGAGCTTATATAGTAGTCCTTTATGCCAGACTTTGTCGAAGGCCTTACTTATGTCAAAGAAAACGACCCTAACCTCGAGTCCGTTGTCAAGGGCTTTACAAAATGTGTCATAAATATAAGTTAATTGGTTCACGGCTGAATCACCCTGGGTAAAGCCAGACTGATATTGTGTGAAAAACGAGTTACTTCGAAGAAAATTAAAAATATGTTTATAAAGGATCCTTTCGAAAACCTTTTCAAGAGTATTTAGTAGAGAAATTGGTCGGTAGTTAGACGCTACTGACGGGTCGCCCTTTTTAAATACTGCACACACATTTGCAATTTTCCAAGCATCTGGCATTTTACATTGAGTCAAACTTGCATTAAAGAGATTACACATTGGGATTTTTAACTGTTGCGTAGATTCACGTAAGATTCGATTGTCAATCCCATCTGGACCAGACGCTTTACCCAATTTAAGGTTTTTAAAGGCGTCAACTACTTCGTCGGGCGTTATGGAAATAGACTGAATGATATGAACACAAGAGTTATGGCTTTCTGGTACGTCTACATTGGAATCGTCAATTTCTGACTGCATGGCGAAATACGCATTCAGTATGTTTGCCTTGTCAGTATCATCTGTAACAAGATCATCAGTTATGTCGTCAAGTAAGGGTGGTATTGATTTATGTTCTATAGGTGAAATAAAATTACGCAAAGTTTTCCACCAGTCTTTCGAGTTAATATTTGACGATTTAAGATTGTCGCTAAGATTTATAATGTGCTGCGCTTTTGCATCGCGAATAAGTGTGACAACTTGATTTCGAATAACGCGAAATTTAGTCCAGTGAGTTTCCGAGCCGGAAAATTTGGCTTTTTTATACATACGTTTTCGTTTGCGTATTTTCGATTTTACAAAGTTATTCATCCACGGGGCGTCTCCTGTCCTAATGCAGACCTTTTTGTTCGGTATTGACCTTTGTGCAGCATCGCAGATTACATTAGTTACATTTTGTGTATATATATTTATATCGTCATGGATTAATTGGTTCCACTGTACATGTGAAAGAAGTGTTCGTAATTTTTCATAATCACCTAATTCGTATCGCCATATATGTCGGTTAAAACTTTTGCGAACAGGCTTGTTGTATTTTACTATGGCAAATACTGGGCAGTGATAGCGTATGCTTTGGACATGACAGTTTTATTAAGATATGCATTATAAAATATACAATGGCATGTACAACATTTCACAACAACTTATTTGATACAAGCATGTCACGACAAGGTGTAAACATTTCACAATCTAAAAGTGCAACGATACAGCCTTAATTCTTAACAATAGTGTCTAAATAAATCAAAGTCTATACATCTTATAAATAAAATATTATCAATTCACAACCAACACTCAATATCTCACAAGTATTAAAACAAAATACAATTGTGAAATCATGAATTTCATATACAAACGTAAAATAACATTTTCATCATATGTTAGTGCATTTAAAGTGGTAGTTAATTTTCAGAAACGCTCAATACACAGACCAATAAGAAATTAAATAGTGAATTATCCTGTCTATTACAGCAACTAGTACAAATCAAAGTATAACATTCAATTACAATGTCAGTATGAGTACACATTAATCATATAATATGTAGTGTATAGAGAATCAATTGTTTGTCACCTATATCTCATATAACCCAAAGTTCCATAAACATTCACTTAGGTATTAACAACTGATGTAAATTCAAACTATTTAAGAAATCACTATGTCAACATGTTCATACAGTTAAGTTGTAATCAAAATCCAGCATTGACCAAAGAAGGCAGCTAGAAGTGATTTTTTTCACTTTTTAAGTTTTTGTCAGTTCCAACTCATTAACGAATGTCTGACGTCCAATATCCACTATTCAGTGCATGAACAGTTTGCTACCATTTCAAAGTGGTTTTAACACAACTTATGCTGATGAATAATTGTTACCTGTTTTTTTATGCAACCACAGATGAAAGAAACACCCACACAACAAAAACACATTATGTTCCCACCCAATTACTTCTAGCGACCATAAACTACTATAAGAAGGATTGTTTGTGTCAAGAAATTTATATGTGCTTGCACGGGAATATATGAGGATTAATGTGTGAGGATATCTCCAAGTGGGATATTAACAATATTAATGAGTTATTTAACTTTTTCAGTGATTCTCTTTGTTTAATTATATCTATATTTAGTAAAAAATATACTGCAACCAGTTGCGTGACACTTCTTTTCACTAGACGATAGAAAATATTGGATTATATCGGATTATATTATTCGAACAATAGTGACGGTTTTGAAAAGCGTTTACCGTTTGATTCCCTAATCCACATATTGTCCGATGACGCCTCCACACCACCACACGGAGGAGATTACGATGACGATGCTACACAACAACCGGAAGCCGGGTATCAGTTGCACGAAACCAGTAGAGAGGTGAAAGGAACCAAAAGCATATCCGAACCTGGCGTTTCTGTCATACAAAATTCGGCAGAGGACGAGTCGATGTCCTAGTCTATAATCTCTGGTACTCCAGTATTATGCGTGCAAAATAAAGGACTTACGGTAGTCAGATTGATGCGTCGCAAACTAGCAAACCGAAAGCCAAAAAAAGACAACGTTCCGAACCCGAGCCGCAGTCACCGGAGCCGCCCGGCATCTCCATCCGAAACATTACTGAGAACGAGTCGTTGGTGACGGCTATTAACAATCTGGCCGAGCAGATGAGAATTAGCATTGACGTTCTATCATCTCGAATTGGTAAACTTGAGACAAACTTCGAGAAAACTATAAAAACACATGTACATAATGCAATATCGCCAGCATTAAATGAATTAAAAAGGAAGTTCAGCGACGAAATAACTCAAGTGAGAAATAGAGAATAACAGGTAACTGCCTGAACGTTTTGTAATATATCAGGCGAGGCTTAGAATAAAATAACGGCGAGGCTTTGCGTACTTGTTTAAATATGTGAAAAATGAGTAGCAAACTTTTTTAACTTGTGAAAATTTGAGTAGCAAACTTATTGAAATTGTGAAAATTTGAGTCGCGAACTTCTTGAAATTGTGAAAATTTTAGTCGCGAATTTCCCAAAATTATGAAAAATGGCCATTCTCACAGAAAGAGAAAAAGCCCTGATATATATTATCATTGTCTGCACATTTTACACATAATTGAGACTCTTTAAGACTTAGATATTACCAGTAATATCAATAATAAAAATCATTATCAGAAATTGTTGCATTCATTTTTTTAAGTAGATAACATTTAAAATCGAAATGAAATCAAGACAAAAATAAATAATAGTAGATAAATTTAATATAATGTTTTAAGTCAATAATGCTGTCTTATTCACAAATTTCATGCCATATTTATTGTAAAAACAGTGATTAAATTTACCTTTTCCTTGTTTTTTTAGATTTTTCTGCTTTGCTTTCAGGCAGTCGCGTGTGAGGGAAAATTCTGGACCACTGCTCCGAAAGATAGAGTATGGGTACTTTGCTCTTTGGAGTTTTCGCTCAATGCTTCCCACGATGCTACGCAATGTGACAGGCTCGTATTCATCACCATCACTCTTGCGAATGGAGAGCAGATATGTGGCAAGATATTCATCAAGATGGTCGACTGATAAATTGTGGATTGCCTTCGTTTCGCCTTTCTTCGCAAGATATTGTTGAAATCGACTGACATCTGCCAGTGTTTTCCGGATAGTGTTTTTGTTATCTTCGGCTTCAATGAATTTTTTTACATCTTCGGTTGTTATTTCTGTGGCGTCTGATATGTTTTCACTGTTCTCAGTTTTTGATTTTGTTTCAGTAAGGGATTCTAAATGACTTTTATTTAAATTTACATTTGCATTCGTGCTTTCATCGAATGGTTCATTAAACACACTCGGATTTATTCCAAACTGATTGGCAAAGTCTTCCTCTGACATAACAACTTCCTCCATTAAACCGTCCCAAACGATGTCAAACTTACCCCCATCCACAAAGTCTGACATGGTAATGTTTATTTATTGTATTAATATATGTTTTTATGTTTAAGTCCTTATTTTGAAAAGAAATTAGCTTTTAACTAGCCTAGATTTATCAAACACAATTCCTGTGGCAAACTGTAGCAGACGACAAATCATATTTGTAACCTTAATAATAATATATTATTTAAAATTAATTCATTTTTTAATGCATATTACAATTGGTTTTATTGTGAAGTGTGTTACTATTTTATTTTTAATATTTTTTACTACTTTTTTATTGTTTGTTTTATTTTTTGGTCTGTTTATATTTAGTGCTGAATTTTTGACATAACCTTTGACCTTTGATGTTTGCATATGAAGGCGTGTCAAAAAAAGTAGTCCGTTTGTTACATGACGTCATCAGCATGTACTTATTCATTCTTAATATTTAGAAAATACGTTTTTTTTTGTTTTTGTTGCTGTTTGTGGATTAAATGTAATACCTCTTGGTATCAAATTGTTTGTTTTGATAAATCTGATTCAGTTTTACAATAAAACAAAACATTGTAATTAAGTCTTAGTAGCCTCCACACATGACTGATATATGAACTTACTGTTGACCGTGATATAAAAAAAATATCAGGCAACATGATATCAAGCAGATATCAATGTGGTGGTATGATAAATGAAATGAAAGTGTTAGCTGAGTCCTACTCACCAGCACCAAGCTCTGATGACAGAAAAACTGTAAGCTCGTCATTTAAAACCTGCCTGCTCGAGGGGATGCGGATACCAAAATAACAGTTAGGAAACTGATTAAAGACGGACTTAAACTAGATATTAACGTAAAAGGCGCGGAGAGAAACCACACACAACAAACAACTGACTGTGGAATTGTTTTCGTCACATGTCATACCAAAGAGGACAAACAAGAGATAATGAAAAAATAAAACAAACCTCAAAATGTCTGCACAATACAAACATGTTTACATAGAACACGACTTATCAGTGAAGGACAGATCGCAATCGCAAACCTTAAGACTCTGGTAAAGGTTATTGGGAGTGATAAAGTGTTTGTCAAGGGAAATCGTTTAGTCCAAAATCTGCTACCCAAAGCAGAAACGAATAACAGGGAGTTAACCACTCCCATAGGTCGCGTCCGCAACCTATGAGCGCCAGATTAGAACGACAGGAAAGTCGACATCCAACCACGACCGATGGACACCGCACAAACGCGGACTATACCCATAAACGCGATCCGCAGCCACCACGTAACCAATACAGTACGCGTGATTGGAATACACAGACCGGAAATAGCCATCATTACCATGAGCACCAGGCCGACAAAAGTCGTAACTACAGAAACCGCTACCAACCCCTTTACCATAACAACTACAACCACTATTTGGTGTCATGCGGGTTTTGGAACCCGAACGGATTCAGTGGGAATGAAACAACGGATAACTACCAAATTCGTAAAAGCTGCATATCACACCTTGATATAATTGGCATAGCAGAAACACATTTAAACAATGAACAAGTGTTAANAAAAATAAAACAAACCTCAAAATGTCTGCACAATACAAACATGTTTACATAGAACACGACTTACCAGTGAAGGACAGATCGCAATCGCAAACCTTAAGACTCTTGTAAAGGTTATTGGGAGTGATAAAGTGTTTGTCAAGGGAAATCGTTTAGTCCAAAAATCAGACGCGTGTGCTACCCAAAGCAGAAACGAATAACAGGGAGTTAACCACTCCCATATGTCGCGTCCGCAACCTATGAGCGCCAGATTAGAACGACAGGAAAGTCGACATCCAACCACGACCGGTGGACACCGCACAAACGCGAACTATATCCATAAACGCGATCCGCAGCCACCACGTAACCAATACAGTACGCGTGATTGGAATACACAGACCGGAAATAGCCATCGTTACCATGAGCACCAGGCCGACAAAAGTCGTTACTACAGAAACCGCTACCAACCCCTTTACCATAACAACTACAACCACTATTTGGTGTCATGCGGGTTTTGGAACCCGAACGGATTCAGTGGGAATGAAACAACGGATAACTACCAAATTCGTAAAAGCTGCATATCACACCTTGATATAATTGGCATAGCAGAAACACATTTAAACAATGAACAAGTGTTAAATATTGACGGATATACGTGGTAAGGGCAAAAAAGAAGACATTTGCATAGACGCGCCCCGAAGGGAAGTTGAGGAGTAGGTGTGCTAGTACGAAACACACTACTTAATTCATTTACCGTTAACAGATTGAGTGATGATAACGAGGTTATTTTATGGCTCACACTAACTCATAAAACCACAAACGAGCAGCTAAGGTTATGTGTGTGTTACCTGCCACCTTCAAACTCTACGCGATGTTTGGATATAAACGAGTTTCTCGATACGTTACTAGGAAATATATACGATTATCAACATAACTCAAATATCAATATAATCGGTGATTTTAATATACGTGTTGGCTCGAGTGAGGACTGTATCGATGCTGTAAACAACCTACCAGAAAGACAGATCAATGACATCAAACATCACCCTATTGTGAAGCATTCATTAACTTTCTCATTAGTGCAAATTTGTGAATCCTTAACGGTAGAAACTGTATAAATAATGACTACACAAACATCTCGACTAGAGGTTGTTCAGTTGTTGACTACTGCTTGGTACCATACGAGCATTTACACCGATTCAGTGACTCTTAAGTTATAAGAGCGACAGAGTTAATACAGGAAAGTCTCGACATAAGCACACTAGAACGTATAACTATACCAGACCATTCTGGCCTACAGTGGTCAATAACATTTACAAGCGCGGAGGAAAACTTACACATGAAATATCGTTAAGGAACATACAACCCAATGCACCAAACCTTTAATACGACAGACGAAATATACCAGATGAATTTACGAATAACGCCGTTATATACATTGTATGAACAATTGAGGCCAAAAATCACCGAATTAGAAGCCAAACAAAATAGACAGGAATCGACTGACATGTCTTACAATGAGTGTTTAAATATTTTGGTTGTGGAAATGAATACTCATTTAAACCCAAGGGAGGTTACACGTAGTAATGCAAACGGGAAAAGAGGGCGAGTTAGTAAACCTTGGTGGAACAATGAATTGACGTCCGAGTGGTCCGATTTACGCATTAGTGAAAAAATTGGCTAAAATGCAAAAATAAAGCTCAAAGACAAAGGCTTAAAGCAGCATACGTTCAGAAACGTAAACAGTTTGACAAATCGGTACAGAGACGAAAACGAAACTATTGGTAGGAAGAACAACAAAACCTGCTATAAGCATGTAACAACACAAACAGACACGATTTTTGGAAAGAAATAGGAAATATCGGCATAGGAAAAGAGCGAAACAAATTAATTCCAATGGAAGTTATTCTTTGGACGGTACAATATCAACCTTACTACAACAGGTTCTTGATAAATGGAAAAAGTCGTTTGAAACACTTTATAACATACCGACAACAGAAACGTATAGCACAATCGAAGCTAGATCACCACTGTCTGTTGGACAACATACACTAAATACCGGAATAGACATATTAGTGATCGAGAAAGCAGTTAAATCACTAAATAAAAACAAAGCCCCGGGATATGACGGAATACCAGCGGAGACTTTAAATAATAAGATCACGATATTCTTTTTACACAGCCTGTTCAATGTTTGTTTTGACACCGGCAGTGTACTTTCAACATGTCAATACGGACTTATTACCCCAATTCTTAAACGTAGTAATTCCGACAAAAGAGATCCAAGTAATTACAGAGGAATAACGATAACATATACAAAGCGTATTGTTCTGTGCTTAACAATAAACTAACAAAATGGGTAGAAACTAACAATATTCTATCCGACACTCAAAACGGATTTCGCCCACAAAGAAGTACCATGGATCAGCTGTCCACTCTTACAAATATTGTTGATGCACGAAAGAAAAGCAAGAAACATACTTTTGTCGCATACGTGGACTTTTCTAAAGCTTATGACCGAATCAATCGACATAAATTATGTTCCAAGCTAGAAAATAATTACGGTTTAACCGGTAAATTCTTAAATGTTCTGACATCTCTTTACGCATCCGTTAAATGTGCTGTACGGGTAAATGATTACATTTCGGAACGGTTTGACGTCAAATCTGGATTAAAACAAGGCTGTTTGGTCTCAACGACTTTGTTTAACCTCTTTCTCAACGACATAAGCGAGCTATTCGAGCAATCAAACATGGGCGTGAAAATAAACGTTAAATTCATAAGTCACCTGTTTTACGCCGACGATTTAGTTTTGATCAAAGAGAATGAGGAAAGTCTCGAACACTTATTAACTTCATTATCACAGTGGTGCGATATAAATAATATGAAAATTAAACCTGATAAATCGAAGATTATGCATTTTTGACCCCCTTCCAAAGAAAAAACGAACTTTAATTTCAAGTGCAATGATGGCGTTATAGAATGCGTGGAGAGCTACCGTTAACTTGGCTTAATGCTAACTGACACTTTGGACTATAACCTGACGTCAAAACATGAAGCGCAGTCAGCTACATGAGCCCTTGGTCTTATTATCGCAAAGTTTAATGCATTGGGCGGGATGCCATACGAAGTGTTCTCAAAACTCTATGATGTAAGTGTCTGGCCTACCATTAGCTACGGAGCCGCAAAATGGGGGACCAGAGAGTTCTCGTGCATTAATGCAGTCCAACATAGAGCTGCCCGTTTCTTCCTGGGGGTCGGGAAGTACACACCAAATGCCGCTGTGAAAAGGGACATTGGATGGACGCCACCAATAGTAAAACAGTGGAAAGCCGTTATCACTCATTGGATTAGACTATTAAATATGGACACCAATGGACTTAATAATTTTATGTTAAGAGCCATTTCTTCTCACAATAAATGCTGGCCACATTTTGTTAAAAAGACCGTTAAATCGTTCACTGAACACGATTTAAACATATATATATATATATATATATATATATATATATATATATATATATATATATATATATATATATATATATATATATATATATATATATATATATATATATATATATATATATATATATATATATATATATATATATATATATATATNTCTGTCTGTCTGTCTGTCTGTCTGTCTGTCTGTCTGTCTGTCTGTCTGTCTGTCTGTCTGTCTGTCTGTCTGTCTGTCTGTCTGTCTGTCTGTCTGTCTGTCTGTCTGTCTGTCTGTCTGTCTGTCTGTCTGTCTGTCTGTCTGTCTGTCTGTCTGTCTGTCTGTCTGTCTGTCTGTCTGTCTGTCTGTCTGTCTGTCTGTCTGTCTGTCTGTCTGTCTGTCTGTCTGTCTGTCTGTCTGTCTGTCTGTCTGTCTGTCTGTCTGTCTGTCTGTCTGTCTGTCTGTCTGTCTGTCTGTCTGTCTGTCTGTCTGTCTGTCTGTCTGTCTGTCTGTCTGTCTGTCTGTCTGTCTGTCTGTCTGTCTGTCTGTCTGTCTGTCTGTCTGTCTGTCTGTCTGTCTGTCTGTCTGTCTGTCTGTCTGTCTGTCTGTCTGTCTGTCTGTCTGTCTGTCTGTCTGTCTGTCTGTCTGTCTGTCTGTCTGTCTGTCTGTCTGTCTGTCTGTCTGTCTGTCTGTCTGTCTGTCTGTCTGTCTGTCTGTCTGTCTGTCTGTCTGTCTGTCTGTCTGTCTGTCTGTCTGTCTGTCTGTCTGTCTGTCTGTCTGTCTGTCTGTCTGTCTGTCTGTCTGTCTGTCTGTCTGTCTGTCTGTCTGTCTGTCTGTCTGTCTGTCTGTCTGTCTGTCTGTCTGTCTGTCTGTCTGTCTGTCTGTCTGTCTGTCTGTCTGTCTGTCTGTCTGTCTGTCTGTCTGTCTGTCTGTCTGTCTGTCTGTCTGTCTGTCTGTCTGTCTGTCTGTCTGTCTGTCTGTCTGTCTGTCTGTCTGTCTGTCTGTCTGTCTGTCTGTCTGTCTGTCTGTCTGTCTGTCTGTCTGTCTGTCTGTCTGTCTGTCTGTCTGTCTGTCTGTCTGTCTGTCTGTCTGTCTGTCTGTCTGTCTGTCTGTCTGTCTGTCTGTCTGTCTGTCTGTCTGTCTGTCTGTCTGTCTGTCTGTCTGTCTGTCTGTCTGTCTGTCTGTCTGTCTGTCTGTCTGTCTGTCTGTCTGTCTGTCTGTCTGTCTGTCTGTCTGTCTGTCTGTCTGTCTGTCTGTCTGTCTGTCTGTCTGTCTGTCTGTCTGTCTGTCTGTCTGTCTGTCTGTCTGTCTGTCTGTCTGTCTGTCTGTCTGTCTGTCTGTCTGTCTGTCTGTCTGTCTGTCTGTCTGTCTGTCTGTCTGTCTGTCTGTCTGTCTGTCTGTCTGTCTGTCTGTCTGTCTGTCTGTCTGTCTGTCTGTCTGTCTGTCTGTTTGTCTGTCTGTCTGTAAACTACTTAAGTGCTTTTATATTTTATGTTTTGTTGTTCGGGAGCGCCGATTCTAAATTTCAACAAATACAAATTCAATTCTTATTGTATTCGCCGAAAGAGTATTTAACATCTCATATCTAGAATCAATAAAAAATCCTATCAATGAAATAATTTTCAAAAGTAGAAAACAGACTTTGAAAATAACAATGCAATTTACAAAGAGCATCTTTGATATTATAGTTGATACTAATGGATTATTGAACGATCGAAATGTCTTAAACGCAAACCCTGAACAGTAAGTTCAATGTCTAAACAACATCTTTGCTTTTATAAATTGTTGTGTGTCTCGGAAGAAGTCTGCAAGTCAACTTGTCAAGATTTAAGAAAGAAAAAGTCCAAGAACACAACTATCATATTACAAACATGGTAGTAACAGCGTGCCAGTGGATTTGTTTTTAATCTTATTCATATGCATTTTCTGCATAATGTTTTATTACAACGACATGACTGTTGGACTGTTGATAAAATGATTAATACATTTAAGAGGTACATGTAAGCACATTCTATTTGAACGTAAACAGTTTGAATATGTGTATAAGGTGTTCGGTTATAATTTAACATTCACGTTTTGTTAACGCATGTTATACACCAGGAAAACAAATAATTTAAAAATAATGGCGTAATCGAAGTATGCATACATTTACAAACATCACCAATATGTAAAGTCATGCTATTCAAACGGTAAAATCCCCATGTATTCACCACTTATCTACCGGTATGTCTTTATAACTCATTTGTCACATCAAGAATGCACCAAAATCTATGATACATCTAAAAGCATTAAGACCTCTCGTTGATAAACCAATATCACCGCCATAGTTGGATATTACAGTTGGCAGTTTCAAATACCCCATTAATACACAATATTTACTAAACTTATCATTTTTGCGATACAATATCTCTATGAAAAGGCGGTGATGTGTTTCAACGGGATTCAGGGGCACATTCACAAGGCCTACACTTGTTCACATGTGTATAGCCCAAATTAAACAATTGGAACATGGATAAGAAATATGGAACTTTAACGAATCTCATCTGTTGTGTTATGGATGCATTACTGATTAAATTTCAATTGACAAGTGTGTTTATGTAAAGAGTTGTTATCACACAAATAACACCAGTTGCTGGTTATGACTAAGAAATCTCTTTTGATGAGTTGTTTCCACACTGTTGTAACTTAAGACACATTAAAACAAATTTCCATTAATGGGCATACTCACAAATCACTGAAACGAAACAGTACCATTGTGTAAGTCAAGAGACTTCTTTAGTTTGAATTTTTAAAGTTCTACAGAGAAAAACTGGGAGCAAATAACGTCCCTAAAAACTGTTGACCTGTCAGGTATAAAATTGAAAAATTCCAACAATTTGCTCATCACACATGAACTGCGTATGTTTAGTTATTGCTTATTTCTTCTACCTCAGCTAAGAGTAAGCACCCTTCTAAAATGGTCAAATTCACATGAAATTTTCAATGAAGGTTTATTTATAATACCTTACAGTGCTTTTTATTTGAATTCCAATTGTATGATTTAGAAAAAACAAGTGTAAATGTGTGATGTTAATGTTTGAGGTTAGACATTTCTCTTAACACAGAACAAGTAAAGTAACTCTACACTTTCGTTCGGTGACCAGTGGTGTAGAGTTAGGTGAAGGGGCTATGAATGAACAATGAGATTTTGGAATGTTAAATCCAAAAATAGCAAAATCAAATCCCTAGTCAGGGTAACCAAGTCATTGAAGACCAAGACCCTTATTGATTGTGATTCAATAGCAATACGAACATGTTTGGCATATATATGGCTGTTTTAAATTAAAAGTTGTATTATTAAGAAAGGCATATTTTGCCAAATGCCCACAAACATGAACCTCTTTTAATTTAAACGTTGTTTATGTAACTACTCTTACATACATACATAACCATTCATGGCAACATTTACAGTGAAAATGTTCTGAAATTTTCGGATACATCTGTACTACTTTAACTTCTATTAAATGAACACACAATCTTGTTATTGCTGTTTACATGAAAATAAACTTTATCATTCAATAATACACAAGGTACATACGCAGAGCGATAATTCTTAACCATGAAACGAAATCAATGGAAACTAATTTCCCCAATTTTGGAGACAGCAGTTCTGCAGTATGTTATATTCTTGTCGAACGTCGAAGTTGTTGTGGAGTTGTAGTCCTTAAATGTTTTGTCTATAAATTATGCAACGGTATGCACCCCGACATGATTGCAGATTCGCGGAGAATCACAAATCGCAAGAAAATCTACATTTCAATTTTGTTTTCCGCAATCTCCGGAAAATAAGCTAAGGAAAATATTAGCGTACTGCAAAAGGTTACGCCCCACCAAATTGTATTACCTTTTTTTCACTGCATGGGTTGTCCGTTTTCTTTATAGAGAATTACTTAATGTGTATCGTACTGGATAAACAAATGCGGAATGATGATTAGTTTAATAAAAAAAAAACAATGATAACAGTTATGCGAATATACTAGGATTCTTTTAAAACACAAATCAATACTAAATCTAGTTCTGGCTACTATAAAATAACTGTCGCTTTTTGTTATTTCTGATAATTCTCAATGTTCGCTGATGTTTCTTTAAGTATATCATTGCAAACGAAGCATTCAATTATAAATTGCTATAAACGGAGGTCAACATTGCGTTGCAGTCTTATCAGGAGTTGTGATGAAAACTGCCGACACTTTTAATTGAACATACATCACCACTACAACTATCTGCAGGAATAAAATAAACACAATGGTGACATTGAACGCACTCGGATTAATATTTCTCGCAGCTGCATGCTTTTCGACGGTAGATATCGTCAGAGCAGGTAAGTTCAACAGTTATTTAAGTGTGTACCATTTAGCTTTCACTCTTTACCATTTAACATTTATTTGTTTTATGATAAAAAAATAAAAGTGAAAACTACCTGAACAATCACAAAGGCGAGTGCACCAATTAGTCTACTATTACAGGGATAATGAATACACTGAATTGACAGAAGTATTAATCACGTTTAGAACAGAACAGATAGTTTATTTGCGACTTAAGCATAAACAGCTCATCGTCAAAAACAACAACAATCAAGCAATAATAAATACACATACATGCGTCAGAATAACAGCACACTGTTTATGCCATTTTTACAAATATATGATTTTTCTGAGAATATAATATGAAAGAGAAGGCTCTTTATATTTAAACAAAGGAAAGAAAAATGTTAAAATCCGTAATTGAAAAGGACTGAGTTAAGAACATCTATTTATTGATCGAACTGTGTACATGACGTTGGGGTATGTACACTAGGAAAACGTAATAACGCACAACACACTTAACTGTCTCGTTATTTTAAAATGAAAGTAATATTAATTGTATTGCAATTCCGCGTTGTGGTGGAAAATATTCGGCTTATTCAACCATATACTATTCAGGATATTTAACCGACCGACCATAACTTTTTTTTTGTGTACGGAGATTTCTAAAAAAAATTGCAAGTGTCGCTGGAAATCGGAAGTTGTTTTATGTCATCACTTAATGTGTTAATATTTCGTAAAATAATATAATTATTATGGCAAGAAATGCACGAATGAATATATAATGAACTTGTATTATTTTTCCACGTCAATATCACTATGTGTGTTCACCCGTAGCAAGGATTACTGTTACAAAACCCATACTATTTTGCGAAGCCAGAAAGAGTTAAGGGTGTTAGGAGTAATCCGTGCTAGGGACGGACACACTAAGCGAAAGTGATGTTAAGACAACTCAAATACAACGAAAAAATAAGTTATTATTAAATCGATCTTCATGTCATTTTGCTTATTATCGGATTTCGTTCCATATTTTTTAGATTGTTAAGTTTCGGTAACAAACACACTATGAAATAAACAACTTTAATTTGAGTTGACTTTTTATTTTACGGTTTTAAACATAAAACCAATCCAAGCTGTAGTCTGTAATATATTTAATGGGAAGTACATGGTTGTTACGGTGAGTAATGTTTCATTCACAACGGGAAATTTCAATGAATTATTATTTTATATTTAAATGTAAGGGACTATTTAGTCCGTATATATATAGCGTTATAACTTGTTATATTATGAAACAGACTATATCTACCAACAGTTGTATTATGAAATAGACTATATCTTCCAACAATGTTAACTCGGTGCCGTGTTTTTGATGCCATACTTATAATATTAAACGTCCTTGTGGTAACACGTGTTGTGTTGTTCTTTTCCTTAGATAAAACTCACATGAGTTGAGGTTGATAAAAGTCACATACACAA
Organism: Dreissena rostriformis; assembly: GCA_007657795.1. NCBI lineage: Eukaryota > Metazoa > Mollusca > Bivalvia > Myida > Dreissenidae > Dreissena > Dreissena rostriformis. Next base: position 291,347 of record VMBQ01000129.1, read on the forward strand.
TAGTGTAACAATTGTGTAAACATAACTGTTGTTGAGTGCAATATTAAGATCCTTTGGTGAGTTGCGATAACGCACCTTTGCTCAAATACGAACAACTACACGTAACTATTACTGTCCATAGTAACACAACATTTGATTTTATGTTAAGCATCATCAGGTATATTATGTTTCGGGATGCCTGTTCGAAACGATTTGTCACAATCTAAATCTATCTTAAAGTGTATCACCTATCCGAGAATAAAAACATATTATTTTTATGTGTCCTCTGAAAATCTTGACAACAGTACATGTTTCTCCATATTTCAGCCACCAAATGCAATCATGGATGGATACCGTTCGGCCAAAGCTGTTATCTGATAAGCCACGACCAAGAGCAATGGAATAACGCCGAGGTCTGGTTTAATTAGTTATCACTATGCGCATAACACTATTCGTATTGAATTTGAAATTTTGATTATTTTTTTACAAATACATACATTGAATACCATTGTCTGCTCCAGGAATAAGTCCTATTAATGTTTGAATTATGCGTGATTAGTCATTTTAAATCTTCAAACCGGTTTAAACAACTCAGGCCTTTTGCATTGACTCTTTCAAGGAGGTGACAGTTGTGTTCATGATTGTGAGTTTGATATAAACGCGTGTGTCTGGCCTACATGTAGCGCATTTGTTTTGTGTCTCACTGTTCAGCAATTGGTTTCTAACGAAAAATAAAGGATTGCTTTGATAATTTAGAGTTTTCTCTTCTGCTGGTGAAACTGACGTGTCATGTTGTCTGATGTTGTAATTTTAGTTTTAAATTAGCCATCATCATATGTATGGTTCTGAAATATAGGACGTGTGAACGACATCAAGACAATGACTTAACTCCTCTAAAACGACCATTCAGTGGTCTGAATAGTGGGGTGGTCGTACGACAGACCATCCAGTCATTACAAGTATAACGGTGTTCGTTGTTTAATAATTCAATTAACGTTTGTTTTTTTCAGTGTTTGCGATTCTGTTTCATACTGTGTTCGCTTTATTTTCAGTCCATATGCGAGCTGTTTGGTGGATACCTTGCGGAAATTCAAAATGCCGCAGAGTATAACTTCCTCCAGTCCCAAGTGAATGCCACACAAAGTAAATACAAACATGTGTGCGTTATAAACTAGTCCTTAGTGAATACCTTACACAATAAGTACAAACGTTATGTACTTAATAATAACTTAAACGGTGAATTTCAAAGGTACCAGATACGTTATGAATTGAGTAAGAGATAAACACTATGCAAATAGCTAAAATTTAAATTAACTAATATTCAAATAGTTCACTTCTAAATAGCTGGTTAGTATGTGCCCTTTGTTCTCGTCAAACGCTTAAACATGTTATGACTGCCTCGGAACATTGAGAGAAGGTTCCTGATGACCATGCTATGACTGAATTACTGTTAAAACGATGAAAACTATGGACAAACAAATACACTAACATATGTATAAAAACAGATAATTTCTGGGTGGGCGGCTCGGACATTGAGAACGAGGGCACGTGGATGTGGATGGCGTCCATGACTCCGCTTAGTTACGCCAAGTGGGAGGCCGGTGAGCCAAACAGTTACCAGAACAGGTAAGGACTAAGAAGAGGACACATACAGGTATGTAAGAATACCTACCACACTTTTTGTTCCTATGCAGAAGCATGTCTTTTAAGCACACCTTATCTTCTGGGAACGCATGTTCTTCTAATGCCGCATTATCTCCTTAGCCATAACTATCAGTTTTCTGATCATGATGTAAATTCATTTAACTGTAGACATGATACAATTGATACAATCTACTAATATGTTGCGTGTGTCTGATTGACATAACACATTTCTCAACATGAATACTGGAATTCGCATAATTTGCTTTTCATGTAAAATTAAAACTTAATATCAATACTGCCTATAACAAATCCATGACGCAGTTTTATGTCATGATTTTTAACCGATCGAAATTTGCATTGACCGTTGGCTTCAATTTTTATCATTCGTGTTTGTTTTATACATGTAGCTTTGTTATATGTCATATTGTATGCCAACTGATCACTTGCAACACATAAAACATTAGAACTGATTAAAAAAGTTCTCTCCTGCTGGAGTTTACTCTTGTTCATATTTTAGCAATGTTTCGTGGTTTTTAGTGACGAGAACTGCATCGATATTCGACCTGGAAAATCGGGATGGAATGACGAGCGATGTTATCTCGTGCAACATTACATCTGCGAAGGGTATAACGAAGCGCCGTATACGATTTATTATCGTAATGTGTAATTCCAGTACCATACTATGTGTTCAATTCGTTACATATAAGAAGGCTTTTTAACAATTTGGTCAGAAAAATTCCAACCTCTAGTAGTTGTGAAAATGTTCACATAACATTTTACATACTGTCGTTTTGAAAAAAAATCGTACAAATGGAAAATTCCAACTTCTTGTCGTTTTGACAAAACATCTTACACATGGCAAATTTAAACTTCTAGTAGTTGTACAATGTTCACACAGCATTCTACATACTAACATTTTGAAAAATGCTTCTAGTAGTTGTGTAAATGTTCACATACCATTTAACCTACTGTCGTTTTGAAAAATTCGTACACATTCAAAAAGTAACATTATATTTCCTCGTGTTTTTTTATATCTTATTGAACATTTATAGCTGAAAAGAGCGTAGCTCATGTCTTAAAAGACATATGCATTGTCAGGGCCCGTATTCACCGACCCATTCTTAGACTTAAGAATAAAAAATATTCTTGAAACCGAGAAAAACAATTCTTGAATTTTCAAATTTAAAGAAAATTCTTTATTTTTAGACTTAAGTCTAAGAATTTTTTGGTGAATACAGGACCTGATGTTTGTTTTTCAGGGAAGGCGTAGGAAGTCGGTAGACGGCATACTCCCAATATGTTTAATAACATAATTGTTACAAAACATATACAAATAAACAGCAACTACTTTATGAGTGTTTAGTTATGTTTAATACTTAACGTTTAGATTAAGTCACGTGTGCGTTGGATGAGTTAAAGTTTTGATAGTAAATACATTTAAAGTTTAAAGTGACATTTTCCCAAAATACGGAAATCTGTGAAAAAGCGTTTTTTATATTAAACGTTTCCAGAAGAAAGAGTGGAACAAAAACACAGTTTTGGTTTTCATCAAGACCAGTCGATGGTTGTGAATATGGCAAAAATCAGTTTGCAATGCAGTAAAGCCACAGTTACGATCGATTTCGTCATCACAAATATGTGTCCAAGGTATGCCATATAAACACGCAAATATATTTATATCATTCAAATTATTACGATTGAGTTACGATATTTACACTTGCTACAACCTGCTTTAGCAACGAAAACATATTCCTCTTAAGAACTCCATTCAATAATAGTTTACCATGCACACATTGCACTTCAAAATGCTACGCAGACATATTCTAAATGGAAATGCCATGCAAACATTTCACTTCAGAAAGCCATGAAAACATATTTCCTAATAATTCCATGCAGAAATAGTGCCATTGAGAGTGAAATACTAGCATTGTTTTCTTGACAATGCCATACGTTGCAGAATGCTATGCAAAAATATTACATATAGGAATGTCATACAAACATTTTCAAAACAGAGAATGCTATGCAAACATTACCGTATTGCGCTTGCGAAAGTTATGCATGCATATTTGACATAAGCATGTAAAAACATATCACGTGAGCAAACGATAATAGCACTTTGCTCCTTATAATTTTGCAATATATAACATCTAGTAAGATTGGAATCTGTGTTCGTGACAAGCAAAACATGTTTCACACGGACGTGATTGCCCAACACCAAATTCGACAAATCGACATTATACTGTGACATCGGTCAGATTCGTGACCATATGTGCTGTATTAGACAGTCACTTATTTGAATCGGTTTAAAATTCAGAACGTGTTTTCATTTCATCAATGGAGCTCGAACAGGAACCACGCGGCGGCTAAAAATAAAAAAGACAATATGACTTGATAAGGCGGTTGATTCAGGACACCTGAGTACAAATTACTGATAGTAAATAACTAGGACTGTACAACAATAAGATACAATAAGTTCTCTCACATTGAGTGGTAATTTAAGGCAACGATGAAAGGCCTACTAAGGCTTTTTGCAGCTGTCGTTACATTGCGTGAATGCTTGGGTAATGATTAATATCATTATTGAATCTCGTGTGGTTTCACGTGGCATATCTGATTATTTTCGAATATTACGTTTATGATATAAAACCATTCGATAAGGATTGATTTTTGTTCCATAATATTTATATGATATCATGGGTGTTCTATTGTTTTTTGTTGTAGTATACAGGTGATGATCATTTATGTAAATGTATATAGTCATTTACTTTATAAACCAGGTTATATTTTTAATATTCATCTTAAAGTTACACTCTGCATCGACTTAAACACATTTTACCCAATGGATTCACGAAACTGAATGTTTGGGCTGTCTCCATACAATGTTTGCATTACTAATGTTTTTTTTTGTATACATCATAAATTGATTTAGTTTGTATATATGTACTTGAATAACATAACACCGAATTCGCACTAGGTTGTCGTTCCGGATGGCTGAACCATGGGACGAGTTGCTACCACCTCAGTCATGACCAAGAGGCATGGATCAATGCGGAGGTAACTACAGCTATTTGTTTAAATCTTTTTCTCAACTGTGATTAGCATCATAATTTGAGTAACCTTTCCAATAGTTAATCATGGTTTAGAAAATAGAATCGAAATTAGTTTATTAACATTTATATTTGATAAAGGCTAATGCATATAAGAAACAGAATGCATGTATGGGATTTACACCGCAAAGTAACATTTTGTGCCAGAAATAACTATAATTTGCGACCATTATATGGATAACAACAATGGACAATATTTTGTATAGTCTATACAGTAAATCGCAATGCATATGCGGTTTATCTGTTAGTATATATCTGTTAACAATATTAACACAACTTAGGCTGTATCAATCAAGGGCATGAACGGCGACGAAAAAAGAACCTATATTATGCTTCACGCTGTTTTTGTTTTCGATGCCGCATAACCATTCTAGACGGACTACTCTTCCGGCATAAATATATTTATATTGTTATATAAATCTCGTAGATTGCGCTATTTCGCATAACACTCGATGCTCCACTTCTTACGTAATACGACATTACAAAAGCCAATCGACTTTTACATACAATTGGAACAGTTGACTAACATGATATGCTGTATGCATGCGTTTGCAGGCCATTTGTGAGCGGTTTGGCGGCCACCTTGTCGAGATCAATGACGTCACCGAAAACAATTTCCTCCAAGGATGGGTGAATAACATCGATAGTACGCGTTTTCATGGACATGTTATAACATTCACGAACGATATTTATGTACTAGACTTTTATCTTTTGCAACGGAACTCCTTTTTGCACTTAGCCATTCGGTTATTTCAATGATTTTAAGAGAATATTGAGACAAAATGGCTTGACCAAGCATTTTTGTTTACGCAACTGATTGTAATGTAAACAGGAATGCTATTGGTTTCTTTATGACATTTCCTTATTCGATCCGTATATGACCACGAACTTCTAGACCACCGTTTGGCCTTACAGAGCAGTTCTGGATTGGCGGGAATGATCTGGAAAACGAGGGAGAGTGGCTCTGGTTACATTCCAAAACAATGCTGTCATCTTCGTACACCAATTGGCAACCGGGAGAGCCTAACAATGGCGCAAATAGCAACGAAAACTGCATCGATATGCGTCCGCATTATGGCTGGAACGACGTGACATGCTGGACTACGCTCAACTATATCTGCGAAATGACCGAGTCAGTAAATAATTTTAACCTTGATTGCATACGACTTGAATTTTGTAACCATGCTTTTCATTCAGCCCTCATAATACAGATGACCCTGTCTATTTGTTAAAAAGGTTGATGTGCATGTAAAGTTAACGCCCGTTCATTCTTCAATACCCATAACCTGATCCTCATTTTTTTTTAAGTATTGAAGATAATTGTACGAAACTGTGTTTACTTATAAACGGTTTCCCGAGGACCATGCATGATATTTTCACCACAGGTCAAACGTCAGGTAACTGTACCTAAAAATGCAGATGAGCAAAACTTAATTTCTTAGTAAACAAAACGAAAATAGAAGTATTCTTCAAACTGTGTACACTCAATAAAACGTACATATTTAGAGCAATAAGATGATTTTTTAGAGGATTGTTGCAGGGTTTGAAGCGTTAAAAAACAAACAAGACTGTAAACGCCTTGTTTTACCAGGTATTTACTAAAATGCATTGTTTAACGCTTACGGAAATAACATATAATGCAAGCAGTCTTTTAGAAAAGGGTTTGGTCTTTGAAGAACTTCATCGGTTCCGGAAAAACTAAACAATAGGATTAAATTATAGACATCTAAACTGTTTCTGAATTTGTTAATTAACTCTCGAAAACAACTCGTGATATGAAGATTAATTTTGATAACGTCGTTGTTCAAAATATGCTAGAACTTTCGGACATACACGTTTTGTCTGAATTTTGTGTAAAGGCATAACAAAATGCTTTAGCCGTTTTGTTATTTTATTATGCCCCCGAAGGTGGGCATATAGTGATCGCACTGTCCGTCCGTCCGTTTGTCTGTCTGTCTGAAATTCCATCACACTTGGCGTTTTGATTTCGAAAAATGGTCATAAATTTTGCAATATTGATCATAGCAACTGGATATTTGGCACGCATGTGTATCTCATGGAGCTGCACATTTTGAGTGGTGAAAGGTCAAGGTCAATGAAAAATATCAAAGCGGTGCAGTAGGGGGCATTGTGTTTCTGACAAATATAATGTCTTTGTTTTTATCTTTTTAGAGAACAAGCCGGCGTTATTGGATAACAATTCGAGTGAAGACTTGAAATGTGTTTGTGAACACTGACTTGTGTTTTGGTGTCATCTGACATTTGTATTAAAACACTACCTCTACTTAAAATGCATTCCAATGTAATAACACATTACTTTCAATAAAAACTATTTTACTGAAAAAGTTTGAACGTAGATAAGTGTGTTGAAAGTGTAACAGGATTTAATTCCTTCGACACAATAAGCTTTTGAGATATTTGTCCATTATTCAATGTGCTCTGTGTCTTCATTTAAAAAAGTGTGCTTGTTGCAACCCATATTGCAAATGCATGCTATTATAAATACTTTTATTTTTATACAGAACAGAACATAATAGTTTATTTTGATCTAAGCATGTAAAGCTCATCGTCATTAACATACATATACAAAACAACATGCGTGTAAGTACATACAAAACACAAATTTTAAGGAAAGGTTTATTTAAATAATTATAAAACATGAAATAAACTTAACAAAAAATGACCATAGAAAAGTTAAATAATTGGCTAGTTGATCCTGCGATTCGTTATTTTATTTTTTTGGGATACAACTTTGTTTACTTATGCACGGTAGCCTTAGAATTATGCACGATATTTTTACTACAGAGTCAAAGGTTACTGTTACTAAAAAAAGTAGAAAATTGAATGTTGTTAAAACATTTAAGCGAACTTAGATATGATCATTAACCTTTGATGACTCAATGAAGCGAACATATTAGGAGCAAGAAGATTAACATCCAAATGTATCTTTCCCGTGTGACCAACCCGGCGGAATTTGATAGATTTTGATAAAGGATTTGAAATGAGATTATTCTCAATTGCTTGTATGTTAATGTGCTCTGAATAATGTATGCACAGAAAATGTTATAACAAGCGGTGTAAGGTGAAATTACTTATTTTGAGAATGATAACTCTTGTATTGTATGACGCAATACTAACTTGTTCATTTAAAAAGCACTGAATTGAGTTATGTTTATATGAAATCAAGTTATTTACCATTATTTATCTTTTTTTTCTGGTCGCATCTAAATAAACAAAAGTCTTTTGTAGACCGTTCTTCGTAAAAGCGAATCGTAAACTATTATCATTTCAATAAACAAAAATAGGCGAGAAAAACAAAAAAGCGCCATCCTTATATGTGTCAAATATCGCAATAAATAAGTCAAACAATGTTTTGTGCATTCTATTCCCGGAGAGGTTGCATCACTGGTTTTGCATAACCTCCTGCTTATAATTAAATAACACCGAAACGTCAATGCACAAATATATATATATATATATATATTGTCTGTGGGAGAAGGAAATAGATTCAAGAAAAGCATAATTTATATAAATGCTTTAAAACCATGTTTATTAAGGATAACTATATCGTTTTATTTATTTTAAACACTGGGCGTATATATGTCCGTGCCTTAAAGTATACTATTCCGTTGTTATGCTTATACATACATACCAGTTGACATTCACACGTTTCAATTAACACGTAACAATTCCAATGTATAAGGTGTTGAACAAACGCCGTCCCAAGACAGCGGGCTCGACTATTCCCCGATTCGATACAAACATATATTATATACCTGTTTAATGCTTTAAACGAAATACAGGTTGTATCAGTCGTTGAAATAAATCCGTATTATGCTACTCGATGTTTTCCGTATCACCATACTAGCCAGACTACTTTCTTCGACCCATTTAATGACGTCACATTTTAATGACGTCACATTTTAGTCATTGTTTTGTCAGTTTTGTTAAAGTAAAAAAAATCAATTGATAACTGTTTTCGTTCGTTGTTGAATATAATACAAGGAATATTACGCTAGTCAATTGTTCCAAGTGTTTGTATCAGTCTCGTGGCTTGCGCTATTTCGTATCAAACTCGAGGCTCTGCCTCTCGTGTGATACGTCATCACACAAGCCACTCGACTGATACAAACTCTTGGAACAATTGACTAGCGTAATATTCCGTATATACGCGTTCTGTCTGTCACCTATTGTAATGACTAAACGACGTTTGAGTGAGTAGTATAACTCGGACTATTCGGTGAAGAGTCGTGCTCAACATGAATCAACGATGCACACACAGAATTAATACAATTAACGGAGTTACGTCCTATTCGACATAATGGCGATGTCTTCAAATGTTGAGTGGAAACATGGATGAGTTGGCGCAAAATGAAAGTACTTCTAAGTATACACCGCGTGAATATACAATAGTTGAGATGCTACCCGTGTGGACACTATGATAATGGTGGGAAAATGTATGCATCGTTGTATTTAATAATAGTTTGTTGATATTGTTATGGGTATACGGTAAACAAGTTTTTGGGATATTTTAAATGCATTTGTAATTTCCAATTAAATGGAGTTAAGTGTTGTTGCGAGAAATATATTGCGATTTTCATTATTGTGAATAAATACAAAACATTATTTAATGAATAGTAATTATGGTAGAAGCTGCTTTAGCGTTTTATGTTTATTATATACATACTTAATATTGTATAGATGCATATGACACATATGTATCAGTAAGTTTTATCCCATCATCAAACGTGCACTGTCTAAACAAAACATCCGATGAGTAAACTGAGCTTTGGTTTAGGGGTGCGGGACAAAGCTGTCACGTGCAGAACAGTGATGTCATAGTTTGAATATACATTACTGACGTCATATATGATGTTTGGTATTCAAATTTAAACCGAAATCGTCGATAAAATAACGGGGTTATCAGGTAAGAGTTGAATACAGATNTACATCCGTGTAAAACGAATATTTAAAACGCCTTATAATTTCGCTCAAAACAGGGATCCGTAGTCGTAAACACTTAGTGGCTTGCACTGAATTGTGTAATGCTTACAGGTGATTAAATAAGTCTAAAGCAAAAGTTTTAAATTTGACGTTCGTGGAGTATTCAAAAATAGTAGCTAATTTAGATTGTATACTTTGCTCGAAGGTTGTATTCGAACAATTCATATGATATATTATATTTCTAAAGGTTATAAGAAATTGTTCCAAGCACTCAAACTTCAGCAATAAACTGATACTGTAACGCAAGCATACACGCCCAAGTTCGAAATCTCCGGCGTGTCCGATTTGCCGTATACCCCACTGCTGTAACCGACATCCTAATTTATCTACATCTATATATAATAAATATTGTAAGTCGTTCTTTATCATGGAGTCCACATACTGTAAAAGGCGTCTCTGTTGCACTATATATATTTTCCCATCGAACAAGTTCACGTCGGTTATGATATAATGAGGGATTCGTCCTAATCGCAGCCATTTCTTTAATACTTGTAAACATAGTAAAAGTAAAATCATGAGGTTATTTTTCTTCCATATAGACGTGTTTGTTTTCTCTATGGTGTAGAACATTAAAGTTTTACAATGAAAACTTGTAATCAAATCTCCAACCATTCTCTTAAATAAAGACTCCTTAATTAATTTTAAAACAACGTAACATTTAATTTTGTGTCATATTTAAACTAAACAACAACATTCGTTCTATGAGGTTTGGCGACAGTCGCCATTCTTCGCGCTTGAAATCACTATCCGGATGACCGGCAGGTACCAGGAAAGACGGAGCTACCCGTGCAGCATCCAGTAATTTGGCAGGCGGCCAATGTTCACCTCTACTTCTGTCTATCCAGAGTTGTATTTCAGGAAGAGGTTTGCAAACGTGAAATGACTGTACAATATCCCAGTTTGGCATAAAACTTTTGGGATAACAATTGGCTTATTCCCTCTTTATACGCCACTGAAAAGTGCACAAAGCAACACTTCGGTAAAACTTGGGTAACTGCCTTGAGGCGGCTTTAGCATAGTTCTAGAGATTTAAACCGGATTAGATTATTTGCAGATAATTTGTTCTCATTATCAACATTTTTAAAATTAAGGTAAAGAAGAATGATTAAGCCATTATACAAATACATGAAATGGTGTACTTAACTCAGTTCTGTGATAACAAAATACGAACAATTAACGTTAAAATTGAACAACTTGATTACCAGTTCTGTTTTATTTAAAGAGACAGCAAGATTTTTTAAGTAAAAACTTTTATAAAAATATACGAGACTTTTGTTGGAACAATTTGCTGTTGATGATGATGATGATGATGATGATGATGATGATGATGATGATGATGATGATGATGATGATGATGATGAATGATGACGATGATGATGACGATGATGATGATGATGATCTTAAGTATACGGGGGGGGAGGTCGGCAAGCGTGCATGTGATGCTTTCCTTTTACCTAGAAAAGACTTGAGTCTATGCTGCAGACAAAATCAAACGTTTTATTGATTGATTAAAAAATATTACATTTATAAATTATTAAACAACTTATATAAAAACACGCATACAAACAGATTCACACCTGAAAGAACACTAACGATACGACAGTCCACTGCAAAAAGGTGAGATTAAGAGACATTTCTCTCGAGCGTTAGGGCAACACTTCATTGGAAATGATTACATGGTAAGACAGTATGGTTCATCATAGCCATTGAAATTAAATGTAACTTGGTGGAAAAGAAAAATCAAACTTAATACAATTTGTTTATTTATGAAACTATTTAAATTGCACTTGTTAAACATTGACCTGGTTGATACAATCACACTTGCGTCCAGATGTGATAACACAGCAGAAGCGGGGATATTGTGAGACAAGACTCTAAAGCTCCGTGTCAACTTTTTAGCGACATTGCGCCATGGCAAGACAGTATGGTTTATTTTAGATACTGGCATTAAATGTTACCTGTGAAAATAAATTCAAAATTAATAAAATATTTATTTATAAAACCATAATTGTTTTTTAATTATACCGAACTTGAGTTCGTCACATGCGTTTTGTCTTGTGAACTCGAAATCGTGGTTCTGGTTTGCGGTCTGTGTCTGACGCAGTGGTTGGTAAGCGAAACTTATCTGATTTTTATAGATTAAAACTCTATAATTAAATCTTAATCATAAAGCCATCACTTCAGATAAGAGTAAGCTTCCTCACATGGAATGGTGTTCAACTTACAGAGATATTTGAGCGTCCGATGATATTCGCTTTGTTCAGCGCACATCAGTTTTACACCTTATGCGATGCACACACTGAATGTACATACTTTACGCAGTTAAGTCGTATTCGACAAAATAGCAAGTTCTGCAAATGTTTATAGTGGAAGCATAAATGAGTTTGCGCAAAATGAAAGTACTTCCAAGTATACACCGCGTGACAATACGAAAGTTGAGATGCTACCCGTGTGGTCACTATGATAATGGTGGGAAAATGTGTGCACCGTTGTAGCTTAATGATAGTTTGTTGATAGTGTTATGTATATACGGTAAACACGTTTCGGAGGTATTCCACAGGCACTTTTAATTGACAATACAAAGTTAATGACACATGGGGTTGATGTTGTTGCGAGTAAGTATTGTGATTTTCATTATTGTGAAAATAAATCAATAAAATATTTTTTTAACAAAATTACCCAACAACAACACAATATTAAATTAAACAGTAATTAGGGTAGTGGCTGCTTTGACCTTTTTACCCTCGCGTTTATGATAAACATACTACATATTTAGTATAATATACAGTATATATGTATCCCATCATTACACGTGCATTGTTTAAATAAACATCGGATGTGTAAACTTAGCTTTAGTTCAGGACAGCCGGGATAAAGATGACACGTAAAGAACAGTGTTGTCATAGTGTAAATATGCATGATTGACTACACATATGACGTTTATCCTTTATCGTGTTTGGAAGTTTGATGTTTTCGTTGGTGTTTTTGTTTTTTTTTTAATTAAAACAGAAAATGTTGAGAACATGACTGGATATCAATAGTATCAAGTAAGAGTTGTATACAGATTTGAACAATTACCCTGCTTGGAAACACGTAGCATCGTAGTTAAGATTTTCTCAAACCTGCTAAATAAACTAAATTTTTATTAAGTTATAATTATCTATATTAACATCTTGAAATGCAAAATATTCTATTCATATTTTAATACAAACATAACAGAACAGCGTTTACAAATATTAAAATTTAAAAACAATTAACATGAATTATTATTTTCTTGATAAATGTGTTACTTAACACAACAAAACATTAAAATGTTAAACTTAGACAACTAACTGAGATCACGTGCATCTTACACATATACTTCTAAAGCTTATCTTCCATGTTAAAACGTTTTAATATGTATTATATAAATGTCTTCTAAGATGTTGTATCGAGGAAACGCAGCATTGTTCGTATCGAAGAAACGCAACGTGAGATACTGTAGATAGTGGAGAAAAGGACGAGCATCCACCTCAGCGAAGTCCATCCCGTTTTTATCAACGCCATCTCTCTGTGCAACTTCCTCTTCAGTCATACCGCGATTCATTTCAAACAACAATATGTATGGGGCGCCGTGCACTTCTTGTCGAACAAACTTGACACAGAATGCGAATAGCGGCTCACTGAATACGATGTCACAGTTACGGTGTACCATGTTAGCAAACACACGTAAATCACTTTTGTTATCACTTTTGCATGTACAAACAGCCTTGACGTTTCTGTGATACCTCCTCTCAACGTCCTCCAACACTCTAACTGCCGCGTGAAGATTTCCACAGCAGTATAGTGTAGAAGCTAACTTAAGCCGACTAGAAGCTACATCCGTGTTTAAAGAATATTCAAAACGCCTTATAATTTTTCTCCAATCATGGATCCGTAGTCGTAAACACTAAGATGCTTGCATTGAATTTTGGTAATGCGAACAGGTGTTTTATATATTCTAAAGCAACGGTTTTCGATTTGACAGTCGTGGAGTATTCAAAAATATTACCTAATGTAGATTGTATTCTTTGCTCGAGGGTTGTATCCGAACATTTCATATGATAAATTCTATTACTTAAGATTATAAAAAATTGTTCCAAACACTCAAACTTCAGCAATAAACTTATACTGTAACGCAAGCATACACCTCCAAGTTCGAAATCTCCGGCTTGTCCGATTCGCCGTATACCCCACTGCTGTAACAGACATCCTTATTTATCTATATCTATATAAAATAAATATTGTAAGTCGTTCTTTATCATGGAGTCCACATACTGTAAAAGGCGTCTTTGTTTCTCTATAGAAATTTTCCCATCGAACAAGTTCACTCCTTTTATGATATAATGAGGGATTCGTCCTAATCGCAGCCACTTCCGTAATAATTGTAAACATAGTAAAATTCGAAACATAAGGTTATTTTCCTTCCACAGAGAAGAGTTTGTTCTCTCTATGGTGTAGAACATTAAAGTTTTACAATGAACTTGTTATCAAATCCCCAATCATTCTCTTAAATAAGGATTCCTTAATTAATTTTAAAACAATGTAACATTTAATTTTGTGTCATTTTAAAACTAAACATCAACATTCGTTCTATGAGGTTTGGAGACAGTCGCCATTCTTCGCGGTTGTAATCACTATCCGGATGACCGGCAGGTACCAGGAAAGACGGAGCTACCCGTACAGCATCCAGTTATTTGGCACGGGGCCAATGTTTACCTATACATCTGTCTATCCAGAGTTGTATTTCAGGAAGAGGTTTGCAAACGTGAAATGCCTGTACAATATCCCAGTTTGGCATAAAACTCACTGAAGGTCCAATTTTGGCTATGGTCTCCTTCCCGAGCTTTGAAAATATATGCGCTGCGTCCTGTTTCCATCGTTCAGAGCTGAACAGTATTCGACCTGAATCTTTCCTTACATGATTAACGTCAATCAGACTGGTCTCCGGTTCTGGAGTGTATTGTTTGATGGCCTGTAGCAAGTACTTTTGAGGTGGGTTGATGTCGTCATGAATCATCAGAAGGTTACTCACCCCAGCATCCCAGTCTCGCCAGTGCGTCATGATATGCCCTTCCTTAATACCGTTAATATTACATAGCACATCAATATCAGAATTGAGACCAGGAGTGGTGATTCCTTCAGATTGACTCCCGAAATGAAAAAAAAATAACGGATAAACATGTTCCTGTGTTGGACATATCGTCACCATCCGCTCTCTCATCAAAAACGTTTTTTCTCCTCTTAATGACAGTGCATTTACCGGCTCCTATTTCATCCAGTGCATCTGATATCCAGATAGACAACGCTGCATAATATTCTGGAATCTAAATGCGAAACTATTAAATAAGCATTGTGTTGGTTTGTAACTTTTAATCATCAATAGTGTAATAAAACTTTATAAACCATTTTAACAATTATTAAAAACACAAGTAACAGCAGTGATGCATCATGGACATTTTTATTACATGTTGAACAAATTAGTCGTTCAAACTGCAATGTTTCTGTGGTTAAAATGCATACGCCGTAATGCAAATTAGTGTATTTTTTAACATGGTTTAAATACTGTATTCACATATTGACGAATTAATAATTTTCTAACTTTATGTTACAGATTCAAAAAATTAAATATAAGTTTACACAATGATGCAAAACGATATAGCAAGATACTAAACATGCACGATCGTTTATGAGAAAGGATCATATGACATTAATAAACTTATCATGAGTTGTAAACCATAAAAGAACACATAATTGTTAGTGTTTCTGTTTGTTAAATTTGTTTCTACATGTGGATCACTTACATGAACTACAAATACGCATGATGCAATATAACTGAAAGGATTGCCGAGAGTTTATGCGATTGCCTTTTATAAGACCGATGGGAAAGTATTTTATTCCGGATGACCGAGTTTTGAATTCGGGAGGGTACAACCTTTTTTGAAAATATTTGTTAGGTAAACGTTGTTTTTGTTTCGTATACTTGAACTCTTTAATTTCGTTAAATCGATACAGGTAAGGACATAAATGACAAACATCAAACATGCCGAAAATATGTAAACAAATCCTTTTAAATATTTGGATTACGCAAATAAACTTTAACATGCTTGGTGTTATTCACAGGACATACAGTATTAAACCTAAAAGTGTCTTATTGTTAAACTCATAACGCATTATCTTACTGTTTTTTTTCTTCAGGTTTAATGTGTTTATATATCATTCCTTCCGTTGATCGAGCGTAAATACCGATGCGTTTCAAAATTAATACCTGCAAGGCTTTATAAAAATGTACTTGATTGTAAATAGATGTATACGTGTCTTCATAATCATCCAGGTTTATAAATTTTCAAAACAAAAATACTGATAAGTGCAGCCGGACGTCTTCTCTAACATAACTAAAACAAATAAAAAATGTATAAGTCTATTAACGACATTCTTTGGCAATATCAAACACAAATTCATTGAAAAACCACTATTTGCATTACAAATGTTCTGTGAAATGTATTGATTTTTGGATTCATGATAATCAAATTAGAATGTTTTACCTTCAAGCTTGTGACAAGTGTTTGATACCGTCTGTTGTTCGACCGTCTCGATTGATCAACATTAATGCAATCTCTTCTGACACGAACATTGCGCTTCGAACTTGGAACACGTGTCTTGAAAAAACATATCACTATACCATAAAAGCATTGTTAAATAAGCCTACAATTGAAAACCAGTTAGGATACGTATAACTAATATCAACCAATACAGTGTGGTCATTTAAAAGTTATCAATAAAACATAACAATAATAAATGACGACGTACTGATTAGTAAATATATGAAAGCCTTTGTAATGGAAATTTATTAACATATTTACCCAGCATTTGTGTATTACAAACTGAAAAAGAATTGTATATTTACTTCTTTTCTTTAATGTAAAATGATGTAATTTAACCGCGTTTCGTTGTGGAATCGGAAACGCTGTAATCATGGATATAACTCGAAACACATACCATGTTCCTTGTCGCGATTTCGCGTGTCAATGCGGGCATATTCTGCATACCATCGCCCGACCTGTTGCCCGCATCACGATCCTCTTGCATCCTGTAAAACCTGAATATATCGAATATGAGTTTCTATATTGTATGATTCAACAATTTAAAAATAAAACGCCGATGAAATTGAAATGAGAAGAAATATTGTACAGAGTATGTTTTCATATCTGAGTTATTCAAATGTAAAATGTTGCACATTGCACTTGTTTGCAGATACGTGTATATTCATGCACAGATCGAACGTAAACAAAACTTAATCATAATAATCTGTTAGATGATCTGTTTTGGTCTCTTCGCTTCATGATTTTGTGAAACTAAGTACTTTGCCATCAAAGTTATAAATACGAGCCGGTCTCAAAACGCCGTCACTTTATTGCTAATTTTGTTCAAATCAGAAAACACCTTTTGTTTATATTGTTGTTGATGCTCATATTGATTTTATTTTCATCATTATATTTTCAGTAAAGAAGCGTTTCTGTCCCATTCACAATAGGACAACAAAGGAGTATACGACTTAAAAGATACACATGCATTTTATCTAAATTGCATTAATTCGAATCTATTCTGAACAAAATATGTGTTTTCAGAAAGGTAATTTGCATTCAAATTTTATATTAATAAGGCATGCACAACGTAGAAATTAATAGTCCAAGATAATTGGTCACGTGAAATCTCGGATATAATATATACTAACTGTTATAACAAATATATTCCTCATGTGTTGATATCCTTGGATTTATGATTCTATGGACGCTTATTAATGCGTGTGTGTAAGAACAACGTTACCGTGCGCTATTTTAGAATAATAAACTGATTTTATCACGGTTACTCTAATCGGCCAGACCGTACAAGACCGTACAACACCAGTTTGGCACAATGATAAAACAACTATTTAATATTAGCCTTAATATATAAATTTATGGTAGAATGGAAATAATGTCTGGCTAAATGGTGGTTATTGCGGTAACCAACGGTTTATCGTTTCAACTGCCTGTTATCCAACCACTCGGACTGTTGCCCTAACGGCTTTATTTTACGCATATAAAACTTTAAGCCACTTAGCCGGAAAGTATTTTTTAAAGGTAAAATCGTTTAAAAAAATAAAAAAAATAGTTATAAATCCAAAGAATGACCACAAAACCGACGCAGTCGTCTATATCAAACATCTTTTTTATTATACAATCCGGCTATCATTGCCGTTTGAGAATTGGAAGTGGTAACTCTGATTTTTTGTTTTTTGAAGTTTTGCTCAGAGTTTTGGGACATTTTGATAGTGACATATACACAAACATGTTAATGACATTTAACTGTTGCAGTTTCAACCCCCTGAACCCTTTAACGAGACCACCTATAAACTTCGTCACAATAATATAATTAAGTATTTTACCCTTGGGTAAAAGTTGGAAGTCCTCACTTTCAAGTGTTGGATATTGGAAGACTTACATTCGTTGGAAAGCTTTAATACTTCTTTGACTGCATTTTAAAACAAATGTGGCCAAATCTTGAATATACTACTACCAAACATGCATGAATATATAAAAACGATAATTTATTCGATGACCAGTCTCGAACTTCACACTTAAAGGTCAATTTTAACACTTTTGGAAACTTTATAATATTAAAGATAATTGTATGAGATGCGGAAAAAAACTATTTGCAACAATTAAGCGTTGCGCCTTATGCCATAAATCACCGGGTAAATCTTCCAATAACTCACTGTTTTCTAAAAGCTGGACTGACTTACCTCCCTTGCTGTGACGTCACTCATGTACATCCGCTATGTTTAACACCGTTATTTCTGCCGAGACGATCAACTGCATTGCTACTACATCAATACTTTTTATGTAAGATTATGGATTTTTTTGACGAACCGTAATATGTACAGTACACGCCATTTTATCAATTAAAAAAAATCATATATTGACCAGACTCCTTTTCCCAAAATGGCTGCAAAAAGCCCTGAAATAATCGTTATTAGATTTTTAATAGATCTTTTTCTAAATTATTGTATTCTTCGTTTGAAAATAAATACAAATAAAAAAACGTATTATTATAACACATACTTTAACTTATAACAATAATTCTAATCATTTGCATCCATCGATGTAATTTCCTTGATGCTCTAGCTGTTCATCTCGCATGTTTTTGTTCTAGTTCGTAATATTTTCCACTTATGCATAGTGCAAATGTAAAGTTCAATAAAATTGTCAGAAGACAAAAAATACACTACCGTATTTTTCGTGGTATAAGACGGGTTTTTTTTTCCGAAGCGTCTTATTTTTGGACAAAAATGAAAAACAGAATATCCGATTGTTTGCAAAAATGCGCGACTGATCATCATAAGCGGCAATTTGATTGCCTCTGAATTACCCCGTGTCACTATAAATTGATAATTTAATAAGTTAATTGCAGTTTTATGGCTTTGTTATACATGCCACACTTATTCTTATGTGTACTACCCCACGATACAATCGTGGCTGGGTGGTCAGTTAGGCCTACTTAAGAGACTGGTGATTGCAACCGGGTGTATTTCTCCTGACAATCTTGCTTTTTCTGCCTTATATTATCAAAATATTTTTTGACACAGAAAGCGTTAAAAAAAAATCATTTTGAATTCATTAAATATATTACAAATATAAATGTCTTGTTGAATTCCCCAATAAGAATATCCATTTGTAATGTCCCACAGTCCTTATGTATATTTCGTTTTTTTCCCTTTGTTTCGACAAAAAGCGCACGAAAATCATGCGGTAATGTACAACATCACGCTAAACGCATGGAAAGAGTGCGTGTACTGATTTTTGAATACAAACTTGGTAGCGCAGAGAACGTTGAGATCTGTTGATTTCGGTTAAAAGTTTAATTGGTCTTTTAAACACAATTATATCACGAATAATTTGAAATGGACATTTCCTCCTAATTAATTTAAAATCAAACACGACGTATCTTTTTCGCTACGGTCTAAATTATGTGGTACAATAATACGATTCATAAGACAATTTGCAATCGCAAACGGTTTGTTATTAAAGTGATTGTTTGTAGAACAATTCGGGATTGTTAGCAGATATAAAAGGAACATGTCTCCTTTTCCACATTTCAACATGTATTTCACACCCAGACTACATGCAGTTTTCAGATAATAATATCTGTGATTTATTACTCGAACTTGTTAGTTTCTGAACACGTGTGCTACTGAAAATAGCCATCGGGATTGTGTTTTATGTCCCAAATAAGCACACAGTGGCTACGACCCGTGTTTTGATCACCAAAAGTAAGATAAGCACGTGCACTATTAAATAGTATGTTGATCAGTACAAACCCTCTACCGAAAACCGCCGACTGCGTCTTTGTTTTATTACCCAATCAAGCCCTGAA
This sequence comes from Dreissena rostriformis, assembly GCA_007657795.1. Classification (NCBI taxonomy): domain Eukaryota; kingdom Metazoa; phylum Mollusca; class Bivalvia; order Myida; family Dreissenidae; genus Dreissena; species Dreissena rostriformis. Next base: position 311,515 of record VMBQ01000129.1, read on the forward strand.
CATCCAATATCCTGTGTATTACGACACACAAACTTTAGATAAGCACGTGTCGTCTGTCAAAACAATAATTGTATAGGTCAGTAAACATATCAAAGTAGCTCACACAGTTAAGTCCCGTATATGATCTCGGGAACTAGACTTGCTTAAAACATTTAAAATAACGATATTTATTTTCAAACGAATTTTGACAATTTAAATACAAACAAATGTTTAAATACAGAATATGACTTGCACATTTTATGATATCTTTAATATAATTAAGTTGTTTATTGGTCGCTGCAAAAGAATATGAATTGTACACGATCCTTTTTTGTGCAATAAGTATACAGTACAATAATTGTTTCAAAAATAAGCGAACTAAAAGAGTGTAACGATAACGATACAGCGTGTCTGATTTTTATTTTATTCAAAGGAATTGTCAATGGGAAATCATTTGCGAGATACCCCGGTACTTTGGTTAAAATTCGCAAAGAAATTTTTAATCGAAATTAAAAGATCCAAATGTTGTCTGCGCTACAATTTTTTTCTTTGTTCCAAATAAAAACACCCAAGCCACTTTTCGCAGGCCTTTTATCAGGAAATATGAAAATTTACAAAATACCCATGTACATGTGCAATATTTATTTGTCGCAACAGAACAAGCACTGTGCACCACGTCCTGATTAGGCGCTTATTTCATCAAATCTTTAAAATTAAACATATGCCGAAATTCGTTTGATACTTTTTAAAAAAAATGGATAAAGTTTGTGTTTATGAATTTGAGGAATGTTTTCGTCAAGATTTACCAGAATTTGATGTTAACAATGGAAATCGGCCATATACGGGATTATCATTGTTTTGACAGATGACAGATGTATGCAGTGAAGCTGACGAAATGTTAACAGAATAGAACAGAACAGAACAAAAAATTTATTTCACTTAAGCATATTACAGCTCATCGTGATAATTCAGAATAATACATTAACACAATCGCGCAGAAGTAAATATAACAGCGTTTTATCTGTATTTGCTTAACCAGTGAAAACAAATCACGAAAATATCAATAAAAACAGAAAAATAAAACCCGAATTCTGAACTATCTTCTACAGCGGACGCGAAAATGCTTGTTCAGCTGTGACGTCACACAGCAGGGGAGAACAGGGGAGATAAGCGAATCAACGCTTTGCGATTTACGATCATAAAAGTCAACAAAATCATCTTCTTTTTGTTAAACACAACACTAAAACATTATTTACCCGATAATTTAATCATATTTCAATATTGCTAAAACTGTGACTTATTGACATGCACGGATGAAAATGAGCACATTTTCTCAATTCATAAAAGAACATTTTGCATGGTGTTACACAAAAAGAAAAATGATTTTCTATTCGTGTATTGATTTTGATTGTTCTTTTCATATTAGCTCCTTTTAATACGCCCATGTCAGTACTAGTTGCTCAGTTGTAGTAACTGGGTTCAGAAATCAACCAGCGCCATGTTGGATTTTAATGAATCCGTAACTTTTTGGGGCTGTTTATAGCCCTACCGATAGGCATAACGACTATGGCCATCTTTTAAGTCGTCTAGAACAGATCAGAAATAATGCATAAATTAACCTGCACTATGCGGTAAATGCTTACACCTAGTTAGCATCAACAGTCACATCAACACGGACATCCGACATATTTGAATTAGAAGAATTGTGAACATTTTAAGACTTATTAACATTGAATCAAATTTACAGCGTATCAAAAAGGTGTATATTTGAGAAACAATAATTATTATTAAAACTTAAAGATAATTTAATAAAATATCAGTTTCATAGAAAGCGGATTGTATGTACATTAATATTAAAACTGGGTGAATTATAATAGCCTTATCTTTTAAAAAAGTGGCAAACTTCGGCTAATAATAAATGTTCTAACTGCAACTTTTGGTGCGAATTCAATTAAACAGCATAACATTTGCACTATATTATTAATTATTACACAAGAGTACAAACAAGCATGACATTACAAGTTTATTCGGCGAAATAAATTCACGCGTCCCTTCATACTTGTCTTGAAAACCTCGAAAAGTGTGGCAAAGATTACAAGACCGGGCATCGACCGAATGTCCAGCATTTCACTTTTTTTCCCCGTTTAATATATTTTATTATCTTCGTAAATAGGTGTGTGTGTGTCGATGGCATCCCACTCCACACCGTGCATAGTTTGCAAGCAATATATGCATATTATAACAAATTTTAAACATTTGATCATCAATAGCTTTTGCATTAAAATATAACGATTCCACCTTTTTAAACTCAAATACCAGTTCAAAGTTCGAGATGCGGAATCTGATTGAATACATTTCATATATGGCGCAATTTTTCTTATGGGTCGAACGTTTATTCGATATAAATTTCTTGTTAGCATACCATTACATGACAAACATGTGCATTAAACATTTAAAGTTTAGTTATTTGAATTTTAGCATATAATGTTTGTCCGGCATCGACCTTTTAAAACTTAAATAGCACTACAACGCATATTATTCGATATAAATTGCTTGTTAGCAAATCAGTTCATGACAAACACGTGTCTGCGACATGTTTTAGAGCGAACAAAAATTGGCACATTTGGCTCGTCAATAGATTATTATATTTGGACATGTCTTTTAACCTCATAATATCTCAGATTGATTTCTCGTTTGCATATCATTAAATGACTTACATATGTCTGCAACATGTTTTAGGACGAATAACATGTGAAACACATGTCCCGTAAATATATTATCATATTTAGAATGATTATTCAGCTCGCAATATCTTATAAGAATCCTATGGTTATAGATGACACATAGTTCAATGAACTATAGGTCCTGTATAACCAATGGTTTCTTAAAACATATAGGAACCTTTTGAAATGATGTACACTTCCTCTTTCGTATACGAACACTGAAGACAAGAAAACCATGGTATATACAGTTCGCAGTATTTTTGAATCACATAATACTATAATGTGAATGTTATTTGCATATAAGAAAATGTGTAACATATGATAACAGAAAAGATCTGATTAAATTTGCTCGTGTAATTTTACTTAAGGATAGATATCTGACAACCTAACATATGAACATAACATTAAAAAAAGAAGGGCACCTTAAAACCACAGGGACCTTTAAAAAAAAAATATATATACTATATTATACAAGGGATGCAACTGTCAAAAATCTCATTTAACACCCTTGTCTGAAAAAAGGTCAATATCTCTCAAACGAATGCAATCAACGAAATATGCACTCAAGATATCGATAGTCAACACATTTATCTCCTTAAAAAACATCACACTCAATGGATTTGATATGATTTAGGTATAAAACCATACAAACATTTAAAGTAAATCAAAGTAAAAAGGCAAGTTGGACACAGGTCTGCACATTAGATTATTAATAAATTTGTATTTTTTACCCTTTCGATTTCGTTTAATCACAGTGTTACCTGTTTTTTTACATAAATAAAGTTCAATGCATTATATCAGACGCCGATCGTCTTATATTTGTAGCCGTTTTGTTTAAAAAAAAACAATAATAACAACTTTCTTCGCGTTTGTGAAGTTTTTCCGGCAGCCATATGCAGAGAACAGATAATTGTTATACGAAATTTTATTGGCTGTGCGATTTTGTGCCCGATTATATTATATAGTACAGTAAGTGTCGCAATTTGCGTGGAACCAGTCACAAAATGTAAACAAAAAACAGTTGTTCGTGTCTCATTCGCTGTCAATCTATCTGTCGCTGTACATCTATTAACAGACGTTAAATATATCAAGCGTTTTCATTAGCTGTCATAAACAACTTATAATGCTTGTTAATTGGTAAATAATAGTGTGTATTATTATTACTCCAACTAATAACACCCAACTCATTATTTAAATACAGATAATACTATTCAATGAAAGCACATGTGAGTTCTTAATAAAATTTCCATAGGGTCCTGTAAGAAGAATATCCTATATTTACACAATAAACATATACTTTTTTTGCCACAGGACCCTGTATTTTATATTTAGTGCATAACTTATGCGAACTATTTGTGCTTCTTTGAGTTAAATAATTATTGTTATTTCATTTATATACTGTCCTTTAAAAATTGCATGTGTGTATATATTTTTACAACAAATAATTTATTGCAATATAATATATATGGTGTGCATGAATTTATGTTCTTATGCTTTATTTTATATAATTGCTGACATATATGAAGGTGACACATTCTCACTTTATTACAATTGCTTTCATTAAAATATGAATATTAATTTAATACTTATATATTATAATGTATAATAATGTAATATATATGTTTTAATACACTGCAATTCATTTGACTTCAGATTGCAATTGTAAGATAAACACATTGGATGCACTTTCTCAAATGTATTGAATGACTAGCATTTTTTTTTATTGTAATAATGCACAAGCACATGTTATTATTGTTAAATTTATAACCAAACTCATAGGTTATATAGTACTCTATATGTCTTTGTATGTGTGATAGGTATAAATAAAGATGCAAACAAAATTCCAATTAAATTATTTATTGCACTTCAACAAGCTTCCATCTACAAATACTTATATACAATGTAGCAATCAATATTGAACTTTCAATTACACATAAACATGAAAATCATTATCAATATATGATATGTATTACATGTATAACATTTCAATGCACGTTGAAATTACATAAATAAATTATCACATTGTTAATAAAATATATCACAAGTTGATAATTGTACTACGATCACAGATAATTGGATATTTGAATGCAAAATATAATTTCATTCATACATGCATCATGTATCACAAAGTGTTGTGCTATATATATACANATACAAAACACACTAACAGTTTTAATCAATGCAACTTCAGAAATGCAAATTTCCGAAGCTATTCGAATCGCACTTCTAGAATCCGCTTAAGTGTATTATGTATTTCTTCTATCTTGATATCAGGAACTTTTTGCACTTTTTTTTCATTATCGACTGACTTCTCCTTCATTCAAGATTCAACAATATGATGAGGAAATAACTAAAGCGGTAACGTTCAAAACCTTCGTTTTCTTAAATTGCGTGCTGCGTACAACGGAAAATCAATACGCACATTTGTGTTTTATTCATGTTAGTAACCACCTGGAAGAGTATTACAGGCAACACATGACTTGTAAATAATCGCACTATTAATCTATAAGTGAACGCGATTTACTAACAGTAAAGTATATATTAAGCAAAGATCTCTCAAGAATAAGTAACCGCTAAAATAGCACGGATTAAATTCAGATGCACTTATTTTATTCTCTCAATAGTGTATACACACGATACAAATGAAGCAATGGTTTGTAGGTTCGCACGTACTTTGGATCAGCAGGCGATTTATTGCATAAATCAGACTCTGGTACAAATGATCGTCATTTTGAACTTCTTCCAATATGGCCGCGCCCATTAGCATCGATACTCAATCTGGTAAATGTCAGAGAACATGTTTAAATCATAAGGAAGCTTGAAAAAGCAATGGAAGACGAGTTAAAGTACGCACATGTGAGACAGGTATTGTATATAATACGGTTCTACAGTGATATAGTGTTGTTTTCAACTGTGTTCGAAGTCATGGAATTGAAAGTGACAATATTAGTGAACATAGAATTTTGAAATGTCAAAACATTCATTATCATGCTGAATTATCATCATCATAATTTCTGTGGAAAATTGCAAGATGCAAAATACTAGTGTTTTATAGTTATGGTGCTTTTGACATAGTTCACTAACAACCAAGATTGGAATGGTTCTTGTATACAGGTAAAATAAATAATTGCACATAATTATTATCTAAATGACATGTTTATCATAAACAAAATAATGCAAACAATTAAAACCATTATAAATCTAAACCATTTTTGGAGATAGCGTGCACTGAAAGTATAAGGCTTACTTAGACACTTGAGTCTATTTTCTTTTCTTGGTAAAACAAATACTGAATGTCTTCAGAGTAAAGAAGGCACATTCGGCCTCGGCCTAAAATCTGGGTCGATTCTGCTCCAGGCTTAATCGGCCCCAAATTTACAAGTCTTATTCGTCCCTATATTTAATTATACATATTCGTTAAAGGGGTATTTTCATATTTTGATAAAATGACAATATAAAAAAAAACATGTTACAGATTTGCACATTTTCTTTGTAATTATGTTTTTGTAAGAAAATAGTAATACTGAAAATTTACCATGCTCTAAAATGTCCATTATATGCATCTTTTGACGATTACAAAAAAATGAAAATTATAAAGCGTTGCCACGCGAAACGATTGTTTCATTTAAAAATTTTGTTATTATCCTTATATTTTTTGACATTACGAAGATTGCTTATATAAAGTATAAAATACTTTAGTTTACATTTTAGCACGGATGGCCGATAGGATAAGCGTTAGACTTTTAATACAAGTGTCAGTGGTTTCTTTTTTTATTTTATTTTTGTTAAATACTGGAACTCTTAAGTTCCGGTGTTTACATTAATCAATGTAAAGCATTTAATTTATTCTATTGTCATTTTTAATGACATTATATTGTTTTTCATGTTATGGTATGTCTTACTGATTTTGTTTCTGAATTCATAAAACAATCATGTTGAACTTTGGAACCAAGATCGATAATGAACAAAAATTAACCACAAATTGAATAAATAAAGTTGATAACAGAAGAGCAATCCATATCGGTTATTCAATACCAGTAAGGGGAAACAATATTTGTCAAATACAGATTTGTCAATCCATGATTGCCATGTTCTAGGAAAAAAAGTCCAATTATTATTTCATCTTATAATGTTCGTTGTCATCTCCATTTAGATGGATAATATCCCTTATTATGGAGAGCAAGTCTGGTCGATGTAAAAAAAACATACATGAGCTGCTTGCTTATCGACTTGCAGGAATAACTGGTATGTTTAACAGCGCAATTAATTACAGAAGTGCCTTCATTCAAAGTATACAGGTGTATCATTAAAATATACAACTCATTACTATAAAGGCTAATTGGCTATGTATCATGGCTCGTTAGCGTAATCTATTAATATCATGTGTGGTTTTAATGTAAGACGAGAGTTTGCTGTGTTTGTCAATATAGAATTCTATACCACGATGATAACGCAATCACTATTTATTACACGGTATACGTGAGATGTATATCGGACGTAACGAAACCAATAAAATACACTTTTGTGAAGAAATGCGTTTGACTTAATTGCATGTTGATGACAAATGTTCTTTGTAATGAAAATAATTAGAGTAGCTGTTAATATACGTTAATTAAAAAAGCACAGTCTCAAACATAGAGAATAACAGGTTACTGCCTCATATTTTTGTTATATATCAGGCAAGGCTTAGCATAATATAACGGCGAGGCTTGTATTCGTGCCAAGCCTGATATATTTCAAAAAGATCAGGCAGTTACATGTTTTTCTGTTTATCATACCTCTCTCTAAGTCCCCATTTTAAAAGAAATAATGAAATAAAATCGCTACGACGATTCTTTTTTTAGCGGGAATGAGGGTTTCGCTGCCCATCGCGCTACAATGTTTCTAAGCTTCGCATGATAAACTTGATCTTTATTTAAAACTCACATAATATTCTATTTATCCACTTATTTCCTCCCTTTTTCCATTAATAATTATCAAATATCGCATTTTTTTGCCGATTTTGTTCTCCCGCAACTTTTTGAAAAAACCCGAGTTTGATCTAAAAATAGCAATTGTATAGAGGTCAAGTTTATATGATTTTTGTTTTACTATCGATTTTCATCTGGCAATAGGATAAAATATATAACATCCTGGTATCAAATTGTTTGTTTTGTTGAATCTGATTTTATTTTACTAAAATGATGACTGTATATATCGCTCCGAGTAAAATAACTCTCATCCAAACATCGACTGATTTAACAACTTCCTGTTGAACATGACGTCATCAGCATTTACACATTCATTTGTAATATTTTGAAAATAGGTGTGTTGCTGTTTGTGTTGCTTTCTGTGGATTAAATGTAATACATCTTGGTATCAAATATCAAATTGTTTGTGTTGATGAATCTGATTTATTTTTACAATAAAATATTGCTTATTTATTAAGTCTTTGTAAAATGACAAATCGAGTGATATTAGAAATTACTGTTGAACATGATATAAAAAAATATATCATGCAACGTTATATCAGTCAGATATTAATGCAGTTGTATGATAAAAGATCATATTGGAATTGTTCCAAATACTCGTAGTTGTATATAGGTATAAAAGTGAATATGCTACCTGCATGAATGTCACTAAATAACAGAAATGTAAAGTGTAAACTCAAGACATTGCCTTGATCTATCTAACAGAAGTGTACACACTGTGCATTACACACGTACATACGCAATATATAATAAAAATATATTTCTAATTTCCTAGAGTTTAATGTTCCATGTTGTTGTTTTTTATATTCATTAGTAAGCAAAGACGATCTTCTTATGTACGAAATGAAAATATTTCATTTCCATTGTTTTCGTATTGGCGCTATAATTCTTGTTTAAACAAGCTGCCTTTAATGTATAATTACTGTTAATGTTATATCAGATTTAGACATGATATGTCTTAATACCGGTAGGTTAATCATGCGCATCATATACCTATATTCACTGTTTGTATGTAATATTCAATGCATAACACGCGAGAAACGCTTCATAGGTTGATGATTTAATAGTCCGATATTCAATTCCAAGACATTCCGAAGCATTTAACCGTTAATAAAGTTCCCTTTTTCTTTATCAGTTTACTGTTTTTGTTAATTTTCTGGAAATATATTTAACAAACACCTACTTTCGCTAATAAGGTTGTCGGCAAACTAAGTATGTTGAAATTTCGGTTTGATGCTTATGAAAACAAGATATAATCGCATCATCCGTATTTATGGTACTATACAATATATATCATGTCTTATAAACAAGCTGACATGTTCGGACATTTGTTAAGCACGTTTAAACACGCGACCTGAAAGTAAGTAAAAAAATTGAATCTCTTTTCTTATGTGTGCATATATTTTTATGCGTTAACATATCATGTATGTGTATGTGAATATGGTATAAATTTTCAGCAATTTTATCAATGTGAATTTCAAAAATGAATTGAGCACACATGCAAATATCAAAATTAGTTATTTTTTACAATAAATTTTTGAAATATTATTACATAATTGTTGTAGCATGTCTCTAATTGTAAAGATTTAATGTAAGCACACATACAAAGAACATGAGAGTTATCACGTTTGAAGCATGACGGTTTCCTTGAATGCAACTTTTCAATAGTGTTTTGCCATATTTATTTGTAATTATGCTTTCACAAAAATGTAATGACATCGGTTGTCATATTGTAATGCATACATAATGTGTTATTCTCTAAAGGTGTGACGGCAATATATATGTTTTGTTTTCTTAACATGCATTTTCATGTTTTTCTGTCACATAAAAATATGAATAAAAGCGTATATTTGTTTTGTCTGACATTGCACGACGGTTTTATAAAAAAGTTAACTATGTATCTTAATCAATTATATTCAATACTAGATGTAATTAAAACTTGCTTTGGTTTCAATTAATCACGCCACAGAATGGTACATGATCCGTTGTGTTTATATTTAATGAACGATTATTAATAAGTAAATTACTTACACTACAATATGTTCATCGCTATTAATTTTCAATTGTGTTGCTAACGGGTTAGGTTTATTAACACTTAACATTGTGTTTCAGTGCGGATTTAAAAGTGATGTGGAAAACTTCACAAACGGTCGCAACCTCAAAATCTCACACGCCATTTTTATGCTGCAAAAAAGCATATATAGTTTGTAATTTCAGAAATGCTTTAGCTATCAATAAGTAAATTTTTGTTCTTGCCTTAAATCTCTATATCATTCTTCAAATCCATCGTAGCTTTTGGGGAATTACACATTTATACGTTACGAGTGTTACAATAAATATTTTTTAAATCGAAATACTTCTAAACACGCAAAATAATTTTAAACAAATACAAATAATTTCTCCTTAAAATTAAAATTAGAATGTTAATGAGGGATATTAACATTTTACGTAAGAATAATCAATAAACGACCACACAGAAGCATTTTATCGCATACTATACATTGTACACCAATATTAAAAAAATAATAAAAAGGAAACAGGTACTTATGTTTGTGAAATGTCGGTTTCGCAAACTTTTTAACTTCGAAAAACGCCGATGAATTCAAACAAAATTACAAATAAATAAACGTTAATATAAAATGATGATTATAACGAATACATTGTTTTTTAAATATTGCTTTTCAATTTTAATCGTTTTCTAACTTTAACAAAACACTAAGGAAAACACTTCTACAAAGTAGGAGATTTACCATTTCAGAAGCAAAATAAATTATGTATATTGTGTATGTATCACGTTTTATGTTAAGAGTCTTTCGTCGGACAAGCTGTGCAGGTTGTCAGGAGGCCGGCAGGTGAGCATGAAGGCAGGCAGATTACATTTTACATTTGGTTATTGTCACATTTTAACATTTAATTTAACACATAAAGTTAAGCCCTCTATTGTTTTAATGTATAATTTGGTTTGAATTACGGTTTGTTTATCGCGTGATTAACACGGGCTTTCTCTAATTAAATTTTGCCATGATTGTCATGCTTTGTGTTTAAGAAATCCACAAACTATACGCTCATTACACGTACATACTCAGTCAGTGTATACAAATCACCACAATTTAAGTGTTCGTGTTTCGTTGTAATCACTCACACATGGATGCAATACGTAATTACGGAATACAACTGAGAGATATCTACACCAAAGCATATATAAGCCGCTTAGACAAATTGCAGGGATGACACATGTTTTATTACGCAATTAATTACAGATTTGCCTTCGTCTTCAACTGATTTGTTATATCGATACAACTTCAACTTATGTTGGCAAAGGTTCATATGCACTATATACTGACTCTTTTTCAACTGATTAAACTGTATGTATTGTTTCCATGTTAGACATGCATTGCTTATTAAAAATTAGATTTTCATGCAACGATGAATTAATTGCTTAACGTAATCGCTTTGAAGTACGTGATTATAATATAACTATGTTATATAGGATTGGGCTTTTATGAAATTATGTTCTTAAAGTCGATTATGGGCATAACAATGACATATGTTGTGATAATTCACGCGGCTCCATGTATAACTGTCAAACTAGTCAATGTATGTAATACAGTTGACCTGTTTTAAATGAAGACAGTAATTCAAAGGTTTTCACGATGAAATCAAGTAGCGCTGAACTCTTCTATATACACTCAAACAAAATACAGGTTTAAATACACTGTTTTTGACATCATACTAATAAATTAAACAGGGTATACTTGTTTGATACCGTCCTGATGTTGGAAATATTCAGGCCATGTTTACGTACAAAATAAATTGAAGCGTTGTCTTCACTTTTATTTCAAGTTATACGTAATGAATATACATGATGTAATGAAAGCCATAAAGTCAGCTCTAAACCCTCTTGTGACGAATTACGCTTTAATTAATTGCATTTTCTCGGTAGCGTTGTTTAACAAGAAGATATTAAGATTGGCTGTTAATAGATGAATATAGGAAGCGCACAGTCCCAAACAACATCTAATCAGTTTTAGAGCAAATACGTGACAGTTCCCGCTATTATAGACTTATTAAGGAGTTAAAATTGATTAAACAGTTTCAAACTCAGTCTATAAATTCATACCAAGAACGAAAAAGACGCTCTGCTACGGGAAACAAGACAATACAATGCACGTTGAAATGAATTAAATGTGAGATTCCGAAAATGTCCATGTATTACAGTGTTTTGCACTTAGCGATGCTGATCAGCAACTGCAGTTGTTTACAAAAACCGTTCGAAGGTTGTCCGAAGGAAATTTGTGTTTTTCTTCAGAGGTTTGAAATATTTTTACTTGTGTTGTTTTGATGGCATGCAGTTTAGTTTGTGTTCAACATAAATAACTTAATAACGGAAGTTAACAAATGTTGATTTAAACAAAGACTAGTATTGCTTCCTTCTGACATTGCATGATGGTGATTTGGAAATGAAATTATATATCTGAATCGTTTTAATAAAAGGCTAGAAATAGTTGAAACTTGTTTTGTTTTAATTTCTACAAGCCACAAATGAGCACACCGAAATGGTTTGCATCGAACCATTGACTAGATAAGATTTAATTGCACTTTATAATGTGATATTGCTATTTCATATACATTATATTGTTCACAAATGTAACGTTTTTTTAAATACCTAATCAATGTTTTTTTAATCCGGATTAAAATGCGATGTTAGGTTCAAAGCCGGTTACAAACCTATATGCTCACATGTTGCTTTGATGTTGCAATACATAATTTATCGCTTGTAATCTCAGATGTTCGAAGCTATCTATCAGTACATGTTGCGTCCTTTTCATGTCTGGAAATCATACTTTAAAAAAGTTTGCTATATTATAATTATTGCAGTTTTCTTTCATTTTGATATCAATAACTTATTTGCACTGTGCACGTTTGCACCATTAACTGAAGCTTGTCCTGTTACTACTGAAATTTCTGTATTTCAGAAGATTAATATTCATTTAGTAAATAACCTTATGTTCTGTGAATATGCGTTATTACCCAGTTATGTGCAAAAAGGAGAGGAACCTGGTACGCTCCAAGTGGTACAGACACGATATTTACGTTTATAAAAATGCTATATAATATAATATATAATATGATACAAGGAAATTTTAATTTTCATTTTTCTAAATTTAAATCTAAATGTTATTTGCTGAGTGATTAAATATAATTGGTCAGCAACCACTCCATATTGCACAATGAGTATACAACGTTTCATTGCTATTAAAAACCCTTAGGTTATTCGATATATTACAATTATACTAATTTTTAATTGATATAAGGATTTCAGCATCAATCGTCAAATGCTTGATGTTAAAATGATTGACTGATTATCACTATTATATACAAATGTTGTTTGAAAACTTGCATCTGGTTGAACCCAAAGCAGTCAGTGAGCAATCAGGCTATCAGGTTAGCAGGCATTTTGCAGTCACGTGTGGTAGGAGGCAGGACGGCTTACCAGCAGACACGCAGGTAGGCAGTAAGGGAAAAGGCGAAGGCAGACAGGCACGCATGGACACCTTGCGTTTTTAGAATTGCTCACATACACGGATTTTACAAAAACAGTTCATACTAACTGACAATGAAGATGTATACATCATACCAATATGTTTTTATGTTGACATTGTTAATTAAAAAAAGAGAAGTACAGATTTAGACAAATACCACTGGCACTTGGCATATAAACATGCTGAAGATAGTCACCCAACAACTTATATAATATATAATACATAACTTGTTTTGAAAATATATTTGCCTTTATTATGGCTGTAAATATCGATTATATCCATGAATTAAGTACCTTTTTATATTGTTGATGTTTTACAACAATACAATTATTAATTCCAATACAATTAGATAGCATTGTGCTTTAATTACGAAACAAATCTTCCATAAATACATAATATTATATAAGGTTATACAAATTACATTACCCTCGTTGCATTTCAAAGTTTGTGTGCGTTTTAATTTTCAGCCGTACACTCTCCAATTTATAAACAATCTAGATACCACTATCAGCGGATCGCAATTAAGTGTTAAAAACATAGACATCACACTTACCGATTTACACAATATAGGGTATGATAAACGTACAATATCGCGTATTATATTCATTCCTAATCGCATTAATTGGGATTGGCACATTAACAGAACGTCAACTAACTGTACTGCAGAGTGTACTACAATCAAACGATGAAACGAATAGTGCAGTTGCAAAAAGACACACACTGCATTGAAAAACAAGTGAGATCATGTTCAATTATGTTTGATTATAACGTTCAAACCCAATTTGTTGTATATTTAAGTTTGATTAATATTTGTTATGATGATATTTATAATTCGAATATTAAAATGTTTCAGCATTGTTTTTCGTAAACTGTGATTGTCGAGCTGAATATCAAATTATTCAGAATTCGAGCTCAATAACAATATTACAATGTAAAGGCGTCCACTTTTCATGAAAACGTTCAACACATGTGTCCAGTCAAAACAGTAATTGTAGCTAGGATTGACTCTTCCTACACATTTCCAGTCACGAGTTTAGCCCTTGTTGTGATTGGAATTATCAGCTACCGAATTTATGAACTGTCCTTGGGGGTATGCAACAATACAAAGTAAGCGAAACACATACTCACTTTGCAGTTGCTATTCATTAAAGTATATTCACCATGTGCACACATTTACATTTTAATATGGGTTTTGTTAGAAAGCACTAAAACTGAAACAATCACAACACATGTGTGTCACTATATATCTGCAATGTGTATCGTACACCATGAATTCCTATTTTACCGTAATCAATAGTATGACGACATGCTGTTTGATTAAGCGCAACGTTAGTACCAAATCATGTTTAAATTAAATGAGAACATGCCTAAAACGTCCTAATTTAGTATTCAAAATATATTTTTCGACGTATGACATTTGACCTTAAAGTCTGAACTTAATCTTAGTTGTTTTATATATAGTATTTGTTTGAATCATATCCTGTGATATACAATTTGAGGCAAAGTATTTCTGAAGTGCTTCGTGGCATTTTAGTGTTATAAAGCCCTCAAACGCTTAAGGTTAATCTAAAGATCTTTAAGTATTATCGTGACCTTAAGATAACTTACCGAATTGTGCCGCAATTCGGCAATCAAACGCTAAGGTATTTTTTTTCATAAACAAATACACCTGAAAATTACCCTGGGTGTGTGCATTGGGGGCACGGTTATGTGTCAGCTCAATGTCTATAATCATTTGAAATGAATTGCAGACTGGTCGCTTCATTTTTTTTTGAAATCAGGCCCGTTTTAGTATTCCTTATATGCGAAATATCAATAATAGTTATTACATGTGTAGAACACGCACACTTTATATTTACTATTTTTATATAACTAGGTCGGGAACATATCAAAAACGATTACAATAAGGAACTTTGTTCGCGTACTATTACAGTTGACTCCACTTCAGTCTCTTATCTCGATCCGATCTACGTCTTGATTTAAATGTATCACGGGTCTTAAAAGAATTATTTATGCAAAGGTTTAAGCAATTTCACCTTCAATGTGCATTATGTGTATGGCATGGTGGTATTAACGTTACAAATACCAAATATAATAACAGCATAAAACCCATTAATTAAAGAATTGCAGAAAGGTCAATTCACGCAAAGGCTGTACGTTTGATATCAAATGTTTGTTTTCAATGGAGTTAATTTAAATTTAATATTCTCAAAGTTATATTCGGAAGTTTTACATGAGATATTTACGACAGAAATATCTGTTTACTGCTGCTATTACTACAACTTATGTTTGTATACTACTACTACAAAATACAAAAATACGTAGCATTAATATAGCGCAACAATTTTTTACATTTTCTAATAATATACTTCGCAAAAACATATTGAGCCTTAAGTAAAAAAAAGTGTCAACACTATGCATTTATGTTCAAAAGCTTTAAAACAATTATCATTTACTATTACTTTTACAGTTCATAAATATGAAGTCTGCATTTTATGTATGCCGTACCCTTTGGGTCAAAAGTACATATACGCCAACAGCTAAAAATAGATACCAACGCGGTTACAAAATTGTTACCGCGGTGACAATGTTGTAAGTGCGGTAATACATTTATCACCGCTGTCACATATTTGTCACTACGGTGACATTTTGTCTGAACATACTCTATAAATAGGCGCGTTATTGGCTTAACCAATGAAATTTCGTCTAGCAAAATACGCATCGGCAAATCTTTGATCGATAGCCGCGAAGTGTTTGTTTATAAGCAATTGCATATAAATTATCAAAGTATAAAATGAATTTTAGATATAAAATAATTTATAAAGGTAGGTTAATTTATAACAATTTATTTGAATTAATAATTAATCTTGCATTCATTTCATCTTTTCTCAGTCCCGTGATCAAGTATATGATTTTGTATCGAGGAATTGGATTGGATAATGAATGACCCACGCAAATAAATGTAACAACAGCCATAAAATGTACCGCAGTGACAAAAAATATATCACCGCGGTGACAAAATTGTAACGGCAGCGACAAAATTGTCACCGCGGTAACAATTTTGTCACCGCGGTGATATCTATATTTAGATGTTGGCGTATTTGTACTTTTGACCAAAATGGTACGGTAGGTAGATTGTTCAACTACTACTACAACTAACACTACTACTACTACTACTACTACTACTTCTACTACCACTACTACTTCTACTACTACTACTACTTCTACTACTACTAATTGCGGAATACATTTACCATCAACATATGTTTAGCAAAAACATTATTACGGATGGCCATATTTTAAACGCTAGTGTGTATGGTTAAATAGGCTCATATCTTCAAACTATATAGTTTACTGTTAACGTATTTTGAACACTAAACTGGAATGTTCGAACATGTATTTTTATGAGTAAATATATGTGTATATCCCATATTTTGGTACAAACACATGTTTATTAATATTGTTCTATATAATTAAATCTGAACTGTTATAAAGCGGTGACGGTCCTCTATGATTACAAATGTTTCATAACAATGTACTAGACTAAAATAGCATGCATTATGTTGATTCCTATGTTTTATAGTGCCTTTGCAAAACAAGATCTGATCTAAAATAAAAGCAGTGTTTGTTTTCATATGTTACAAATGTTTTATAACCACGTGTGTTTTTTGTAACTAAATATTGCCACGCGTTTCATGCTGTGTGTGTAAGAAATCCCAAAACTCTACTGCCATTACACGTACATCCACTGTCCGTGAATACAAATCACAATAATTAAACTGTAAGCAGTTCGGTGGAGTCACCACACATGTATACAATTCGTAATTATGGAACTAACATATATCAGCCGAATAGACAAATTGCAGGGATAAAACATGTTTTATTACGCAATTAATTGCAGATGTGTCTTCATCTTCCACAGCATAGCTGTATCGGTAAATCTACAACTATTGTCGGTAAAGGTTACTATGCAATATATGCTGACTCTTTTGCAACTGAATACACTTTGTGTACTGTTGTCATGTAAGACATGTGTTAGCTTTTTTTAATTTAAACATTCTTACCACGACGAGTACGCATTTGCTAAACGAAATCGCGTTGAAAAACCTGATAACAATATACTTATGTTATCTAAGACTTTGTGTGAAAACATGTTCTGATATTCGATTAACAGCATAACACGATAAATAGATGGTGATTAATCTCAGTAACTGATTGACCCTCATGGATGACAAAACTGTCAAACTGTTAATGTATGAACTCAAGTTGAACTGCTTCGATATGAAGACAGTCATTAAAAAGACTTCATGATGACATCAATTAGCATTAAATTGCTTCCATATACAATTAGTCAAAACACAGTTTTACACTGTTCATGATATCTTTAAGATAAATTGAACAGGGTATACTTTCTTAATACCGCCATGTTTTGGACGTATTCAGGACATGTTTACGTACACGGGAAATCGCAGCGTTCTTGTCTCTTGCATTTCAAGTTACAAGGGATTAAAACATATGATGTAATAAAACACGTTATGTTAGCTCTCAACCTTCTTTTTCCGATTTAAGTTTTAATTAATTGCATTTGCGTGATAGCTTTAATTAACAAGAAAATATAAAGATACGGCGTTTGTAGAAAGCGCGCAGTTTCAAACACAATTAAATCAGTGTAATCGCAAATTCATGGCAGCTCCCGCTAGTATAGACTAATTAACGAGTAAAACTGGATTTAACAGTTTCAAACTCAGTCTATAAATTCATGCCAAGAACGAACAAGACGACCGGCTGCGGGAAAGTATTTAGATTAAAGTATGCGTGAACAATAGTTAAGATTTATATTTAAAATAAATGAATAGAAACGTAGCGACACTAAACGTTAGTTACCTATCTGATCTATACTGTACATTTGATATATTTAATATCGAGAATTCATCATTATTTACTATGTTTTTGATATATAGGTTGATATAATTTAATGTGTTTACTTTATTTAATTAATGATTATCAGTTCAGATACATAATAATCATATATGAAGTTTTTTTATTCAATACCCATTGTTTTCATGTGAGAGGCACATTGAAAACTAATTTGGACATAACTTAGTAGCATGTTATAGTTACGTACTCTTTTCAATTCATTTATCGAGTAGTGTTGATATTTGTTGTGCCATTTTATATAAAGCTGTTTATGACGTCATCGTATACAACTTCATTGGACGTTCACAAACATTAACTTTATTAATCGGTATGTGATGTTAAAACATGTTAAATCGTAGTCAAACGGTTTCGTTCGATAATTTGAATATAAGCAAAATGCCGAAATACCATTAAACGGAGAATGATCAGCGGATTGTTTTTTATCCTTTAGTATACTGGCATTGAGGTATTTCAAAGCTATATCAGATTAATTGCTTCCCAAAGCATGTTATGGATTTAACACTCGATATACATGTTATATCTAACGCAAAACGTGCTTCTGATGTTTTATTAGTAAGAAAGTTTACGCATTATATCACAAATAGTGGTGTCTTAAAACGAAATATGTTAAACGTGTGGATGATGATGTCAATAATTTCAAATCGCAACTATTAAGTTGACAATGCAATAGCTTCCATTTAATCATCAAACAAGATAACACGTGTGCACTTGTATTTAATACATGTATTGTGTTAAGAAAAACATGCACACTAATTCAAAGTCTGAATTCGAATTGTTTTAAGATTTTGCAATTTATTTTAAAATTGTGAATATGTTATAAAGATAAATATCAAAGCAATATGTATAAATGAAATAGCTATCAAAAATACGCACATGTTGAGTAATCAATAATTCAATTAAAATATCCAATGTACCTAAAACACTATTTCGGTTCTCATATAAAAAGTATTCATTAATCATAACGACATTAACACGACACTAACAATACACGTTGAAATGTAAGACTCCTGAAATTTTAAAGGATAAAAATGCTCTGCACTTCTTGATGCTGATCAGCAACTGTATTTGTTAAGACAAATTGTTCGAAGCCTTTGGTTGTCAGAGTGCAATGTGTGTTTTTCTCCAGACATTTGACTGCATTATATGTGGTTTTGTTGACATGCATTTTCGTTTAACTTTATCATTATTAACTTAACAATGGAACATATATTTTTTTCTTTAAAGAAAGACCAGTATCGCTTCATTCTGTCGTTTTATGGGTACAGTGGTTACAATACCCGTTGCTCAAGTTTGCAACGAACAATTGACCATATATGTAGTAATTGCACTTAATTGCACGTTATTGCTAATACATGTAAATTGTAGTGCAAGCATGTTTAGAATATTGTTAATTAAATAATATATTATAATATATTATTAACTGAGGATTAAAATATGTTGTTATAAACTCTAAGAAACATGCTAATTGCGCACATGCTGCTTTAATATATGTTTATGTATTCCAATTAAGTAGTTAGCGTTTGTAGTCGTAGAACGGCAAACCGATCATTACGTTCATTTTGCTTACTCAGTTAAATCTGTTGATCACACATTAAAATGTGTTTTATCTTGATATCAGAAATTAACTTGCACTTCGAAGTCTGCACAATCAACAGACACCTGTCCTGATCCTAACGATTTTCCTGTATTTTGGAAAGTGATATTTTAATATCGCTTATATCCATGCATTAAATACGTATTATAGCTTTGGTGCTTTACAACGATAAAGGTATGAATACAAAAGGGAGCATTATGATATAATTAGAATATCAGATAAAAGATGTTTATCTGAAAATGTTTTTGTTTAATTTGTTTTTCCTTCTCTAAATACGCCGATAATCAACCATGTCGTTTACATAATTATGATCACATGTCATTTCAATATTGAAGTTTTTTGCTATCTAATTTTATAAAATAATTAAAAGCACCATGCCATTTATTGATGAAAATGCATTAGCATGATGTTATTGTAGCGCGCCTCTTTGTCACGTTTTCTTTTGATCATGAACGCTTACATTGGAAATTGCAGTTTTAAATAGTGAACTATGTTAGTTAAGATGCTTGTTGCAAGAAATATGATTATATTGAATCAATTATGTGTGCATTAGGTAAAAAATCTTAGATTGCAATATTAGTGGTGCATATTATCAAACCAAACAGTGTTGTAGCACACGTTGTGAAAGACAACATGTACGTATATATTGTAATTTATAATAACATCATCAAATACAATATATGCGTAGTATTAAAATCATATTCATATTTGATAACAACGATGTATAGTGATTATAGGTACTAAAAAACTCAAAAAAATAACTTGTAAACAAAACTCAGTGTTATTTTATTCGTTCGTCCCAACATATACGTAACGCATGATGAACAGGGTTATTGTAATACATATATTAGCATATATCGTTTAAAACAATTTAGTGTATTTCGAGCGAGTCACCATGTTGTATGGTCATGCAGAGTCATGCTTCTGTAACATGATCTTAAACTATTTTTTTCGGTTTAGTTTGTACATTCGTAGCACTGTTATGTTGTTAGGCTTTGTACAAGCAACATCAAGCCTTTTTTCAAAAATTGCGTGATCTGAAAATACAACTAGGTGTTGCTGTGTTTGAAAAATTATAATACAGACTAAATCTTCAAAAGCTATTATACCGTTTTGTCTAAAATTACGAATATTAAATTCAAATTGATTTTTCCGTTTTTTTTTCACACAAAACACTGCTTGCATCATGTGTTTGATTAGTGTCTGTTTTACACGCATGTTGTGTTTGCATCACACACAATCACATTAATACAGTTTAAATCAGAAATCAGGAACAGGCGTTTCAAACATAGTTAAGTCTTTAAAAAAACAGGTAAGTTTATAATAGAACTTATCTTGATGTAAGTTTATATTTATGTTTCGCCGATCAGGGCTTCATATTCTTTAACTTCAACTGCAATGTATCAATACCATGTTGTTAGAAACACTTCTTCACATTAATAAGTCTAATTAAATAGCGGTGTGAAACAGTGAACATAACAAGGTCGACCTGTATTTGCGCATCAAAGCCATATCGTAGATATGGGCGCTGTTGTTAAATGAAGCTGGTTTAGCAACTATTACATCAGCACAATTATGATGCGGATTTATAAATCTAAGTAGTATGAACATAATTGCTTAACGATCAGATCAATTATTCTCGAAATATGGTTATACATTTTTATTTGAACATTATCTGTGATTGCGTGAAGACGAATTTTAAATAGCATCTTACACGAAGTTTTTGAATCGAAAATTGCATTATGACCACGTTTAATTATAGAATGATAAAATATAAAGATATGTTTGCTATCATTTGTCCTTTTATAGAATTAATGGATCTGTACGTAAGCAATAATACAGATTAAACCACATTTCATTGAATTTGTAAAAGCCAATTTAAACAGCACACAACTTAAAACGAGATGTATTGCGACAGGCTGATGTTAAACGAAAGCCATAAAATGCTTTCATACATTATTGATGACAGGATGAATGCTCAAGGTAGATACATTATTAATAAAAACAAAACAAATACACTTTAAGTCTGTATTTAATGACAACCACAATAAAAGGGGTTATTTGTCATCTGTAACAAATGTTCTAGTTGTATATATTTAATGCTGCGATATTGTTATTTTCCTGTATTGTTCAGACAATTTGTAACTTAAACAAAAGTCTTGCGTATAGTGACACTAATTTTTCGACAATTTCCTTCTTGTTTCACTTAACCGCCATAATATGAATCATGTTTAACGATACATGTACAACCACATCACGGGATAATATAAACTGAATTTGATAAGACGTTTTGAAAAATTGCTAATGCCAGAAAATATAAATCATGCAATAGATCCCTTTCCATTAATAAATGACCGCATATTATACCATGGTTTCTCTCCTATGGCGAAACTAACCTTGTGCTGTATGTTAATATGGTACACACTTTTTACACATATATAGCATGGTGCATTTACATTTGAAACTAACATAACAGAAGAAGCTCTGTCTTTTTGGCAGTTATTTACAACTGCTGTAGTAAAAATCAAAGATCATTCATGTTTACATTGTGTAATGCATCAAAATAACGTTATAGCTTAACGAACCAATAAATACTGCAATATTTCTCTATAAAGATGAATGACCATGACCTTTCCAATTGATCTAAAGCCTGTAACAATAGTGAACAATCTATACCCCTCCCCATGGCGCCGCATGTTTTAATAGTAATGTTTTAGAAATTATGAGATGCGAAAGGCTCATATAGTAAGCGCTTGATAACTTAGGGTATAATAATTGTGAGATTCATAACTTCATAATTATAAACAAAAATGCATGCCAAAATGAATGGAGCGCGCTGAAAAAATTAAGGGAAATTCTTCGGACGCTATTGTTTTTATAAATATGCAGATTTACGAATATGTATTGTTAATCAAGTAAACCGTATTTACTTTATTTAATATTCCAGTTTCCATAAATGTATATTATAGTATGCAATAAAACAAGCGTATATGCCATTAGTTTAGTTGTTGAATGCGGACTGCTAATTGTGTGTCACTGTGTAATTGAAGCAATCCTGCAAAACGATGTTTTTTTTTCTCTGGGATTGTGTGTAATTTTTAATTTTAGTTACCCTGTGCACAAACCGCCTGATATGGTTTTGGTTTTTCCCTTGGTTAATTGCTTCATTCACACTTCCACTGCAAGCTGCATTGACATACGCGAAATTTACCTTGTCTTAGCTACTTTCGTTAATCATTAATATTAATGGGTGTGTTATCTGACTATAACCGACGCTATAGCAACATGCATGTGTCTTTGTAGGTAATTTCTCTGTCGAAGCGTTTTACAAGTGCACACACGCTTTTCAAAATATATTAGTAAAACAATGATATGTTTAACGAAGCCTGGTAGTCAATTGAAAACGTTTCTAATTTATTAGACATTATTTACACGATGCTTTATTAAGAACAATTTATGTATCGATTAACTACATTTGGAGCCTGTAAATATTTAACCATGAACGAATGTCTCTTGGTTTTAAGTATATTCTTTAAGTTTAAGGCTGGGTTGGTGAATTCAAGCCCTTGTTACACAACTTCCAGGAATACATCATGTATTAAACGATTGTGAATATTTACAGACAAGCCTCAATCTTAAAGATGTACATCTACACTGTATTAAAGAAGGCAGTCTTTATATTTTGACATATTAGAAATACCATTGAAGAAATTGCATATGATTTTAGTATTTTACTTAAGTTTGCTGTTTTCTCATTTAGTAAATCAATGTAACGATGATTTTTACACACAAGTCGATGTGTATTTTATAATGATATGCAATATCACAATTATAATATTTGGTGAATATTTAATTTAGTTTTCTGAGCAGATGCATAATGTTCTAGCATACCATACATATGTTATACGAATGAAGATACAAGATGTAATATATAATTAAAACACTGTTTTCTCTACGAGATATAGCTAAACATATAACTATTAAACTTACTATATAACTGTATCAATCAACGCTGAACTGTTTCTTTACGGATACATGTAATATTATACGTCAGAATGCATGTTTTGTGGTAATTCTGCACCGATTGTATAGTCAATCAGTTCATGTAAATGAATTGTGGTAACGAGTCTCACAAGTTACAAATGATACATATACATTTCTAAACGTGAGGATAGCGCGATATATTAAGAAGCCATAAACTCATTTAATTATCTGATTTTTCTTCTAACGATGTATGTAGTAATACATTTCCTGTTCTTGATAGCATTTCGTTTTCCAAGAATTAAATAGGATAAGCCGATTATTGGTATTAGGATTAGCTGATTATTGGTATTAGGATTAGCCGATTATTGGTATTAATGAGAGCGCACAGTCTCAAAGAAACCAATTTGGTACTGGTCCAAGTACGCTAACTTTCCAGATCGGTCTTCTCCTGAATCAACGTCGTTAAATGTCAGAAATAAAACACTTTAACACAAAATCAAATTTAATTACATAGTTCATACATAACGATTGATGAAAACAAACAGAATTGTGTTAACCCATTCTCCCACTCAATACAATATGTATAAAGCTAAATTGAAACACATATCTGAATGAACTGAAGAAACACTTGGGTAATAACCTGTGATAACATGCACATTTCCGTTTTGTAGGAATTTTAATGTAGCCCTCTAAAACATGATTGCATTTCGAAGAACTATTTTGCTCAGATAGTATTATGGACTTTAATATAATCGTACAAGTTAATATGTTGGGCATACATGCAAATATGATCTTTAAACATTATTGAAATATCGTAGCTACTTGAAACTACGTTCTGCTAAAAGCACAGGACGTTTGTAGACATGTTAGATACAAAACATGACAGAATAAACAACAACAGTTGTTTCCTCTAACACTGTCAACATATACCAAACTATTTTCGATTTACAACAGCCAATTATATGTTTGTTAACACTCGTGTAGTTGTAATTAACTTAATTTATGCACCAATCTAATCCTATTGAACGATAAAAGTAAGATCAGAAATTAACTTAACAAGAAGATCTGAGTAAATCAAAAAATGTGTATGTGTACTTGTAATTAATTTAATGCATATTAGTTAGTAAGGAAATAAAATATACTAAATATCCACAATTACATACGTGAAGATAATGTATGAAGATCGTAACATAACTTTATAATTAAGCTAGCATTAAGGACAACATATATATGTAGTTTGAACAATACACTGGTTTGTTATAAATGTATTTGTGAGTACAAATATGTTAAAATCTTAAATTGTGTTACAGACACATTTTTACTACAATTTTCCATGTTGTTAAATCTGAACTTTTATAAAAGCGGTGTCGGTCCTCTCTGATTGAAAATGTTGTGTAACCATGGTATATACTCAAATGACACAATTTCCAGGAATTTCATTATGTTATAGTGCTTTTTCAAAATAATATTGAACTGTAATAACAGCGGTGTCGGTCTTTTCACATTACAAATGTTTTATAACAACGAACTAAAATCAAGTGGCATACCTCATGCTGATTTCCGGTAATTGCATTATCGTTTAGTGCTATAATTTGCCAAAATACTTGTTTATCAGCAACTGTGTTTTGTTGTATTAAATGTGTCCTACTCTTAATACACCATTTCATTTACAGAATTATGATCGCATCTCACTATTAAATGTATTGTGTAACCTAAATATATTACATTATAAGTGGCACCATGCTATTTTTTGATGTTATTACAAAAGCGTGATTTAAATGTACTGCGCTTTTGATAACCCAAAGGTAAACATTAAGACACGCGTGCGTCACGTTTCTTTGGATCAATAACGCTAACACTGCAAATTGTTGCAGAAGCCCATGATGTGTTCACAAAATATTGCAGTTAAGATTGCAATTGTAGTTTTGTATATTTGTCAAACGAAACAGTAATGCAGCTCACGACAACATGTACATATATTAAATTAACACAATAAAACATGTGTATCGTATTTAAATCAGGGTGATCCTTCATGAAGACCGATGTACAATGGTTATAGGGACTAATGAACCCAAAGGAAAATACCAACTTGTTTGTTGTTATTTTATTTGCACAATCCAACGTCCAAACATAAACGTAACACATGTTAAACAGGTATGTCGTATACAAATATTTATAAATGTCTATGATACTATGATTAGAATAAATACAATATTAAATATAATACAACTATTTTGTTATTTACATATATCGGTTAAAACAATGTAGAGTGGTTTAAACGCGCCGCCACGTTTAAGGTCTTTTGTGTAACATATTCATGTTATAATACTATTGAAATCAGCTTTGTATGAACATGCGTAACAAAAGTATCCTTTTTTTGTACAAGCAACATCACGAATTCTTGTAGTAATTGTGTGTTAATCAGAACCTGTATCTAGCTGGTGTTGTTTTTGTTATTAATGATGAAACAGGCTAAATAGTAAACAACTACATCATTTTGTCTAAAACTAGTATTTCATTAACATTGATAATTGTATTGCGTTTCACACAGTACACCGATTAGATCAGGTGTGTGTTAAGTGTCTTATGTTTTCATCACATAGCATCAAAGTTATTAAATTTAAATCAGGAAAACGCGTTTAAAACGTAGTGAAGGCTCATTTATCGATACGTCTTTCAATAAAATGTATAGTTTATAAAAGAATCAATCTAATTATAGAACACAACTCTAATCGGTGCTTCAGATTCATTAAATTCAACCGAAATGAATCATTTATATATGTCTAATAACTCTTAATATCATGAAAAGCAATTATTTAGCTATGATATCAATCGATTTGGAATTTTGATTATAAATTTAAAGAGTCGAAAATGCATTACGTTCATGTTTAATAACAAACTGAAATATAAGTACACATTTTGTTTTGTTATCATTTGTCCTATTGTAGAATTAACGGCACTGTAAAAAGGCAATTCTACAGATTAACACGCATTTTAGTTAATTAATAAAAGCCAATAAAAAATGGAAAAAATACCACTCAACACGCGATATATTATTTAAAAAAAATATATAAAATGCACATATCAATTGTGGATGGCAGGATGAATGCTCCAGGTTGCCAGAGTATGTAATAAAAATATATTATTTAGTTTGTAGTCTTTATTTAATGACAAGTACAAACATATGGGATATATATAATTGTCAATGGCTGTTTAAGTTGTATATGTTAACTGCTGTGATAGTTGGATGTTCCTGTATGGTACTGTCATTTTGTAACTTTACTTGACTAACGAGTTGGGGATAGTGGCAATAGTTGTTTTTCGATTTAGTTCTTTGCTATACTAAACCGAAATAATGTAAATCATGTTTACAGATACATGTACAACCACATTACTGAATAATATATATTGCAGTTGATAACACGTAATTGTTTTATCCTGTAAGTCTCGAAGAAGTGTATGTGCCCCACAATATAAGTCATTCAATAGATTTATTCTATAAATAAAGAGCAGCATAGTATCGCATTGTTTCGGTCCTGTTGGCGCAGCTAAAATTGTCTTCTTTTGTAAATGGTGCACTTAACTAGAATTAACAAATCTATAGGTTAGTACATTTATAGGTGAAACAAAAAAAAAACAATAAAAGAATCATTGAACCTTTTAATTGGCAGTGGTCTAAAACTGCGGTTTTCAAAATCAAAGATTCATATTAATTGCTTAGCATCAGAAGCTTAACGAACCGATAACGAATGCAATATTAATTTATTTACATAAATGCATTCCCATGATGTGTACCATGTCGATTGATATTGAGCGTATAACAATAGTGAAAGATCTCGAGCCCCTCCCCACTAGCCGCACATTTTAATAGTCATGTGATAGAAATTCCTCCATGCACAAGTTTCATCCCGTAAGCAATGTATAACGTAGGATAATAATTCATTTGAGATTCATAACTACATATCACTAGGAACAAGGCATGCAAATATGAATGGTGTGATCTGAATGAATAAGGGGACATTCATCAGACAGTATTGTTTGTATGAATATAAACGATGGGATGATGTGTCAGTTGTTAAAAGATAGCAGATATTGTTTTCTTAATTGAATACATTAACAGTCCTAGCTAAGAAATCTCATGAGTGAATGCATATTGCTAGTTTATGTTCAATTTTAAGTGTATAGTGTTTTGTGCAATTAAATATGATTATATGTCATTACTTAAGTTGTTGAATGTGTACTGCTTACAGGTTGTAAGTGCATAATTAAATCATATGACCTTATTCATGAGAATCCTACGCAATGATGTATATTTTTCTGAGGCTGTATTTAATTTGTGTTTGTTGTTTGGTCTTCAAGTTGGTTAATTGCTTTATTGACACTAACACAGTACGCTGCATACACATAGATGAAATATGATGTTTACTACTTCTTATCTAGCATTTTAAGATAAAATGAAAAAAAAAAACTTTACCTAGGTCCATTTTATATTACCACGACCCTCGCTATAGCAACATGCATCTGTACACGCTCGACATAATGTTTCTTTGTATGTCATCTCTATGTAGAAATGTTCTGCATGTAACTGCTTGTCAAAACACATTAGTAAATATACCATGGTTTACGAAGCCTTTTAGTCTAGTCACAGCTAGCTATTCTACTTTATTGTATTCAATTTAGGATATATTACTGAATTCATCTTACTATTTTTGCGGAAATATTGCAAGCAAATTTGTTCGTTCGTTTCTTTGAATCGCATGATGTTGATCTGAAACTGTAAGTATAATTATGAGGTCGTGCCACTTATTAGTTCGTCGAGTTGCGCGGAGTTTGCAGTTTCTAGTATTTTGTTTTATTTTGTTGCGCATACTTGAATAATAATTTGAAAATTCATTCTTAGTCGAGACTAGAAAAAATATTAAAAATAATTAGAACAAAATGAAAACAAAAAATACGTTTATCTTTTGAGGATGAAATGGATACAAAAATTGCTTATGTAATAAATACATTTTTTTAAATCAGCAGTTTTGTAGTTGGAGGAGTAAATTACACCTCAGTTTAAGCTGTATCATTCTATAATAACATGATTGTTTAAATATAATATTCTCTATTCTTATTGAATAAGAAGTGTTTGGTGAATACGGGTCCTGATCATCGGTAGTTTTCACTGAGCAAATATACTGATATTGTGTTGCAAAATATTTACTTCAATAGATGTTATTCGTTTCAAGATTATTCTGTATTCTTAATTTTAAGTCCGAGATTGGTTGGCGAAAGTCGTTCTTGATGCGATAGGTTGCGTCCATCAACTGATTACAATTACGAATGTGTTATTGAAAATTATTCCATGTAATGGATGTTGTGTTGAAATTGTTGTGTGAAGTTGGAAACTCCACAACTACGAGTTTGGGCATAAAACATTCCAAGATGATATACACATTTGTATTAATCGATAGTTTTTCTTGTGATTTTTTTTACAATGGAGTTAGTTTATAGGGTGTCAATATTTTTGACAATCGGTCCCGTGTTATAGGTAAAGGACCTTGTGTAATGCCGTAGCTCATTCTCTTCTTGGCTGATATTTCATTTTCCGCGTAACCAATATCAAACAGACCGCGTACGTATTACAAAACAGCAACTTGAAAGCTTTGCATGCTTGTTGTATTAGCTATATCTAATAAACATGTGTTTAAAGCTCTGGTCAGATTATTACAGTTGTCTACTACTACTACTACTACTACTACTACTACTACTACTACTACTTCTACTACTACTACTACAACTACTACTACTATAACTACTTCTACTACTACAACTACGTATAATATTAGTTCTACTATAACTACTACGTTTACTACTACGTTTTTTCCCGCCGCAACTATTGTCATTTTTAATACCGTTTGACGAGCTCAGTTGTGCCTTCATCACAACCAAAATTGATTAATCATTAAATCTTCATCTCATGTAAAATGTTTATTGCCAAGACATATTGAGTAATTATGCATGAGCTATCATACGTGATCTGTTTTATTGATACTTGCTGTATTGTAACTGTCAAGAATGCTAATGGTTTGAATTAACATGGTAAATTTTCAAATAACAAACCAGTAATGTTCGGACCTAAATACGCACTGGGTATAATACTAAAACAATTTATCATACCGCTACATTGATAACTGCAAAATAAATAATAAACAGATTTAAAACCAATCACTATTAATCAATTAGTCCGCAATCACATTGATCCGTGTCAAAACTGTAACACATGTCGATATCGCCATTTCCGACTGGTATCCATTGATTTACGTGCACTGCGTCTCAACAGCCGTGTTTACTGTTGAATCGATTAGGATATTGGTCCAAATTACAACCAAAGTACATTCCCGAAAGACAAAAACATGTTTAGAAATAAAGTGCATGTATTTAATGGCAACCGTATACACTGGGGGCTGACGAGGTCAAAGCGAAGTCCGTTTATCTACGACGTCGGGTATATGTTTTACTACGAAAGATTGTGTCAATACACATGCCATCGAAGTTCAGATTGGTGTATAGTGGTATGTCGACCATCAATATCCACAATATTGCTTGTAATAATATTAAGGTAAGGAACGGAAATTCTATTTTTTTCTTCAACTTGTATTATATAACATTAAGATAGGACAACACTAACATGTACATGATCTTTTTGTATGATTCTGAAAATGTACATTGTTTTTTATTATTTTACATATTAAACCCCAAATCTTTTTTTTCCAGTGCCTGAAGTAATACATTTATGGACATTTCACATATGGCTCATTTATCAGTTACTTCGTTCATGAAACTGATAGAGGACAATATTTAAATTGGTGGCAATATGATTTTGCAAGTCTGTGAAACTCATATCCACCTTGGTACAGACAAGAATACAGTAATATACTTCTCAAAGTCCATTGAGAATTTGTGTACTATATTTTGTCACCAGTTGATTTGTTTATACATAAGAATAAATAAGATCATTAGACTTGCAAAGAGCAAGTGTTCTAGATAGGTAATACGA
This sequence comes from Dreissena rostriformis, assembly GCA_007657795.1. NCBI lineage: Eukaryota > Metazoa > Mollusca > Bivalvia > Myida > Dreissenidae > Dreissena > Dreissena rostriformis. Next base: position 342,288 of record VMBQ01000129.1, read on the forward strand.
GAGTGTTATATAACATATGGATGCCAATGCGCATGTATGTACGATCAATTACAACTGTTGGGGACTAATCGCTTTAAATCAAAGTTAAAACTGGATGCAACGTTATTTCAACATTAATATAAGGAATACCGTACCGGGTCTCTAGGAATGTAGGGGGAGGTTTGCACAATTGTACACTTTGTATGTGCATAGTATTATATTATTTTATGCGCATTGCTTGCATGATTTTGTTTGTCTGCTTGCTTATCGGGCGATGCATCGTCGTCAGGAAGTGCGATATCAATGAGTTCCTTTAAGAAACACTTTGAGCCAAAATTGTGAATATCTACATTTAAATTGTATGATGAATATTGCTTACCATCACATATGTTTCGTTCAAGGGAAATGGGTTGTGTAGTGTTTTGTTAAAGGCAACTAGCTAAGTTTACTTGCTAAAAAGTAAAACTTTATTTTGTTTTTAATGACCTTGTAGCCCGTATTCGGCAATAAAATTGCAATGAAACTCCGTGCAATCTGAATTGCGTTAAGACATATTCGAGTAATATTATGATTGATTGCATAATGCTTACTATGTGTTTGGTGTTTGTTATACTCTAACTACCCATACAGAGCAATTTCACTTCACTTGTCAACATTGCGTGTAATTCAGTGTTATCGTCTTACAAGAATGTATTAATATAGCTAACTAAATGATGAAACACATATTACTTGAATAGTAAACAAAACGACAAATAACATAAGTATGTACAAATCACGTTCAAATCATACCTTAAATGTATGTGTGTGTCAAGAAGTTAATCGGTTGACGGCATTGCTTTTCTCGAACAATGAAAAACAGGTAACACAACAAACAAACATCTTCTGAATATATATCTTTAGTGACCATGTTATCTTTTGCCATAAAAGCACTGAAAGGATTGTTTACATGCTCACCACAATGTTCAGAAAAACAAAACTGTATAATGTCCACGTCAACGTGACAATTTACCGTGCAGTAGCATTTACATATTAACGAACACGCACTGATCAAAGACATGACACACATACTTGTTTACCATGAATTTACAGTGTATGTGCTAATGCATACATGATTATTAGAAAACAACAACAGGTGAAAGGAAATTATGAACGATATTTATCTGAATGTAAGGTTCACTTGACTATGGGTACCTTTAGAAATACTGTATTTCACCCTTTAAATTCTGATATTCTTCTCCATGGAAAACAATCATTAAAGGACGAAGAAAATGGCATTATTTTCACTGAAGTGCAAATATTCATTTCAGCGACGAAGCGTTTTGCATAGACGCACCAGGACAGGACTCATTATTGTGCATTATTGTGTATTACCTTGTATCATTATATTTATTATTATTATTATTATTATAATTATTCTTCTTCTTCTTCTTCTTCTTCTTCTTCTTCTTCTTATTATTATTATTATTATTATTATTATTACTACTACTATTACTACTACTACTATTATTATTATTATTATTTCTATTATTGTAGTCAAAGTAGAATTTGCATCTATCTTTTTTAAGTATTTTGTCATAAGATTTCCAAAACGACGACTAATATTTACATCTTAAACAGTCACCTTTATCTATGTAACTTTATATTCAAGGGAAAGACCCCCGATAATGTTGTAGAACTTAAGGTCCAAACCTTTTTCCATATTTTTTCTTTGTGTGAATTGTCATTTATTTGTAATTGTCAATTTGGAAATAAAATATGTTTAAACTAAACTGTATTGAGACATGTGGTATACCGTTAAGTCTGCATATTTATTCAATCAGATGTATTTAATGACTGAATATTTATTTCACCACAGTCATACACAGTCACAATTTAACACAACTTAGATCAGACAGAAGAATCGTAGCCGACAAACCACAGCCGGTATCCTATTCAGATTATTCAATAAAATCACAGTGGTGCTTATGAATCAGTTATATTTCCACTTTGTCATTTTTGTGCGCCTTTTTGTCTCCATACCACCAACACATTGCTTAATTTATAACAATTTTTCGACATGTCATAGTCAGAATTAGTTAACAAAATCAAGTTGCAAAGATATTTGTAATAAGATAATTACAAGCATCTCTGGTCAAAATATATATGTTGCGAGATAGTTTGCTGAAGTGTAAAATGTTTCATTCAAAGTCTTAATACATGTAGTTGAACGACCACTTACTGACAGCCGATAAGAAACGTTAAAAGTTAAAGTGTTCGAGGATGTTGGTATGTTACCAATGTTGACAGAAGTAGACAGGTGTACACATACTTATTAATTAACTACATTTCAAACATTGTTTTTTTCATGCTCACATGTGAAGTTTTCTATGCACACATAGCACACCAAAGTAACTATACGACCCTAATAAAAGCACAAAATAAAGTATGTAGTTTATGATTGTTTTTTTTTTGTGTCGAAATAAAACCTGCAATGGTTTTAAGGTGGCCATATGTAAAGTGGGTATTCGTAAATAAGTACGTCCGACGACATAATACTGAAATGAACAATGAATGGTCATGTCTAATGACATTCTGTATGAGGAACTGACTGGTTCGTGACATTAAAAACATGTATTACACCAATCATTATCATTAACAACAATTTTATTTTATTCCGATTGTGCTTAGTTTTGTAAGTAGAACCTTATGACAAACAATGTCAAATTACTTCTGTTTGTCACAAAGCACCACACGTACATCTTTATAAGACATATTATTGTATATTATTTACTATATTGTCCTGTGAACACAGTTATTTGCCCAAGTGTTTGTCGTTGAATTGTGTTACTGATCGTTTAAAACGACCATTTGACACTAATGTCATTTTGTTAGTTTTAATATCTTGAGTCCCATCGTCAAAACTCGTGGGCAACCAACATAGCCGACCAAACAGCCAATATTTTTAGCCAATTTCATACAATTTCAGTAGGGTCTAAGCGTCAGAAATACTTTTACTTCGTGTGCGTTTCCTATGTGTTGCGCTTTATACCACTTCCCCAATTGCAAATTTTTCATTTATTGAAACCATTTGAGCCACATTTTATAGTCAAGAGCGATGGCCACTGGGGTAACTTCATCTCCTAAAATATGTATAACAGGCTTATTCGGAATAAGTATCGGAAAAATGACACGTTCATTTAATAACAACCTCTTAAAGGGCTAAATGCTACAAGTATGTGTCATTAACCGTTTTACGCAAAATTAACTGTATGTGTCGTAAAACATGAAGGCTCTCCCAAAATGAACAGAACAATAGCGCTTCGATAAAAACAAATCCTTTGGCGAACACATCACACTGCGGGAGAAATAAGAAAATGATTACATTTTTTATTTCATTTAACATTTGTTGTGTGCGGCAAGTCTGGCTATGTGCAACGTAATTATTGTTTTTCAATAATAAATCATGTTACATTTAATGATGGCAATACTTTTCAGCAGAGTTAATGGACTTTTTTGAGCGAACATCCTGACTTTTAATTGTTTAACTTATTCAGTTCGTAGCATTGATACTGTAAATTATTGTAGTATATGATGACACTGTTTTGTGTACATATTACTTTTCACTCCATTTTGCAGAATGTATAATCATATAAACGTCTTCATATTATGTTTGTAATCGATTGGATAGATTGAAACGTATACATACATGTCAGTCAGTACTCGTAAAGACAGTTGTGTTAATAAGACTTGAAACGATGTTTTATGCGTGTTATCTTAATGATTTAGAAATTATTTTTAAAGGAATCATTGTTATCGTAAACGTATTAATTCGTGCACGTATAATGCAAAGAAATTTAAACGAGCGCTAGGACTCGAAAACTGTCTAAGCCAAAGGATTTATGTCACTGTTAAAACTGAATTATCAACCTGCCATGAATGCACAATTTTCTAATTAAATTATTACTAGTTCATGACCCTTCATCCAGTTATTGCATTTAGTTAAGTAATGGACTTTATGAGATACTATTGAGTATCATTTAATATAAAGTATATAATATATGTAATGCATATGACTCGGGTTTTGTAATGATGATGGAATAAAATATCGACATAAAAAAGTAGTTGACATCATGACAAGACCCCAGTTTCTCCAGTTACACATACATTAATCACATCAACGGCATTACAATTTAGCTCGAATTGTAATGCCGCAGCAGATATATATCCCGTTATATCGTTCCTTTGTATGAACGAACCATATTTCATGAATGGAATTGTGTTGATTAATTTTTATAAAATTGAATTGGATGTTGAATACCATGCGAGAGAGGTACGGACCACATTAGCACTTTTGGATGGTGAGTGAGTATTATAATATTATTTTCGATGTCATTAGCGAGAATCTCAAAAAGCAAACTAAATCAGCCTGATGCAAACTTAAGTTTTTTATGAAGACACGATTACGGAAAAAAATAATTATACGATTTTTAAATAGTTTCAGCTCATATTATATTATTTTTTTTGCATTAAGGAAAGAAAAACGGCTTCATGTGTCACATTTTACTTGGATTGTCCGTGCACAAAAATAACTGCGGCGTAATCGAATCAAAGTATATATATNAGACTGCGCGGATGCGCGGACCGGTCTGTGGCTACGCTGGCCGATTATGACATAAGATCCATTTTCGCATGACGCGGATCAATTAAAGTACAAGGATCATTCATCGAACAATGTGTTTAATTTTTTTCTGTATACATGTATACGATATATATATATATATAATAATAATAATAATTTGTATAACATTAAAAAAAACACACCCATTATGTCTGGTATTCTAGTGTATATTATGTTGTTTTGAGATATGAAGTATTAACAATATAAGCCAGTCTACGTTTTGTATTGAACAACAGTATATACTAGTTAAGCGTTTGTTTAATTTAAGTACTATATCCTCCCATAACTGTCATGTTTAAAGATACAACTCGATATATACAAATGCATGCATATGCTTCTTGCTTAACGTATTGTATTTCATTTCTGTTTGATTGCAAATGTTAAAAAAAATAATTCTGGAATATAATATTAAGAAGTGGAACTCCAGAAGCTGCAGCAGTATTTCATTTCTATTATACACACCTTCGCGGTCCTTTTTATATTGCAATTAACCAGTTGCCAAAACGGTAGAGTACGGCACAAAACGAAACAACATATACACATAGTAGAATAAAGCTGGGGTCACCGCCTTGGAACGGTAAATGCTAAGCACTGGGGGTTTAAACCGGTTATAGAGCGCTTAACCTCACAGTTGGCCCAGCAATATTCATGATACATATAAGTGTAAATAAAATTTAACCTCATAGCATTGCAACTCAAATTTAACAGTTATAAAAGGGAATTATAACGCATTCAATTTAATTACTTTTTAATTACTCGACAGTAGGAAGGAGACCAGAGCAACAGAGTTACAACTTTTTGAGTCACGATGAAAAGAAATTACGAACACGCATCAACTATAGCCCTTCTTTTTACAAAAAGATTTAAGAATATAGCATCATATAGTTAATATTTCAGGTCATCAGCGCGCACCTACATGAAGAAGCAGCAATATTGGGTGTAACAGATCCAAATTACCTACTTGATTGTTTATGTGACTGTAATATACTAAAATGTAAATGACAATGATTGTACTACCTAAAAAGAATAACCGTATAGGCTGAGGCGATAATTTATCAAAACGAAAATTATACTAGCAATGATAAAAAAAAAGGCTGCGTGATCTATACACGCGTATATTATTTAAAATAAATAAAACGAAGCTCAACAATAAATCGATCAAGAAACTACCACCAGAGAAAAAATATTAATAAAGTTGAACGATATCAACTTGAGTACGTGTACCTATCATGTAGCTGAAACTGAAAGTTGTTCGGATGACGTAATTCAGAAGCGATGACACGATGACGTCACCAGTAACAAAATCAAATATTATTAAAGGGGCAGTACTGTAAAAAATCGAATAACCAATAAAACCAGCTATGCTTATCGAACATTATAGAAGCAAACATATACAAGTGTCATTACATTAATAATTCCAAATTTTAAGAAAAGAAAGATATAGTGACTCGAAAACTTACAAGCATGTGTTTTGAAGTATGTCAGCATCATATCCTTTTGATAAAAAGGAGCAAATTAAATTAAAAAGTGTATCACTAGCATAAATATAAAGTGTGATATGCTTGCTCTCAAAACCGCGTTTAAAAAACAATGCTTCGATAAATCTTTCGTAGGCTGTAAACCCGTGTTTGTATGTGTTTGTGCATGTGTTATTGTATTATTTGCTAGTATTTGCTATAATTATTTGAAAACAACGTTAAACAGTGCATACAAATGCATGTGAAACTTCCTACTTCAACTCGAGAGAACATTTTCAAGAGAAGTGTGTTGTCAGTGAAACCGATAGCAGCTGCTGCAGACATTTCATAATAGGTATTTACCATCAATTAACCCCTCTAATTTGCGCCTAAAACCATAGTTAAATGTGTTTTAAATACAGCGTATAATTTCCTGTTCGTGTTGTTTGTTTGTTAAATTTGTTTCACGTGTGTAATGAAACATACGTACGTCGATAAACTTATTGTTGTTCAGAATTTTAAATATAAATGCAACTCTTCATTTTAATATAATAATGCGACATGAACGCAATTACTTTTGTCACGGGAATTGTTGCGCCTTCGAAACAAATAAAGCTATGTTGCTCGGTATGGCAATTAACTACCTAATTGCCAAAACAAGCACTGTATTGTATTTCATTTCTGTTTGATTGCATATGTTAAAAAGAAAATAGTTCTGGAATATAATATAAAGAAGTGAAACTCCAGAAGCTGCAGCAGTATTGCATTTCTATCATACACACACTCGCGGTCCTTTTTATATGGCAAGGAACCAATTGCCAAAACGGTACAGTACGGCACAAAACGAAACAACGTGTACATGTACACATAGTTGAATAAAGCTGGGGTCACCGCCTTGGAACGGTCAATTCTAAGCAGTGGGGATTTAAACCGGTTATAGAGCGCTCAACCTCACACATGGCCAAGCAATATTCATGATACATAGAAGTGTAAATAAAATTTAACCTCATAGCATTGCAACTCAAATTAAACAGTAATAAAAGGGAATTAAACGCATTCAATTTAATTACTATTTAATTACTCAATAGTAGGAAGGAGACCAGAACAACAGAGCTACAACTTTTTGAGGCACGATGAAAAGAAATTACGAACACGCATCAACTACAGCCCTTCCTTTTACAAAAAGATTTAAGAATATAGCATCATATAGTTAATATTTCAGGTCATCATCGCGCACCCACATGAATAGGCAGCAATATTGGGTGTTACAGATCCAAATTACCTACTTGATTGTTTATGTGACTGTAATATACTAAAATGTAAATGAAAATGATTGTAATACCTAAAAAGAATAACCGTATAGACTGAGGCGATAATTTATCAAAACGAAAGTTATAATAGCAATTATAAAAAAAAGGCTGCGTTATCTATACACGAGTATATTATTTAAAAAAAATAAAACGAAGCTCAAAAATAAATCGATCAAGAAACTACCATCACAGAAAAAATATTAATAAAGTTGAACGATAAAAACTTGAGTACATGTACCTATCATGTAGCTGAAACTGCAAGTTGTTCGGATGACGTAATTTAGGAGCGATGACACGATGACGTCACCAGTAGCAAAATCAAGTATTTTTATAGGGGCAGTACTGTAAAATCGAATTACCAATAAAACCAGCTATGCTTATCGAACATTATAGAATCAAACATATAAAAGTGTCATTACATTTATAATTCCAAATTTTAAGAGAAGAAAGATATAGTGAATCGAAAACTAACAAGCATGTTTTTTTAAGTACGTCAGCATCATATCCTTTTAATAAAAAGGAGCAAATTAAATTAAAAAGTTTAATTACTAGCATAAATATAAAGTGTGATATGCTTGCCCTCAAAACCGCGTTTAAAATACAATGCTTCGATAAACCGTTCGTAGGCTGTAAACCCGTGTTTGTATTTGTTTGTGCATGTGTTATTGTATTATTTGCTATTATTTGAAAACAACGTTAAACAGTACATACTAATGCATGTTAAACTTCCTACTTTAACTCGAGTGAACAATTTTTAAGAGATATGTGTTGTCAGTGAAACCGATAGCAGCTGCTCTTCTAGACAGTTAAACTATTTAAAATTCCATTTCATGGAAGCGTAAAAGCTTCCAGCACGGTTTTATTGGGAATCATATATGTCGAAACATATCAAGCGACTGCGATAGGCAAATGAATGTTAGCGTGTTATGAATAGGGAATTATAAATGTTTTTAAATTGTGTTTACATTAAGCCTAATAACTCGTGTTGCGGGATAATTTGCTGAAATGTAAAATGTTTCATTCACAGCCTCAATATATTTGTTGTTAAACGACTACTGACTGGCAGTCGACTTACTCATTGAACAAACATTTAGTTTCTACATAAAAAGAACACCAACATATTTATCCGCGGTAGCTATACAAAAGTTATAAAAAAAGTTAGTATTTTATGTTTTATGTTGGTCCAATTAAATCCTGATATTGTTTTAAAGTGGCGATGTGTAAAATTGGCATTCTTAAATAAGTTCTTTCAACGACAAAATATTGAATACACAATTAATGTCAATGTCCGAGTGTGCTTAGTTTTTGAAGTAAAACCTTGTGCCAAACAATGTCAATTAGTTCCTTATGTCAAAAAATAGTGCACATACGTTTTTATTACCGATACTATCCTGCGAATACAACATGTGAACACAATTACCTGCCTCTGTATATTTCGTTGTGTTGTGTTACTCATCGTTTTCAACGACCATTTGCCAGTTATGCCATTATGTTAATGTTAATAACTGGAGTCCTTTTGTCAAACATCGTGGGCAATCAACATAGCCGACCAACAAAAGCAAGTATCTTTAGCCAGTTCATTCAATTTCATTAGAATCAGAAGTCAGCAATACTAGTTCTTCGTGTGCGTTTCATGTTGCTATTTGCTCTGTACATATAATCCAATTGTCAATGTTCATTAATTAATCGCGGTGTTGTGTATGCACCGTATTTCGTATTTACAGTATGAAGTCCTTTTTCGTATTAAACGCCCGGAAAATCAATACTTGTGAATGATGTCATTTATGCACACATCATAATTAAAAAACATACATCATAAGATCTCAAAATATTTACAAAATTGGAAGATGATTTTTCACTATCCGTTAGACCGTTAACGTTCCACGACAAAATTGATATTTCCCCACCGCCGTGATCCTACGCGCACATAGGATTGCTTTTATGTAAAGTGTACTATGAACGCCCGTTTACCAAGCCGCCTCCCCTCATTCATTTTAAACACCAACGGTCGCCGTGTCGACATTACTTCAGGGGGACATTGTTTAAACACGCGGTAGGGTGTAACGTCAAGCTCCTTTCACTTTAGCCATTTCCTGGGCTTTAAAGAACGTTAACCTGGCTACCATGTGTCTTACTTTTACAATGCCGACCGGCTGCGAACATTTACCGTTACACCATATTAATTAGAAACACTCAGCACCCGTTTATATTTTCTACAAATGCCAATTCATCAAAAAGAAACTTGCCAGCGACTGCTGTGTAATGATTTATTTAGTTGCCTTCAAAAAGCGACATATACACCTTCCGTTCGTAACATATACCCCATAAGTACACTTCAATATACACCATATACATTTCTCATGTGAGACAGGCCTTGCTGTTATACTTTTGCAAAAAAAATATCGTTCAATCTGCAAAGCGACGAGTGGTTTCTAAGTTATGATACAGGCATGTTGGCAGTACCAAGGGTGCTTATTTTAGTTAAAAAACAATACATAACAACACTACATTTGAAGTAAGCTGTGTGATTTTACAAATTCTTATTTAATATTCCAAATACCAAATATATACGAACAATTTGAAAATGTGACTAAATAAATGATTACAATATGCTAATATTTGCAAGTGGATGTCAGTAGACCAGGTACTGTTTCACATAATATCGAAATTGAATTTCATGTTTTCGCATTCCATTCCAATTTATTTCAATGTCATTGCATTTGCGTTCAATGTCTTCGTTCAACTTCATGTACTGAAGTTTTACTAATGAATAATTTAGGCAGAGTCTAATGTTGGATCAGCACGGTCTTCGCCCTTCATTTAGAACTGCATTTGCATGTTCCTAGTGCAGTGACATTCTGATTAGTTTGTGATTTTTTAGCGTTATACAATGATTAAAATTACGTAAAGCGCGTAAGCTGTATTTAAATGTGTACAATGTTGAGAACGTTTAACTTTCAATCCTCACAGTGTTTCCCTTGTTCAATGCAAACGGCACAGTATTGTTGTTAATATGCTGTAATCAGAAACGCGTTTAAGCAGTATCTAAACTAATGCTATCATATATATGTGCGCCCGAATTTAATTATAAATATTTAAAATACGCCTCGGTTTACATAACCAATACATATTTCGACCAACTATAACATTGGAACCGTTAAGAAGACGTGTCTCGAGTAAGATACAGCAAATAAATATAAACGTTTAATTCCATTAGCTGAAGACTTAATCAATTTTCATCCATTTTCATAGTTGTTTGTTTATTGGATTGAAATTTGTTAGAAGAAGTCTCATGTAACTGTTAACAACAGTTGTTGTAGGCTGTATTGGAACAACCACTTGATCGCATCAGGGCAAATGAGACATGAACTTTTATGGATCTGATTATACGTTTACTTGCCGAAGGCAACCTATATTAACATAAAAACTTATACATTATTCAGTCATGTTAATGTCTTGCCACTATCATAACACGAACATTTAAATAACAGACGACAGGTCATTATCCCCGCTTGTAATTAAACGTATACATCTTAATTTACACGACAGTTGCATGTATCAAACAGTGGTATTTGAACTTATTGTGTGTATTGAATGAAAGAGAGAACACACATACTACATTCAATAGAGACTTACGCGGTATGTAAGTCGAAGGATACTACTTCAACATACGAGTGAGTGGATATACACTAGCCAAGATGTGTCTTGGTATGTACATGCATCAGACTTTATATGCAATCCGCAATGGACTTGAACTCCACTCTATGATTGGGATCAAATTATTAAAGTTATCTGCTATTGACTAGCACGTCACCATATGCATGAAAAACAAATATGTAAGCATTATGCAATGAACACGTACTCTACTATATGCGTGAACTTTATACAGTAAGTAGAAAACAATACCAATATACAGATTTCTTCCCTATTAATAAATTGAACCTATTCCGCAAACTAACGTACAAGGGCGTACAGCGTGGTGACCAAGGTAATTTGATGGCATCTGGTGAACTCAAGAAGTCTCAATGATGCGCTCTCATTAACCATAGAACAGTTCATTATTTTCGTATTTGCAATCTGATGTCGGTGCGTAGTCCTGGGAATGATTATGTTGTGAGGTCTCGCTAAACTACGGATGGGAATACGCCTGCTGGGAACTGGGGTGCAACTGATGACACTGTTGACCTACTACTTCCTAACGATTAACACAACCCCGTAGGGATGTATAGAATCCGCATCGCTGAACATTATATCGTGTTATTTGTCTGTTGATGTTTCTCAGAAGCCTAGACAACTTACCTCGGCTAATCCGATGATGTCCCAGCGGTACAGAAAGGTGAGGCTGTCTTACTACGGTGTGTGTCCAAAGTGCAACTGAAGTGGCCTCCACAAAATGACATAAGACGTAGCCCTAAACTCATATTCGTAACGACTTTAATGACGTAGATAATAAACTACGATATAAGTGTTAACAAAGTAATGACGACATGTTGTACATTCAAACATTGTCAAACAAACAAGACGCCCAATGTAATATCCACCTTTGACCTTATACACGAACATCCATTAAACATTTAGGACATGACATTCGTTTCAATAGTGTGTGATGGCTAATAAATTGCCTCGATTCATGATTGCCAGATTTTATGACAAAGTCCAATAATTAAAGTCATTAATTTTATCTTATGAGGTTCGTTGTCATCTCCATTACATTGATAATATCCATAATAATGGAGAGCACGTCTGGAAGATGTACATAATAGCATACTTGAGCCGCTTGCTACTCGACTTGCAGGACTTAATGGTATGTTTAACAGCGCAATTAAGTACCATGTACTTAAACCTTTGTTCTCTCGGTCCTCAAATAGAAGATATTTATTAAGCTAAACGACATACATGTAAACAGACAATAAAAATGCATGTTGAAATTAATTAAATGTCAGATTCCGGAAATTTCCAAGAATAACGGTGTTCTGCACTTAGCTATGCTGATCTGCAACTGAATTTGTTTTCCATAACTGTTCGAAGGTTGTCCGAGTGCAATTAGTGTTTTTCTCCAGACGTTTGACTGATCTATACTTGCGTTGACATGTATTTTCATCTACAAAAAAAACTTAATAAAGTAAGATAACAAAATGGATTTAAACAAAGATCGATGTCGCTTTCTTCTGATATTGCATGACGGTTATTTGAGAATGTAAGTATATCTCTAAATCGTTTAAATGAAAGACTAGATGTAGTTTGAACTTTGTTTTCGTTCTACCACGTCACAAATGGTTAAACGATCCGTTGCTCTGGTTTGCACCGAACCATTCACTAGATAATATGTAATTGCAATTAATTGTATGATATTTCTATCTAATTTAACTTACGTGTTGAAAATAAAAGATGTGATACATATATCGAATACTGTTTTGTTTTCAAAATATAGTTAACTAATCATATAACTATTTATAACTGTATGAATGTATCAATAAATGCGTACCTGTTTCTTTACTGATACATGATGTTTTTAATTCTGAAACGTTTGTCGGTTAATCAGTTCATGTTAATGAATTGTGGTAACGCGTTTAACTAGTCATATGTATGATACATATACATGTACAAACGTGAGGTTAGCGCGATATATAGAGAATAACAGGTTACTGCCTGATCGTTTTGTAATATATCAGGCGAGGCTTAGAATAAAATAACGGCGAGGCTTTGCCTTCAGTTTGACATCACCCCATCTTAAAAAAATGTGTTTAATTATCGGAATTTGTTTCATTATATTGAAGTAAGTATTCAGTGCCGTTCATGTAAAATTCAAGATGTTGGAGGTTAAGCAAATGATTAATCTGGTTCAACACGGGATTTCAATTATGCAATGATTCCCAAAAAATTATCAAATTTTAGACTCTCATTTTTAGCACTAAAAGTCTGTCATTTCATAATTTAACTAACCTTAAATTGTACTGCTCGTGGGTTCCTCGTAGGCCGAAATGCAGGGAGTTGTTCAACCAAATGGTATTTAGGAGTGATTTTGGCGTTGTTGCACCCAGAATGTTTTCTGTGTAGAGTTTTTGAATCTCTTCGTCTGATAATGCGGNAGTTGAAATGGATTAAAATGTGCCAAATTCTGTATATAAGACGCTCTGCTGCGGGAAATTATTTAGATACAAGTATGTGTGAAACATAGTTTTGATTTTAATTTCTTGAACATAAATGAATTGAAACGTAACGATACTAAAAGCAAGTTATGTGATATATACTTTTAATATGATCATTTGAATATCGAGAAGACATCATTATTTAATTATACTACGTTATGTATAAATAGTTTGATATCAGTTAAGGTGTTATGGCTTTCCAAAGCATTTTATTGATTTAACACGAAATATGCCTGCTTTATCCAACGCAAAACATGCTTATGCTGTTTAATAATAAAGATATTTTGCGCATTATATCAGACATAGTGCTGTCTTAAACGAATTATGCTGAACGTTTAAATTGATGACGATGGACATAATTTCAAATCGCAATTGTTTATTTGACAATACAATAGCTATCATTTAAACAGCAAACAAGATGACACGCATGCACATGTATGTAATTAATTTACGTTGTGTAAATTAAAACATATACACCACTTCAAAGTCTGAATTTGAACACTTTTTATATTTTGTAATTTAGTTGGACATTATGAATATGGTATAAATATAAATATTTAAGCAATATTTAAAACGGACATATCTATCCAAAGTACGTACATGTTTAGTAATCCATAATTCAATTTAAATATACCATGTACTTAAACCTTTGTTCTATCGGTCCTCAAATAGAAGATATGTATTAAGCAAAACGACATAAACAGACAAAAAAAATGCATGTTGAAATTAATTAAATGTCAGATTCCGGAAATTTCCAAGAATAATGGTGTTCTGCACTTAGCGATGCTGAACTGCAACTGAATGTGTTTACCATAACTGTTCGAAGGTTGTCCGAGTGCAATTAGTGTTTTTCTCCAGACGTTTGACTGATTTATACTTGCGATGACATGTATTTTCATCTACAAAAAAAAACACTTAATAACGTAAGATAACAAAATGGATTTAAACAAAGATCGATGTCGCTTTCTTCTGATATTGCATGACGGTTATTTGAGAAATGTAAGTATATCTCTAAATCGTTTAAATGAAAGACTAGATGTAGTTTGAACTTTGTTTTCGTTCTACCACGTCACAAATGGTTAAACGATCCGTTGCTCTGGTTTGCACCGAACCATTTACTAGATAAGATGTAATTGCAATTAATTGTATGATATTTCTATCTAATTTAACTTACGTGTTGAAAATAAAAGATGTGATACATATATCAAATACTGTTTTGTTTTCAAAATATAGTTAGCTAATCATATAACTATTTATAACTGCATGAATGTATCAATAAATGCGTACCTGTTTCTTTACTGATACATGATGTTTGTTAATTCTGAAACGTTTGTCTGTTAATCAGTTCATGTTAATGAATTGTGGTTACGCGTTTAACTAGTCATATGTATGATACATATACATGTACACACGTGAGGTAAGCGCGATATAATTAGCAGCCCTAAGCTCATTGAATTGACTCATGCAACTTCTCACGATGTATGTTGCAAGGAATTATCTTTTTCCTGAAAGCATTTCTTTGTCAAAGAAGTTAAATAAGATTAGCCGATAATATTGATAATAAAAAGCGCACAGTCTCAAAGAAAACGATTTGGCACTGGTCCAAATACACTTATTTTCCTGATCGGCCTTCCCCGAATAAATGTCGCTAAATGTCAGAAAAGAGTTTTGTTAAGAATAAAATTTAATTACTAATGATTTTACTAAACATTTTAGGAAAACTGAATTTTGTCAACATATTATCCCACTCAGTACAATATGTACGTTTATATGGTACACAGTACTTACACATATGTAGCTGTGTGCATTTAAATGAGAAACAAATACAACATAAGAAGCGTTGAGTCTTTTGACAATTGCCTATTATCTGCGGTAGTAAAAATCCAAGATTCATGTTTAAATTATGTAAACACAGCAGAAGCTAGTTATCGCAATGAACCAATAGATACTGCAATATTTCTCTATAAAGATGAATTGCCATGACCTTTACCAATTGATGTAAAGTCTGTAACAATAGTGAACAATCTCAACCCCCATGGCGCCGCATGTTTTAATAGTCATGTTAAACCACTTATGATAAAGGCTGATAAAGTAAGCACTGTATAATTTAGGGTATGCTGACTTTGGTATTCATAACTACACATTACAAGAAACAAGGCATGCACATAATGATGTGCGCTGAACAAATGTAGATTAATTCGTCGGACACTATTGTTTTTTTTATAAATATGCGGATGGAATGATGTCAATTGTTAATTAAGTATCCCACTCTTTACTTCATTTCATACGTTATGTAAGTAAATGAATACATAAAGAAGGTTAACTTAGAACTTACCATGAGGGAATACAACACGCACAATATGGTTATTATTCAAATGTGTTAGTTTATTCCAGTTTCAAATAAGTGCATAATTTTATATTGTTTTGTGCAATGAAAGATGCGTATATGTCAGAAGTTTAGTTGTCGAATGCGGAGTGCTTATTGTTTGTCAATTCGTAATTAAAGCAATCCTACAAAAAGAGGTGTATAACTATGGTAATGTATTAAATGTTTAATTTAAGTTACCCTGTGCACAAACCGCTGCTTTGGTTATGGTGTATCCCTTGGTTCATTTACATTAGCACTGTAAGATAACATAAGTGAAATACGATCATTAATATTAGTGTGTGTTATCTGACTAGGACTCATGCTATAGCAACATGCATTTATCTGTGTAATAATTTCTATGTCGAAGCGTTCTACAAGTACAAACACGTTTGTTAAAAAATATTAGTACGCAAATAGTATGGTTTACGACGCCTGGTAGTCAATTGAAATTGAATTTAATATATTAGACATTTATTACACAATTCTTCATTTAGAACAATTTATGTGTCGATTAAGGTACATTTGGAACCTGTAAATATTCAACCATGAACGAATGTTCCTTGGTTCTAAGTCTATTCTTTAATTTTAAGACTGGGTTTACGAATACAACCCATGTTATACAACTTCCAGGAATGAATCATGTAATTAATGAGTTTGATTAAATACAGACAAGCCTCAAACTAACACATGTTCAACTAATCTATATTAAGGTTGATATGCTGAATTATTAGAATTACCTTTTAAGAAAGGACATACGATTGAAGTATTTTACTTGCGTTTGCTGTATTCTTATTGAGTAAATCAATGTTACTATGATTTTTACACATACGTCGACTATTGCACGTGTATTTAATAATGCTATGCAATATCACACTACTATTTGGTAAATATTTTATTCAGTGTTCTGAGCTCTTGTATACTTGTGTAGCATAACATGTTAATGTTATACGAATGAAAATAAAAGATGGAATACATCAATCGAATACTGTTTTGTTTACAAAATATAGTTAGCTAATCATATAACTATTTATAACTGTATTAATGTATCAATACACGCTAACCTGTTTCTTTACTGATACATGTAATAGTACACCTCAGATGCATGATGTTTGTTAATTCTGAAACGTCTGTATGGTTAATAAGTTCATGTAAATGCATTGTGGTAACGTGTTTAACAAGCTACATTTGATACATATACATGTACAAACGTGAAGTTAGCGCGATATAATTAGCAGCCATAAGCTCATTGAATTATCTCATGCAACTTTTTACGACGGATATGTAATGAATTACCTTTTTCTTGAAAGCATTTCTGTGTCAAAGAAGTTAATAAGATTAGCCGATACTAGTTGATAATTAAAAGCGCAAAGTCTCATAGAAAACAATTTGGCACTGGTTCAATTACGCTTACTTTCCTGATCGGCCTTTTCCTGAATAGACGTCGTTAAATCTCAGAAATGTTTTTTTGTTAAGAATCAAATTTAATTGCTAATGATTTCACTCAATATTTATGAAAACGGAATTTGTTCAACTAATTATCCCACTCACTTAAATATGAACCGTACGTGTTAGATATATGAAGAACGTTTCTTTCTGCAAATGGTCTTATGAAACACTGTAATAACCGATCAATTTTGTTTTGTAGGCCTTTTTATGTCTTCGTCCAAAATATGCTTGCATTTCGTAGAACTATTTTTTCAGAAACTTTTTTTGACCAAAACGTTATCGTATATTTTAATGTTCATGTGCAAATATTATCTTAAAACATTATTGAACTATCGTTGCGACTAAACGAGATATTGTTGAAGAATAATATGAGTTTTTCAGTGATAGTCATTTTTTTCATGGATGTTTATATAGTCATCCACAAATGTGTGGCACACATGTCATCATTTTGCGAGATATTTACATAGATTTGAGCATTGCACGCGCTTCCACCAGCTGGTATACTTTCCTATTAACATAACTTTATAATTGTGCTAGCATTAAGAAAAAAATATGTATGTACACTAAGCTGGTATGTTTGAAAATACATTTTGTGGGTTAATAAATGTTAACATCTTACATTTTGTTTCAGACACATTTTTATTACAATTGTCCATGTTATTAAATCTGAACTGTGACAAATGTTGTGCAACAACGGTATATATCCAAAGTCAGACATCATTTTAATTTCCAGGAATTTCATTATTCTAAAGTGCGTTTGCAAACAATATCTTAACTGTAATAACAGCAGTGTCTGTCTTCTTTGTTAACATTGTTTTATAACAACGAAATACAATAAAGTGACATAACTCATGTTGATTTCCGGTAATTGCATTATCGTTTAGTGCTATACTTTTCAAACAAAAATGTGTTTATCTTCAACTGTTTTTGTTGTATTAAATGTGCTCTACTCTAAATGCACTATTTCATTTTCACAATCATGATCGCACGGCATTTCAATATTAAATTCATTGTGAAAACTAAATATATAAAATAATTACCGACACCTTGCTATTTCGTGATAAAATTACAAAAGTGTAATGTTTTTGTACTGAGCCTCTTAGAAACACAAAGAAACACATGTAGACACGAGTGTGTCATGTTTCTTTTGATCATTAACGCTAACACTGCTCATTTAATAAAACTCCATTATGTGTTCACAAACTATTTCAGTTTCGATTGCAAAATTAGAGTTGTATATTTGTCAAACGACACAGTATTACAACACGCATTTGCGAACGACAACATGTACATGTATATTGCAAATTATGATTATATACTCAACATAAAACATTTGCATCGGATTTAAATCACGTTGATACTTCATGAAGACCGATGTACAATGGTTATAGTAACTAATGAACTCAAAGGAAAACAACAACTTGTTTGCAAGGGGTTGTTATATTTCGTATGTTTGTTTTGCGCTATACGCGAACATCAAATAATGTTTATGGTTAACTTATAAATAGTAAGTGGATCAACGTTAAACTATTACACGTATATATCTCAGAAAAAAGCACTTTTATGTTTAAACTCAAAACGCGTTTATCGTGTAAATGATTTTTTTAGATCTGATAAAGCCTATGTAAAACATTGCAATCATCTAACTAGTTACTCTTAATACACATTTAATCGCTGTTTGCTATCAAATCTTACCTCAACGCCAAAAAAGGTATTATATCAATGCAAACTATGCCATGCATTTCTGTAATTTACATTATTGTTGTAAAGAAGAGTCCTTCGTATGTAGATGTGGCAAATGGATATAATTTGGTACTCAAACGCTAATTGTGCAAACAGTAAATTGAAAAACCGTGTTTCTTTATTCGAGCAGAAATTGATGTAAGCTTGTTCCATTCATCTAAACTTGTTAACCAAGTGTAAATGGGGGTACACGTAATATAAGTTAATTTCAAATAAAAAGTCGCTTATCTTGTTATATGTATTATGATTCGGTTATTGATGTTGCAACTTTACATGTGTGAAGAACACATTGTTAATGTTTTTTTAACGATTTCATTTCAGAAACTTTCATGAAATAAATATAGCAAACATTCATTAGTTTAAGAATAAACACTATTTTGCCGAGTTATGATGCACATAGATGCTAACGCGTGTTCTATCTAACCAGTAGANGTACAGCTCCTAGGTCTTCTTGCAAACAACATTTAAAAACAACATGCCCAACGTATGTCTATAAAATCCAGTTTAATCAACCCAATACATCGTAACCAACACAACATTACACAAAAATGTATGTCTAAAAAATTGAGTTCAATCAGCATACTTCATCGTAAAAAAAACAATACCTGTTAGCATCTACATCAACGTGCGTGTCTTTTGAGGAGAAATACAAGAAACAAAAATTGATAAAAACCGAAAGCGGAAGTTTTTTAAAAGACGATTAGAGAAAAGGAAATGCAAAGGCTACGCTTCACTATTTTATTAACCCGAGTGTCTGATACTCTGGTCCTATGCTGGTAGTTGAACGTTGGTATAGTATAACAGTGTTATTGGTATACGCAAACATTCTTATGAGTGTGTTATCGTTGCCTTAGGTTACTTGGTATATGGTGTAAACGCACTAAACGGAATAAATTGTTGCATTTTTTCATTGGGTGAAACAAACGAACAAATTCAGAATACATCTGCGTGTTCAATCGCAAAAAACGTAGAAATTTTCTACAACAGTTGACGTGTTTCAAACTTTTATTAATATAATTATTCTTCAATCACACCATATCACGAAAGTTGTTTTAATATTGTATTTTCGTTTAATTTATACAAGAACATATTGTATGTGTCTAATATAACCGAATAAACTGCCGCTTGCATTCCAGCCGTCGAAATATTGTGAAAAACACCTTTACAAGGTGCAACTCCCAGAGATACGGATGGTCAGTAGATTGAAGTTTGATTATTACAACTACACATTTGTGTGGGGTCTGTAGCTGGGAGTTTGATTATTGGAATAATCCATTTTTTGTGGGATCGAAAGCTGCGAGTAGATTATTGCAACTTCAAATGTTTGTAGGGTCTGTAGCTAGGAGTTTGATTATAGACGCAATTTGTTTTTTGGGGTCAGTGGCTGGGAGTAGAGTATTGCAACTACACATTTTTGAAGGGTCTGTAGCTGGGAGTAGATTATTGCCACTACCCATTTGTGTAGGGTCAACAGCTGGGAGTAGATTATTGCAACTACACATTTGTGTAGGGTCAGTAGCTGGGAGTAGATTATTGCAACTACACATTTGTGTAGGGTCAGTAGCTGGGAGTAGTTTATTGCAACTGCACATTTTTGTAAGGTCTGTAGCTGGAAGTAGATAATTGCAACTACAGATTTGTGTAGGGTCAGCAGCTTGGAGTAGATTATTGCAACTACACATTTGTGTGGGGTCTGTAGCTGTGAGTAGATTATTGCAACTACCCATTTGTGTAGGGTCAGTAGCTGGGAGTAGATTATTGAACTACACATTTGTGTGGGGTCTGTAGCTGGGAGTTTGATTATTGGAACTATCCATTGTTTTGTGGGGTCGGTAGTTTATTGCAACTTCCAATGTGTGTAGGGTCTGTAGCTGGGAGTTTGATTATAGACGCAATTTTTCGGTGTCAGTGTTTGAGGTAATTGACACAGTTTTATAATTCTGACCCGCAAATAAAACGAATTATGTTTCATGTTCTACGAAATTTTAATAAACACAATAAAACGTTCAACATCTCCATATCAATCTTTCAAGTACCGGTTTTCAATGAACACTTCACATATGTGATCGGGATCATTGTGTGAGGTCGCTGACCAAGTTACATAACCCTGGCCACTTAGCAGAATTATACCGCCATTGTATTTAGAAAAGTGATAAAGGTAATCATGCGACATCTCCATATCACCGTTTCTACTACAGGGATTCAATTGAAACTTTACATGTAAACGAGGAACTCCGATTTCTGGAACTAGTGTGTTACCACTTGACCTCAGAACCGCTATAAAAACAAAGCGATCTCTTCATCTATTACGTCTACCATCTACAATTTCAACTATCAGATAGTATGCTTAACACAAATGGTTACCATTCATTCGGCCATGGACTCGCCAATTCAAGTGCTTTTTGTGTATGCCATTCAGCTTCAACTTGGCTCAGTGTCGGATAACAGATGAACGCCGCTATACCGGTGTGTGTATTATTGTGTTTTGTTGAGCGTTAATTTACTTATTCCAATCGCGTTATAATTATTCATGTTTGGTGAACCGTATATCCCTAAAAAATGAAGCGCGGAAATTAAATAAAAACAACGAATAAAGGTTGTTCCACAATGTATAACTTACAAAAAGAACATGCAGTTTTGGAGTGGTCTTGTGCTTCTGTTTGCGTGTGTTCGTGCGTGGGGAGGGGTTGTACCCATAATACACTATAGAATATGTGAAAATCTTCACAAATGCCGTTTGGCTGGGCAAACCCGGCCCGACCAGGTTAATAGCGAGCGTTCCAACCATAGCACTATACAGCCGCGTTAGCATTTTATTAACAGTTGGGGTTCTAGTGAAAGAATAGCACCCATAGTAAAAAAAATAAATCAAATATCATGTGTTTTTATGGTTCCTGTTTATAGTCCATTATTCGCTGGATGTTTTGTTGATCTTAAAATATGTTAAAACCTTGATAGCGCTTAGATAATAAAATGTACAAACAATCATCTTGAGTCCGTTCATATAGCTGTTTTCAAACCTTCGAATCCCGCGTTCATCACTATTAATTTGGCCTGCGCTCTGTCAAAATCGGGCTTTATTAATTTGAAGTCCGCATAGGCTAATTAGGGACGACACTTTATGATTTTACGGAATTGTTCTTTTCAAGGAAACCTCTTCGAAACAAAGATCCAGTCGGAAAGTGTCGTCCCTGATTTGCCTTTGCGAACTGCACAGGCTGGTTTATAATTTCGTTAAATATCCATCACGTACAAAGCCATGACGTAACGATGACGATGGTAAGTATTCGTTCTACTACTACTACTGCTACTAATATCGCAGTCATATCTTCGAAAAACCTTGTTATCACAATAGAAGACACATATATAATTAATTAGACTTGATGAGACAATGTGCCAAAACCTGTCATGCAATTTTAAAAAGACGACAATTTTTACTTTGTAATAATTTTTAATGAATTTCAATCTTATTATTGTAAACGCTAAAACTCAACACACCCGGGTTGTTTCGTTCTTAGGCATATTAACTTTACGTCTTTTTTTTATTAACTAATTTTAAACTAAAAAATAAAATAATAATCAAGGCGACTCTAAAAAACGACTGTTATACATTCCATGTACATGCGTTCAGCTTACACCAAACAACGCAGTGTTTCATAACTTTGGTAAATATCCTTCAGTATGTTTCGGAAATCTAACGGTCACTGAGAAATAATATATACGTAACGTATCGCGTCAAAAAAGGTTTTTAAATGAGCTATGTATATGTGTCATTTTTATTACTGACGGTATTCATAATTAAACATCGAAAATATATGCATTTTATAGATCTAAACAACCTAATTCATTCTCTTTACCTATCTGAATGTTTCAAACAAGAAGCCGGACTCTGGGAAAACCGGGCTTAATGTATGTGCGTTAAGTGTCGTATCAGATTAGCCTCTGCAGTCCATTAGCGAAAAGTAAATGTTGATCTCCCGACCAACTTCTATTGGCATAGCGTCTTCAAATATGTATCATTTTATCGTATTTTATAGTTATTGTCATCACAGGATGGCCTTTTTAAACTAGTAATCGGACATTTCAACTGTAATCCGCTAGTAAGATTAGATGGCACGTCAAAGTGTCAAGTACAATAAGATAATTGCATTTGATGGTAAATAAATCGAAAGTAATGCGCGGTTGGTATATGTTATTATAATTATCCATATGTTATTTGTCATTAACGTGACGAATAAAGTGTTTGTTTAACGGTGCGGCTGAATTGTTATTGGTTGGGACGATTTGTAGAGAAGTGGTTATTGATGTAGACAAGTGTACTGCTTGTCATGAAATTATAACTTTTGTCATCATCACGTATATCCAGTACTAAAAAGTTTTTTTTGTTATGGAATATAAATTATTAAAACGATGTAGTGTACAATACACACATAAAGATATCTTATTTTATAATATACGTATAGATAATCTGATTTTAATCGCGGTGTTGTGTATGCACCGTATTTCGTACTTACAGTAGGAAGTCCTTTTTCGTATTAAACGCCCGGAAAATCAATACTTTTGAATGATGTCATTTATGCACACATCATAATTAAAAAAAACATACATCATAAGATCTCAAAATATTTACAAAATTGGAAGATGAGTTTTCACTATCCTTTAGACCGTTAACGTTCTACGACAGAATTGATATTTCCCCACCGTCGTGATCCTACGCGCACATAGGGTTGCTTTCTATGTAAAATGTACTTGACTATGAACGCCCGTTTACCAAGCCGCCTCCCCTCATTCATTTTAAACACCAACGGTCGCCGTGTCAACATTACTTCAGGGGGAAATTGTTTAAACACGCGGTAGGGTGTAACGTCAAGCTCCTTTCACTTTAGCCATTTCCTGGGCTTTAAAGAACGTTAACCTGGCTACAATGTGTCTTACTTTTACAATGCCGACCGGCTGCGAACATTTACCGTTACACCATATGAATTAGAAACACTCAGCACCCGTTTATATTTTCTACAAATGCCAATTCATCAAAAAGAAACTTGCCAGCGACTGCAGTGTAATGATTTATTTAGTTGCCTTCAAAAAGCGACATATACACCTTCCGTTCGTAACATATACCCCATAAGTACACTTCAATTTACACCATATACATTTGTCATGTGAGACAGGCCTTGCTGTTATACTTTTGCAAAAAAAATATCGTTCAATCTGCAAAGCGACGAGTGGTCTCTAAGTTATTATACAGGCATGTTGGCAGTACCGAGGGTGCTTATTTTAGTTAAAAAACAATACATAACAACAATACATTTGAAGTAAGCTGTGTGATTTTACAAATTCTTATTTAATATTCCAAACACCAAATATATACGAACAATTTGAAAACAGGACTAAATAAATGATTACAATATGCTAATATTTGCAAGTGGATGTCAGTAGNGACATTATTATTGTTTATGATTTAAAATGTGACATTGTGATTATGCAAACTGACCCTAAACTTTCTCATACACACGCTGGTGTAATAAACGTAAAGTTTTTAAGTGAATCAATAAGATGGAGCGTTGTATAAAAGTTTAAATAAAATTAACTGATTTATATAAAAAAAATAGTGCACATTTCTTAAGCGTTCATTTCCTTGTCGCATAATAAGAAATGGAAATCTAAAATTCCACTGTGTGTGTTTTTTTTTTATCTAATATCGTGTTTTTGTTTTCATCATTGTGTTGCCTTTTATGCCAGGTTTAGTTGAACTGTGAACGTTTGATGTATTTTACTGCATCAAAAGATTTTTGTCGAAATTTAAGTTTGTTTCGGTTTGTGTTAGCAGAATGTTCTTTGCAATAATGAGATCAATTTAACGGCATTTTTTTCTAAAGTACACAACTGTTTATTAGTTTTGATACCATACTGGCACAATCTAAAATAACCGAAAGACTTAAATATGCTTGACAATCTGGACGTTTCATGATAGAAACACGTTGATTTGGGATTTATAAGTATATTACAACACGTATAAGATTAAATAAATATCCAACCAAATATGAAGCAAATGAAATCAGAATATTTTTAGAAAAGTGTATGTTTATTTGTCACGTGTTTGTTTTTTTTGAGAATAGTTTTTAAAAGTAAAACTACACTATATATGATTCATAACTTACTTTTATGTCCGTTTAATGTCGTCAAAAGCTATAGTAATCATTTCTCCTACGTGTTGTAACATTCCATGGTGAAAATTAAAATTTAAAAGTCAAACAGTAAAAGATCACTTGTTAATATCAAAATAAAACATTGAAACCTGATATAAATGAAACATAAATGTTCCGCCTTTATCTATCTTCTTTCATAGTCAGCTAATATATATCCGTTTTATTATTTCTCAATTCATCCCTTCTTTATTTTTTAAGTGCAATCAATCCTCCATTTCCGGCTCACATCCACTTATACAGTTCCGACACACTTCAAAATTGTAAGGCTTCTACGGAGAGAGTATGTACATCAATTGAATTGTTTCTATTGTGTCATGTAAAGTAATGATTTCTTCGTCAAACAAAGGCATGTTTACAATTTCGTTTAACGCTTAAGAACGAGCGACTTTCATGCGCGTTTGTATAGCTAACAAGTTGGAGATCTGTATTCTGTTGTTTTTTTTTACAAAATACAAAACAGTTGGTGTTATTTTGTAAACGTATTTATGTTTCGTTTGCAACGTCATCGATATGACTATCCAAATTCATTAAAGGAAGAGAAAAGGCATTATTTAACGGGCACTATCTAATCATTTATAGTGATTGTTCGTTAGTAGGTGTTCTCTAAAATATATCATATTTAGTATAATCTTGGTAATAAAGTAAATTTCTTGATGGTAATTTTAATTTAAACGCATTTTAATTGGTCAAGTGAAGTATGCTCACCAGAACAGATTTTATGTCATAATATTTTTTGGGGGGTTCAAAATAACACTTACTATGTTTACGGTTTACGCTTGTAATCTTGCAAACAAACGTTCCGGATGGTGATGAGAAGTGTTAATACGCACCTCTAAATGTTTAGTGGTAAATATATCAGCTAAAAGTGTTCAGCTGATCATGTTTTATAAGCATTTAACTTGTACGTCACAAGCTGCAACTGTCCTAGATGTGATACTAGTGTTCAACACTTTAAGCCTATTGTAAAAAACTGGTGTCATGTCCCATATTTAGTTCTGCAGTTTCTATCGAACCGATTAAATGGATTGCATCAACGGACATTCGTCGTTCTCAAAGGCTCTATATTCTTCAAAGGGTTTGGAATGTTTATCTGTGATACATACATATAAATATTACAAAAACTGAATACGATACAATTTTATGGGATATTTAGTACTTCATTTTCAATGTTGTACAAAGTGAAATAGTAATTTCACTGCAGTCAAATAAATGGGTCACTTATAAGTTGCATGTGTTTATGCTTTCGCATACCAACACATTCTGTATTGCTAGGTGGAGACACATATTATTAATGTATTTTTTTGCAAGAAATGTATTTTAAGCATGTTTGATCAGTATATTTTTCTCTGTCATATAATTTGAAAGCGAAAACGAAATAACATATCATAAAAAAAGATGTCTTAATTGAGAAGAATTTTCCCATTTGTGCTGATCTATGTTTTTTTTTTTTATTCGACAAAGAAGACTATTGCATACTAAAAAAAATTCTCGTTGGGAAAATAAATAAAATATGTTTGAGTTCGAGCCTGCGTAATCAACGTAACTGTGAGGAGCATTATACCACAAATCTATTCGCCCTTATTATAGTACGCAAGAAGAAAATACTTGGGCATTGAAAATCCTGTTTACACACACTTTACATGATGTATGTTTCAATAAAATAAAAGTAGTTTTGGTAAACATATTAAACAATTACAAGTACTCATTCTGACAGTAGCTTTATAGCAAAGCCGATTAGTTGTTTGCGCAAAGTTTAAATCTATAACTTTACACACTTGTGTAATTTACAAGAACACTTTACAACAGTAATTTTAAAGCATTTATGTAAATTTTGATTGCGTTCATGCTCTTCCGCATGCTTCGGTTCACCTGGTTATGTCATGATGCGAGCTTGCATATGCAATCTGTTGTTTAATTGATTGAAAAAAAATGAACAAGTTGAATGTCTTTTGATAACATAACAGTCAATGAAACACGCTTTAAATTACGCGGAATGCTACATATAGACAGTGATCAATGTTACAAATAGACAGTGGTCAATGCTACATATAGACAGTGGTCAATGTTACAAATAGACAGTGGTCAATGTTACAAATAGACAGTGGTCAATGTTACAAATAGACAGTGGTCAATGCTACAAGTAGACAGTGGTCAATGTTACAAATAGACAGTGGTCAATGTTACAAGTAGACAGTGGTCAATGTTACAAAAAGACGGTAGTTAATGTTACAAATAGACCGTGGTCAAT